>JARHVA010008256.1:0-107500 GCA_037957365.1 Torreya grandis | reverse complement strand
GGACCATGTTATCATAAAATAATACCTATTTTCCAACATGGATGAGATCCTTTTGTGAGTCCTAGAGATGGGTGCCTACCTACCTTCAGACCTTGATCCCATCAACCCTAAACTAATGTCCCATGTTCTTCCTCATCAAAAAAATCCATATGCTAGCCCACCAAGGTCAACCTCATAATCCATTCATCATAACCTTAGTCCTCACACCCATCAATATACAAGTGATAAAGTTTCCCTATTTAATGAGTACATATTTACTAATAAAGATGAAGTCCTCTTATGGATATTGGAGATGGGTGTCTATATTCCCAATGATTTTGAGACCTTAATCCTAAGTTCACCTCCCAATAAATTCCCTCATCAACCCTCATACCCATCCCATTTAATTTTACCATCCAATAGTCCTAGTCCAAGTCATGACCTTCCCAATCCAAAAATTTCCTTGTTTAATATGTATATGGATGAAAAAAGGGGTAAGTCTTCTCACAGCTCCTTGAGATGGGTACCTAGCTTCCCAAAAGTCTTAAACCCATCCAAATCACCTTACCCTTAATCCATACTCATCCATAATAAAATCTTCCATTTACCAATCATACTCCATCACAAATCTCCCATCTTACTAGCAAATGGAAGAATAACTTGTCAACCTCATCTCATTCCCATTTTCCTTCTAAACAATCTCACACTCCACCATCCCCTTACATCATAACATAACCATCACATTCCTCCAATATTAAATCTAACACTTCCAAATCCATCCTTATTGAAAATATGTATACCCCTCTCTCCATCTCTATGAAATCCTTATTTTGGAAATTGAGGTCAGTAGGCATGATTATCCACCCTCAAATATGTCCTCTAGACCTATCCAAGCATGTTCCCTCATGGTATTAACTTGATTGATTTTGCATATATCATAAAATCCTTGATAATTATTTTAATAGATGTCACCCATTTAGAGATTATATAAAAAATTCAATTGATAATGGTGATTTTGAAATTGAGGTTGAATTTAATACATCCATGCTTAGGAGTGTGCAAAAGGGTGTATGTCAAGAATTGTTTCTCAAATATAATCAATCTTATCCCCTCCCTAATCAATTTTGTTACTTCCATCCCATTCATCATATAGACATTTATAATCAATCCATCCTTATGACCCATTCAACTCATGTTTGCCATATTCATAAATCCATTAAGCCTAAACCATCCCTTCACAAACCCAAGGTTAAAGATGTGATTACAGATAATCATATGGTTCTTATTAGAAAATCATCAATGGGATACATCACCTCATAAAAATATATATCAGAATGGTTAGTATCATGTTTGATAGCATCATCTAAATCATAAACCATGTTAGGATCATCATTTGTTATAGATTATGAAGGTTATGCCAACACCTATCTCCTTGAATATGCCTCTACCATTGATTAATCAAAAGGCATGGCTCTTGATCCATCTAGGGATGATACATTATAACACAATATTTGGATGCTATATCAATATAATATCATCAAGTTGGATACAAATTAGCTTTAGATACAAATTCCCTTAAGAGTATTAGTGATCCTTTTGAGATTCTTGAGGGCACTTTCTTTGAAATTGAGGTTAGGGATCCTAGTTACATTTATGAGGACTATGTTTCCTATTATCTCCGTAATCTACCACACATCCTTAATCATCCACCTCCCCTCCATAATCCATACATCCCACTCCATGAATGGGAGGATTAATAATATGCATCATTGTTTTTTTTGCTTCCTTTGAAACATCATGTGCCAAATATACAAATACCCAAGTCCATAATAAGTTAATATCATCAAATAATAAATCCTTATATGATCTAGATATAATTAATCCAAGTCAAGATGAGTCTTATAATTATCCAATTAACAAAGAATCATCCCCCAGTATTGATATCCTTAAAGTGTTATGGGTATCTCTAAATCAAAATCATTTATCTAATCAAAAGTCACTTCCCTTTGGTGAAGCCCATAATTAGGCACCAAGAGGCAATTGAAGTCAAAATAAAAAAATCAACACATAAAAGTAATTTGAAAATCACTAATTGTATGGTCCACCATCATATTAATGTTTAGATCAAATAATCATATAATGAAAAGGTTTTGGATCCCTTAATCTCATAGCACCAATCTAAAGAATCCCATCCACCATATCCTAAGGTGTATACAATTGTTGAACAAAATTTATGCTTCCCCTCCTATCATATCATCCATGATGACCATATCCATCATTCACATCCTATATCCCATCATCAAAATGATGGCATGCTCTCATGCACACCATATCTCACATCCCTTAGAAACATTTCCACTCATAAGGATTACAAAGACACTTGGTTAAGGTGTTCATAGGATGTTAAATAAAGAGTCAATAAAGGTCAACAAGACATCTAAGAATCTATTATCCATCACATGGTATTAGTATCACATATCTCCAGATAGTATCAAAAACTCTACATCTTATCTTTATCTAATAAATTGAGATTCCCAAAAAATCAAATAAATATAAAAATTCAAATAAATAAATAAATAAATAAAATTAAAAAAATAAAAAAAGGAAAAAAAATAAAAAAATCAAATAAAAATTAATCATCCAATGGTAAAAATGATTCTTATGGCACGTTTGACAAGTACCATGATGAAAACTAGTTTTTAATGTCATGGTAGAATAATCTATTATTCACATTAAACCTCAACACATGGGGGAAAAATCTATCCTTTGTCAATCCTATCCATCCCATCCTTTTCTATCTTATCCCTTGATCTATTATTCCTACCCATCATCTACCATCCTGTCTTTCGTCTAATTCCTTCACATCTTGACCTTTGTACAAGATATAAAGATGTCTTGAGAAATGTTCTAGAATCATCTTGGCATATCCTCCCATCAACACTCAAGTTAATAGATATCTATCTCTTACATGATGATGTCATTCACCCCTTTTCATCATAATCCTCATCATATTTTTTATTTCATCTGTTATTTCATCCGTTTATCCTTATCTTAGTTGTTAGGCTTGGTATTCCCTTTTTTAGTAACCACATATGTATAGTGTACATACATATTCCAAAACTCCTTAAAATTGAAATATTATAAAAACCCTAAAAATGTGACATTTAAAAATGCCAAAAATATTCCATAGTGTATTTTATAATTCCTAATCCCCTAGTCACATCCATCTCCATGCCTTTCATCTTTCACAATCATGTCATCCATCCTCCTATCCTAACCTAGGGGAAAAATCTAGTCTAAATTGAGCTAGCATTGACCTAGTCTTGCTTTCACCCATTTAGTCTTATGTCTCTCATCTAAAATCCAAAAATACTTAGCATAATCCTAATCCAATTCAACATATCCAAATCCTCATCCAATTCCCTTGTCTCATTCAAAATATATATCCACATCCATATCCTTACCTAAGTCTTAATCTTAATCATCATCACTAGTCTATTCCGAATCAAATTCTATCCTATATACATAATCAAATCATGATCATCCTAGTCCATTCCATCACCCAATAACTCATCCCATTATTTAACAAGATATTCTGACATTACATGTAAATACTTGTGTGTGTTACTTTTTTGTTCTATTTGGCTTAATTGCATGTCTTTTATCATGTAAATGTTTCATTGTCTTTGTTTTTTGAGTATGTGTTGCATTGTATCTATTTTCATATATTTTGCAATGAAAAATTATGGTAAGAGGTCACCAAAGCTTCAATAATTATTATAATTTCCCTTTATGATGCATAGTTCACTATTTGATCACGCACTTCATCATAATGTTCTCTTGGTCATACTTATATCATGGGGCATACTATCAAGTGCCCTATGTTTTTATATTTCTTAGACTATGATGAGTCTTATTACACAAATTATTTCTTTATAATTTCTTCTAATCTATCTCATCATCTCACATCCCATATCTAATCAATCATGAAATTCCAATCATTTATTCTAATCATATTAACATCTAGCCTATATCCTACAGTCATTCATCTATCATTTCATGTCATATTTAGTCATCCTTATTAACATTTCTATCCTCAATTCTAACATCCTCTAATAGATCATATATCATCTTCCTAAATCATCCATCACTCCCTTGCATTGTCCTTACTAGGGGCATCATAACTATTAATCACATTATTGCCCTTCATCTTTCAATCACTTGATCATATCATTTCTTATATCCTATCTCCATCATGTCTCTAATATTCAACATTTAGCTACACTCATCATTAATCTTATCAAATCAAGTCTTATCCTAGCCTATAACTCTCCCTTGTATGCATCCTTTCTTGGGATATGTTGAAAGCTTGCGGCCCTTTGTCTTCTCATCCTCAACATCATTTCTACTTCCTATGCATATGTCTTTACTAGGGGTATAATCTATTTTTATCTCATTTATTAGGTTTAGTTTGTTTTTTTCATAATCTATCCCACATCCCATCCTCTCATCTATCTATTGCATGTCACCCCTTATTTCCTCTTTTGAGTGGCCATCCATCTCATTCTTCATTACATGTCTGATTAAGGGGGAATCACATCTCATAACATCATATCTAATAGCATTCATCCATGAAATGGGTTTTATTTTAAAGGCCATTACTCTCTCTACTTCACCCACTAATAATTCCCTTTAAAATATGAATAAAGTGTATACACTAAATTTTTCTTGCCCTAATTAGTCTAATTAATCATGTTAATTTATCCCCTTTATCTTAATCCTAGTCATTTATCTAATATATCTCCTCATCATTTAATCATTTACTAAAATTATTCCTACCCCAACAATCTATTAATTCTCCTAAATCCCCATTATCGTATCACAACTCCACTTATCAACTAAAATAGGAATTTAAAATTATCAAGGCCCACCTACCCACTTATTAAGCCTATTCTTAGGCTTTCCTACAAGCCTACCCCCATAGATTATATAGAATCCCGTAATCACCTATATAATCCATCCCTAATCATGATTAAACCTCCCAAAGATATTCTATAGGTTTCTACATATAGAACCTTCTCTCCTCTAAAATCTTCCACCATAGATCCCATAAACCAAACCATTGAAATATAGACAGAGATTATTCCCTCTATGTTCTATATAAAAAACTCCAATCCTCCTTTGAAACTAACATTGAATCTATAGAGTATTTGTGATCACATGATTAACTAGTCCATCCAAGTCAATGAATCAAACTACCATAATGCTACAAATATGAGTCTAAGATAACCTCAATCCAAATATTTTTGTCTTTTTATTATTTAATCTTAGTTTGGAGTAATTAGTTTTAGGATTAGAGTGTTGCATTGAATGTTCATTCATCTACTTCCATTTTATCATAATTGATATATATATATATATATATATATATATATATATATATATATATATATATATATATATATATATATATATATATATATTAGGGTATTAATGTTTTGGTTGTTTTTGTTATAATTTTACAATCAAATCTATTAAGCTCAAAATTTCAACTACACAAATATAATCCAGATCGCCATGTTGCACTGTATTATGGGCCTTACATCAATTAGGAAGGTTTTATTCCATTATATGAAACCTATTGATATTAATTGTTCCCAGACCTATTAAAAGGTTTGTTTTACCTTTGAAACTTGAAGATCTAACTATTTTGGTTATATTTTACCCACCTTTATTGCCCATGCTTTTTTTCATACTAAGGAATTCATTAATCAATTAATGTAACATTATTTTGATGGCCTCCAAATCTATCTTAATTGAGTCATGAGTAGTAACCTATGTAATAAAAGTGTCAAATAGTATAAATGAAATAAATTTGGCTCTGATTGTTTAGGGTTAGAATTGTTTAAAAAGTTGAGATGTTGATTTTGTGTAACCTAGGTTAATCATAATTGGTTATGTGCTTGGTTTTATTTTTGTACCACATCATTTTAATTCATATTTAGAATTGGGATGAAAGATAGGTAACAATTCCAAGACTAAGGGGGTTATATATTTTAATTAAGGTTACAATTCTTTATCCACATTGATAACTTTAATGTAAACTAATGGTAAGGTATCAATACTAACATCCCCACATATAAATATAATAATCTTAGGGTCTAGGGAATTTTTGTACTCTTTAATGGCTAGTAGCTCATTTGGTTGGTAATATGATTTAATCCTAGTATATATATTTTTAAACCAAACATTTAAGGCTTGGATGGGCTCACTAGGATCTTTCCTCACACTAGTAAAGTCTTGATAAAAACACTTTCACTAGAAACTTGGCTAAATTATTCTAGGGAGGTATCTTGGCACATAGTCTCAGTTGTAATCAAACCCTATAGAAATTTATAAACCAATCATAGGCTATATATTTAAAAGTGAAGGGAAATAGTCTGTACGCAAGTCTTATTAAATTACATTTAGGATCCTTGAAGTAGATTTGAAAGCTTTTATATTTTCTTTGATAGTCCTACCTCCCAAGGGAAAGAAGAAAGGTAGATATTTATTTAGGTTTCTAGGTAAATATTAAAAATGACAAATAACATTTATGGATGAACTAGTAAAACATATTGAATCTTGGGGTTGAGGATTATTTAGAGGTAGAGGATTTTTCACATGTAGATTATTCAATTGTTTCTATTGTTTCATATGGGTTATTAGAAGTACTAGAAGGTGAGGTCTACCTAGAGAGAAAAATTGGGATAGGGATATTATAGGTATACCCTTATCAAAGATAACATTTTTATGGATTTACAAATGTGGTTATAAAAAATTATTTTTTGAGGTAGACCCTTTTAATCTCATAGGTGATTCCATTACAACTCAAGTGATCTTTCAAAGAGGTAGAGGTAGAGATACAATCCCTCCTTCTAGTGCCAATTTAAAACTCACATTGATGTGTTTACTATGCACACACCCTTAAAATTATATGAGGTAGCCTATAATGTTGTAGTATCAGTGAAATATATCACTCCAAGGCACAAGTTGTAGGACATTTAGTTTTATGGTAACTTATTGGTGGAATAGAGAAGAATGATATAAGTTATCTACCATGGATGGGTTATATTATGGGTGAATCTATATCTACTTAAATTATGTGGAAGGATGATGGTCTAACTAATTTGGGTAGTGTTTACCAAATTTGGTCTACATACAAAAAAATATGCCTAGTCTAAGATTCTAATGGAAGGACTAGGATCTTGATTGAAGAGTGACCCAATATCACAAGGAATAGATAGAACTAAAGTGGAGATCATATAGATTTTGAAAATATTTTGAAACACTCTTAGAAAACTCAAAGTGTGATCTAATTGATATTCAAAGGATAGGTATATATTTATAGGTGAAGGGTCTAAGCAATTTTTATGGTGTCCAAGAACATGAACCAGGTTGCAAAAGCTTTAGGAGATCATCAAAGCCTTGAATTATTGAGTAAAAGATACACTATGTAAATCTAAGGAACCAAACCTTTACAAAGATGCCATGCAGTAACAAATGAACTAGTACATTTGTATATTTTATATGTGAGCTCAAAAGACCTCTCAAACAATATAATTTTAGCACCATGAAACCCTTTTTCCAAGAACATATCTTGTAAGTTTTAAGTCCACACAAGCTTCCTAGCTTTAGTTATGGAGTTCCAAAGTTGGTCACATAGAGTAAGATGATCATGCAAGTGTTAAATTCAAGCCTTAGTGAATAGCCATTGAGATTCAAATGACCATATGGTCATGAAAAGACACACAAACCAACTTGTTTGATATTTTTTATCTCCACTTAATAAGGTCTCAGAACTTGTAGATCAATTTGTCATAATGTTTTTGGTCTTAGGAACATCTCCAATTAATTTGGTCCCTTTATGATTCTTGCACTTCAAGATATAAATATTTAAAGTTGATCAAATAATAGGATACATTCATGTAGACATCAAATTTAAGTCACAATAAAATTCAATTGGAGCTTAAATTTAATGGTCTATATGAATTCAAATACATTTGTGTGGATGTCAAGTGATGGTCACATAGATGTCAAATTTAATACCCAGTAAATAGCCATTTGATTTCAAATTATGGGTCCTAAGAAGATCTAACAAAACACATTCAATCATACATTTATATCTCATGGTGAGTAGAGGTTAAAGGGGTCAATGAATATCAATCAAAAAGGTGTTCATAACAAGTGTCAATAACACATTCAAATGGTATAATATCAATGATGAAAATTCATCTAGACAAGCATGATCTACTAGAGTGAGGTGCGTTAATATGTCAATGATCCAAGATGGCAATCAATATATAATAAACAAAGGGTGAGCCTAGGACATTTTGATAAAAGTTGGTAAAGCATTATTTAACATAATCAATGTAAAGACAAAAAAACCAAAGCTTGATCAAGATTCAATTGGAACTAGTGGGACCAAACATCACCAGTAGATCTCCATATAGGTAAAATGGATCTTTTGGACCAAATATATAGATCAAAGATAGACCAATGATTGTGAAGAGAGATAAATTATTTTATAGGTTCCATGGATATTATGGCTATGTGAAAACCAATTATTGGATTGGTTTTCACATATAAATGAACCTATGTTTAATAATAAGTAAATACAGACCATGGAGATGTGTCTCACCTATCATAAAGGTGACTTTTTCAATGAGTAGGTATAATTGGCCACCCAAAGTAGATGTGGCATAGTTTTATTAATTCCAAGACATGGTCCTCATCAGTAGATTAAATAGATAATAACATAGAATTCCAAGGACACCTAGTGGATTGATAAATATCAATAGAGGATTTAATTCTTGTACAAGACCTTTCTTAATAAGACCATGATTCAAAATCCTTTAGAATGCTAATCCATCAAGAGCAGTTGCACCTCATTCAATGTTTTATATCTACTCAATTCTCTCTCTCTCTCCTCTTTTTTATAAATATAGGATCTCAATCATTAAATTGGACCCCTCTCTTTGGTGTGACTAGACTCTACTAAAATTATTATTGTAACATCTTTTGATGCAATAAATATTGAACTACATCATTTTCTAAGCTAGATTAAAGTGTGTTTGATAAATTCATGTACTATGGTTAAGTTAATGTATGTTATTTGTCTATAGTCTAAGTTTTTCTTACCTTTAGGAAGTGCTTAGTAGTTATTATAAGTCATTATAAGCATAATTTTTATTTTATTGTCTAGCTTAAAAGTGGATATTTGCCCTCTCATGCTAATATGATAACAGATTAATGCCTTATTCTAAAATATTTATGTGAGATTGATATTATTTGGTCTTAAATGTGTTTCATAGTGTGTCTTGTGTGATTTTTGAGTGATCGAATTAGTAGAATATCACCCCTTTTTAAATTTTTTCATATCAAAATATATGTCCCTTTTCCAAGTAAGTACTAGTTTAGGTGGTATATCTAAAAGGAAACTGACATTCTCTGGAGGTATAATCTATTATTAGGATACCCATAGCCTAATAATTGTCCCATATTAGACTAGATTTGAGTAAAAGACTTGAAAATTATTCTTCTTAGCTAGGGGGTAATCTATAACACCAACAATTTTGGCATCGCCGATAGGACCCAATTTTTTTGGCATAATTAAAGTTTGAATATTGAGAAGAAGAAATTGTATAAGTAGGAGTGATCTACCATCATCAAAATTTTAAAATCCTTTAAGTTTTAAACCTTATAACATCTCTCAAACACTATTCTCATGACAAAGGTTACAACAAGATCATCAAGTAGAGGTAGTCCTTTTGAACACATTGAATTACCTTCTACTTATTATAAAAGATCAAGATTCAGTAAGATATCCCCTTATCCTCAAAATAAGCATTTATTTTTTAGTTATCCTAATGTTTTAGTTCAATATATTATCCCCATAAGCCAAATCTCTTTTGCGCAAATGGTTGTTAGGAAACAATTTTTTGTCCCATTTAATAGGGGTAGTCCCTTAAATTTAACCCAATATGATGAAATTCATGTCTTCCCTAAAAAGTATCCCTTTCTTCTCAAGAGAATGGGATAAAAATACTACTATTCAACATATCCAAGATGTTTCTAATCTATGTTCTGTTAATAATGTTACTCTAGATAATGTGGCTATCAGACTACTTGCTACCTCCTTGAAAGGAAAAGCATTACAATGGTATATGAACCTCCATTTGACTTCCATTGCTACTTGGGATGAGTTATGTGAATCCTTAGGCAATTTGAAGACAAGTATAATCATCTATCTTTGGTTAAACAATTGACTACCATACAAAACTACCTCCCATGAGTTTATGTTTGATTATAGCCTTATATTCCAAATGACATGGACTAGGATCCCTGCATTAGTTATACCATCTCCAAAGTATGCATTTTTGAACTATTCTAAGGCCCTTAATTCTGATATAAGTGTCATGATATAATTTATGGGTTGTAATACTTTGCCAAATGCCTATGTAATAGTAATAAATGTAGAAGATATCTTAATACAAGCTGGGAAACTTGCTCCAAAACCTCTAATGCCCATATTCCTAGAATTATAACCTTTTATTCCTCCTCAAGTTCCACAAATTCCATATATAGCCCCTATTCCATCTCCAAAAGACAAAGTTGTATCCCCTCCTAATCAAGTTAATGAGATTCATGATATGAAAAGCACGTTACAAACTTTTGGAAATTAGATTTTTCAACTCAAGAGACAATAGTACTAATGTAGATCTTATCAGCAACAAAACCAAAACACTTATTAGTCCTTCAATAACCAATGACTCCCTTATCAAAGTTTCAAGGACAATAGGAAACCTTATCAAAATCAATGATCCATACCCCAAAATAAACTATATGAATCTATTGATTCTAATTTATCTTCCAATTTAAAATCCACTATTCTTAAATATAACTTGATGCAAGATTTAGGTTGGTAGCCTTTTAATCCAAATGACACTCAATATCAAGCCTTAGTATCATAAGATATTACTATACCATAAAGGACACATGAATATTTCTCTCTTCAAGGTGGTTAGTATCAAGACATGCATATGGAATTCCAAAGAGAATCTTATAAAATTATAGGTTATCCTAATGATATCAATGTTAATTGGCATTTGGATGATCATATTGCATTTAACCAAGCTAGTGAAACTAGTCACACAAATGGTGAAGTTACAACTCTACCTAGATCTAATAGAAGATTACTTGAGGAAACTCAAGATGTGATAAATGCTTCTAGTTTTCATAATTTTATTTAAAAGAGTGTTAATGATCAAGTTGTTGTTCCTATAACACAAAATATTTAGAATACCAAGATAGTGAAAGATCCCTAAATACCTCTAACTAGAGAACAACTAGTGGCTCAAAAGTTACAGCCAAATGTTAAGGGAACCTTATTTATAATAATAGATAAAATAAAGAAATAAAATGTTATAATTATCATGTGGGATTACTTTTTCTGATCCAAGATAAAAATACATGCTTATTCAATATCTTTTAGACTTTAAGGTATCTAATGAACCACAAGGAGCCATCTTGGCCAATTCAAAGCAAAAAATCAAGCAACATAGCTAATCAAAAGGTATGTAACATGACAAAGGTAGACACAACCAATGTAAAATAAGATAAAACCCCTCACTTTTATCTTTTTTTGATAGTAGGTGACTATTTAGTCCATAATTCTATGGTAGATAGTGAAGCTAGTAACATTGTCATTTCCAAACAAATTGCAGACAAGCTTGGTCATATATATGATCTAAATACCAAAAGAGTATTAGAATTAGATGATTAAAAAACAAAGAGATTAGTCATAATAAAATATCTAAAACTAACATTACATGTTTACCCCAATGTTATTACTCATCAAGATGTAGTTGTAGTGGACTTGCTTCTCTATTTTTCCATCTGCCTATCAAGAGACTTTACATAAAAGATTAGAGTATATTTGTTAGTTGATTAGAATTATTTAATGTTAAGGACCATGCATGGTACTAAGATAAAAATAAATTTTGAGCCTATTGTAAGATTTAATTTAGATCCATATATGCCAAGTATGGTGAACACTAATTGTGTTATCTTGGACAAGGTACTAGAAAATATTGAGGTGGAATCTAAATCACCTTTAGATGGAATCCCATATATTTTGCTTTATAAATGTGCCTTTTATTTGCATGGAAATTATACCTATAATTTAATTAAAGAATAATCATTTGGTGTCTATTGTCTTTATGAAAATTATGTACCAATTACAACATTGATGAAGGATGATCAGTCTAGTGATGTCCAATGGCAACTATATTTTGATGGATTTAGGAAAAAGCATGGCACTAGAGCTGGAATGATGCTAACTTATCTAACCATTAAAAGGTATTTATCTTCTCTTAATTTTTATTTTGGTTGTTATAATAATGATATTGAATATGAAGCACTAGTGCATGGTTTGCAATAGGTAAGAAAGATGAAGGTCAATTCTTTACAAGTTTTTGTAGATAGTGAATTGGTAGTTCACCAAGTAAGAGGACTTAATATATATAATAACCCACTACTTAGGTCATATAATCATAGAGTATGGGACCTAGTTGAAGACTTTAAAGATTTCAATATTTAGGCCATAATAAGAAATAAGAACAAACATGTAGATAGGTTGGCTACCATTGGATCACAATTTACTATCCCAAATGACATAAAAAATGAAAAAAATCAATCACACATCAAGGTAGTTGTGATACCTTCTATCGCAAACAATCATGACAATTAGCAAGTAGTTGAAGATAATAGTTAGATTGTCATATTCTTATAAGAGGAATATGAATTCTCCTTAAGGAACCAAGATAAGCACTTGAGGTAATATGGTGACCAAATTATGTAATTAAAGACAAACAAGTTGCTTAAAGGGTTGGTCAACCTTTAAAATATATTCAACAGAGATGATGAATTGTGAAAATAAAAGTTTTCTATATCAACCAATGAAAAACACTATATGAATGTAGAAATTACAATTGGTAAGAGGATAAAGCTGGGCAAAGTTTGCGCATCTTCAAAAAAAAAAAAAATTATTGAGTTATGTTCATGTTTTGTAAATGTTTTTCCATGGCAATATAAATGACCTTAAAGGATTTGATCCAAGTCTAACTAAACATACCATTGAGTTAGAGGATGAGACTAGGCCATTTAGATAAAGATAAAGGTCTATTAACCCAAATATTGAATCTTTGATGAGAGTTGAGCTACATAAGCTCATTGATTCATGTATAATATTTTCAATTGAGCACTCAACTTAGGTGGCAAACCTTATTCCAATACAAAAAAATAATGGTGAAATAAGGCTATGTGTTGACTTCCATAACAAGGCCTCTCTTAAAGACTGCTATCCATTTCCATCAATGGAGCATATTGTATAGATAATTATAGGTTCAGAAATGTTCTCCTTATTGGATGGCTATAGTGGATACAATCAAATTCTGGTCAAAGAAGAAGACTAGTTCAAAACAGTCTTCACCATAAAATGGGGGACATTTGGATACAAAAAGATACCTTTTGTTTATCTCATGCTAGAGTCACTTGTTAAAAATCCATGGACATGTCACTTTAGGGTCTCTTTAACAAATTTTTTATTTTTTATTTGGATGACATAATAGTAATCTCTAACAATGTATATGAGCATATGATTCAGCTCAGACAAGTGTTTGAAAGGTGCAAGGAATTTGTAATGTCTTTGAATCCAAAAAAGTTTATTTTATCTATTCATGATGGTACTCTTCTTGGACTTGTAATTTGAAAACATGGTACAAGCATAGATCCTAATAGAATATACTCAATTATTTCACTTTCCTTGACTAAGAACAAAAAAGCGTTACAAATATTTTTAGGCAAGATCAATTTCATAAGGAGATATATTTTAAATTTTGATACTTGAACTAGGAAAATCACATCCATGCTAAATAAGGGTCAGAGTTTTAGTTGGTCTAAAGGATTAAGAAGTTTCAAATAAATAAACAAATATATAACTAGTGCTCTTACACTCTTCAACCCTAATTTTACCAAATATTTCATCTTGTATACCTATGCTAACATTTATATAATTTCATGTATTTTCATTTAGTTTAATAAATAAAATTTAGAGTAACAAATAACCTTCTTTAGTAAAGGCCTAAAATAATATGAAATAAGGTATTCTTTTATTGAGAAGCATGTATTTTTTGTCATAAGGTCTCTTAAAAAGTTTAGATACTTGTTGTCCAATAATAACATACACCTAATGGTTGCACATATAAGTGTCAAGTATTTCCTCTTGACTAAAGATATAAATGATAAAATATATGGTTGGATAACTAAAATAAAGGAATATGATATTGATATCAAGGTCACAAAGCTAGTTAGAGGCAAAGGACTTTGTGAAAATCTAGCCCCACACTTGCAAGAGACTAATGGGATGGTTATGTTGTCAAATGATGAAGAATTTATAACTAATCACACCTCATCTTTCAGTTGGTTTGAAGATATGGTAAGATACTTATAGTATGGTGTTTATCCTTCTCATACGACCCATTCAAAAAGGAGATATTTTAGACTGTAGTTAATTACTTTTATTCTTGTTGATAATATGTTGTTCAATAAGGATATCAATGGCATATTGATAAAGTTCATAGAACCAAGTCAAACACTAAGGTTACTTGAGAAATTCCATGATGGATATGGTGGAAGACATTATTCAATAAGGATCATATCCCATAAGATCATGAGAGGTGGTTATTATTCACCAAGTTTATTTGGTGATTGTCATGTGTGGGTCAGGAAATGTAGATAATGTGTCATGTTTGTTGGAAAAATGAAGCCTATAGCCTTACCTCTCTAACCAAATCCAATAAATTATCTCTTTGTTCAATGGTGATTAGAATTTATTGGTCTTATTAATCCCCCTTCAATCTTAGAACACAAGTGGATTGTAACTACCACAAATTATTTTACTAGATGGATAGAGGCAATAATATTAAAAAAGCTAATAAAGCCAATGTTTTGGTCTTATATGAAGTTTTTCTTAATAGATTTAGAGTCCCTTCAACTATAATTTTTGATAATGTTATGGATTTTTTATGGTCTAATATCAACCAGTGGGTAGTTCAACATAGTGTTTTTCTCAGTACCTCATTAAACTATTATCCACAAGGTAATAGCCTCATTGATTCAACTAACAAGAATTTATTAAAGATCATCAAGAGGATTGTTAAATACAATCAGATATCATGACTTATTAAATTGAAGTCAACTCTATGGATTGACAAGATCACCTATAAGAGGTCTATTTCCAATTCTACATATAAGTTAGTATATGGTAAGGAAGCAAAAATGCCTATTTCTCTTGAAGTTCTTAATTTGGAACTAATTCATTAACTTGAGATTTTGGATAATGAGCTCATGAAATTAAAAAATGCTGAGTTCATAGGGATAGAAGAGATAAGGCATCAATCCATGTTAGTCATGGAATCCCATCAAGTAATAGTGAATAAATATTTTGATAAAGAATCTTCTTTAGGAATTTTCCAAGAAGAAGATTTGGTCCTCAAGTGGGATGAAGAAAAATCTAAGCTAGGAAGGCACATAAAATTTGATTCTCTTTGGATAGGTCTATATGCAATCTCTAGCTACAAATCTCATAATTTTGTCCAACTCACAAGGATGAATAGTGAAGAGATTTCTATTCTAGTTAATGGGATACATCTTAAGAACTTATATTAAGGAATCTAAGTCCCCTATAAATATTAGTTGTTTTTTATTTTGTCTAAGATTTTTTATAACATATTATTTTTTTGTCTTACCCCAAATAAGTGATTTATTGCATAGTTATTTAGTAGGTTAGTTTCCTTTACTTAATTAAGTTAGTTTCCATTTCAAGTTTGTTTATATCCCTATATGTTGAAATTATTTGTATTTTCAAGCTAAAAGGCCATATTTAAGTCAATTTAAATGATCCAAGAGTCATGTCTCTGGTCTAAGTTCTCATGCATAGAAAACATGCTACCCAACCAAGCCACCAAAGATGTAGATCAAATTTAGTCTACATACCAAAAATGTGCCTAGTTTAAGAGTCCAGTGAAGGGATCATGAACCTAATTGAAGAGTGGTATAATGTCACAAGGATTAGATAGACCTTGAGTGGAGATCATATAGATTTTGAGAATATTTTGTAACACTTTAAGAAACCTTAAAATATGATCTAATTTATCTTCAAGGGATAGGTATATAGTTACAGGTGAAGGGTCCAAGAAATTTTCATGGTGTCTATAAATAGGAACTAGGTTGCACAAGCTTTAAGAGATCATCAGAGCCTTGAAATATTGAGAAAAAGATAGACTATAAAATTTTTAGGAACATGACCATCACCAAAATGTCACACAAGAACAAATGAACAAATTCTTTTTCACATTTATTATATAAGCTCAGAAGGCCTTATGATCAATGTAATTGTATCACCATAAATTAACTTGTGCTAAGAACATATATTTTAAGTTTCAAGTCTGCATGAACATCCTAGCTTAATTTATGGAGTTATAAAGTTGGTCACATAGAGTAATACAATCACACAAGTGTTAAATTCAAGCCTCGATGAATAGTTATTGAGATTCAAATGACCGTATGGCATATAGACATCATGTAAATAAATATAGACCAGATTATTTGAGCATTTTTTATCTCCAGTTAGAAATCTCTTAGAACCAATGGATGAATTGGACATATTGTTTCTAGTCATAGGAACATCTCTAACAATTTTGGTCCCTCCATGATTATTGTGCCTCAAGATATAAATCTTAAAAGTTGGTCAAATAATGGAATATATTAATGTAGATGTCAACATTAAGACAATATAAAATTCCATTAGATATTAAATTTAATCATCTATGGGATGTCAAATATGTCTACAGGGACATAAAATGATGATCACGGGGACCTCAAATTTAAGTCCCAGTAAATAGCCATTTGATTTCAAACCATGGGTCTGAAGTAGATCTGACAACATGAATTTGATCATACATTTAGATCTAATAGTGAGTAGAGGTTAAAGGGGTTAGTGAATCATGAAATTAAATGTGTGCATAACAAGTGTCAATAGTGAATTCAATTTGTAGAAGATTAATGATCAAAATTCATTAATATAAGTAGGATTTAATGGAATGAAATGGATCAACATGTCAATGTTCCAAGATGGCAATTGATAGCTAATATATAAAGGGTGAGCTCAAGATATTTCAATGAAAGTCAATAAGGCATTCTTCAACCTAAAAAAGGTAAAGATGAAAGAACCAAATATAGAGAAAGATCCAAGTCAAACTAGTAGGGCCTAACATCACCAATAGAGCTCTATATAGGTAAAATAAGTCTTTTGGAATAAATACAAAGATTAAAGATACACCAGTGATTGTGAAGTAAGATCAAGTAGTTTATAGGTTCCATGGATATTGTGACTATGTGAAAAATAATAATTTGATAGGTTTTCACCTATAAATAAACATATGTTTGATATTAATGAAAATTTAGACCAAGGAGACATGCCTCACATATCATTAGGGTTAATTTTTCAATGAGAAGGTACAATTGAACACCCAAAGTAGATGTGGCATAATTTTACCAATTTCAAGACATGGTACTTATCATCAAATAAAATAGATAATGACATGAAGTTCTAAAAAGGACACTTTGTAGATGGATAAAGATCAATGGATCATTCAATTCTCTTACAAGACCTTCTTTATTGATAAGACCATGACTCAGTATCTTTGAGAATGCTAATCCATCAATAGCAATTAGACCTCATTCAATGTTTTCTATTTACTTAGTTATCTCTCTCTCCTCTTTTCTATAAATATAGGATTTCAAGCCTTAAAATAGATCCCTCTTTTTGGTATGAGTAGACTCTATTAAAATTTATACTGTAACACCTTTTGATGTAATAAGGATTGAACTCCATCAATTTTTAGACTATATTGAAATGTGTTCCATGAATTCATGTATTATGGTTAAGTTAATGTATGTTTCTTGTCTATATCTAAGTGTTTCTCACCTTCAAGAAGTACTTATTATGGGACACATTTCTACAACCCACATTGCCACTATTACTATAAAATTGCATGGCCAATTTCATGTTCCTCACAACACAGTACCCATCATTATAGGATCAACACCCTCTCCCATTAGTAATACTATGTCAGGTTCACATCATCTTATTTCTACTCCATTTACATGGGTTACTAATCCTGAACAACAGAACCTTTCTTCCAATTATAAAGGCTCCTAGTTGACCCAAAATTATAGGAATATAGTTAGTCACCCACGAGTCACCATCCAAGGCCCTTTGCCTTCCTCTTATAATTATAATAACTCCTTACCACCTATAAGTTATGTAGTCGCAACTAGCTGCCCATGAGTTACCATCCAGGGCCCTTCACCCGCTTCTTCCATAAAACCCAATCAGAACATTATGCCAATGGTTCCAAATCCGAATACTATCCCAACAAAGACTAAAATAGTTCAATACACAATTTAAAGGCCTTATATTTTGATAGATAAATTAGATAAAACCCCTGTTCAAATTTCCATATTAAAACTCTTGTGGACATCTAATGTTCCATAGAACCATCTTCAAAAAACTTTTGTAAATGTCTATTGTGCCTAATGATATAAACCTTGATTAGTTCCAGAACCTAGTTGGACACTTGTCTTCATTTTGGAAAATCACATATGATCAAAAAGACATGTCCACCATCAGCCCAAACCACAATAACCCACTATACATTGAGATAATCATTGCAGATCACAAGATCAAGCAGGTTGTTACAGATAATGGTTCAATTTTGAACATCATATCTCTTAAATTGGTATGATTATTAGACTACATGGATAAAGAAATTCAGCTAAAAACTATAACAATCAAGGCTTATGACAACACTAAGAGGGAGTCATATGGTATAATTTGGTTACTAATCATTATTAGGTCTATTTCTCATCACACATTACTCCATATTGTGTATATTGAGCTTCCTTATAACATACTTCTTAGTCATCTTTAAATATATGAAGTATAGGAAGTTCCATCTACTCTTCACCAATGCCTTAAGTTTCCCCATGATGGGATTGAGGTTACTATTCCCATTAATCAGTAGCCATATCCATACCACAAACATCTTAAAATAGAGTTTCATAATCATAACTATTATCTAGGTTCTTAAATTATTGCAAAGAAGACAAAAGTCATCATTTCTCATCCATTTCCATCTAATTATATAGACCCTAGTGATCTAGTCTCCACTTCGGCTGATCCATTTCTTATAGCTATGGCCAAGTAGGTTATTATTAAAGACATAGGCATTTCCATGTACCATCTAAAGGACATACTGCATATTGAAAAATTACTAACATCCCCTAGAACATTTGGTAAGCCTAAAACTTTTTAGAGTCTTAACAAACCTAATCAAATTTGGAAACCAAAAAAGAAACAACCAAAACCTCCTATGGTTTTTACACCTACAATTGTACTAAAGAAAGATTGAGAGGATTTTACTAAGGGATATTTGTTATGTTTTGAAGGCCTTATTGATTGTTTTTAGAATCTAAAGTATCCTATCCCTAACAAGATAATGGATAATCCTAACTATATAGGGATAGGCCTTGGCCCATAGATGTAAGGAATTTTAGAACCCTTATCAATTGGAATCATGGTCTCAGATTTAAACCACCAGAGGATTGCATCATAACATATGATAGTGACTCTTTTGAAATGACTAGTGATGAGACTCATAATAGTGACACAACATCCCATTATAGCCATTTTGATGAACTTGCTAACTCAAATTTATTTGATTAAAATGTCATATTGACCATAATTCCTATTTGAGCTTCTCATCTTGAAGCAAAAAAATGTCTTAGTGGTGTTTCCCTTCCTTTTGTAGGAAATTATATCTTTACCATTGGCACTTCCCATCGTAAAGCAAACCCTCACTATAACCTATACCTTTACCATCCTAAACTCATATGTTAGATCAGTAAAATTTGGTCATATGCCTTGATGAGTTTCAAAATGAAGAATAGATTGAAAAATACATGGGCCTATGAGATGCATTCCCCATTGGTGATCATAATCAAGGTTTTGATTTTTTATTGGATTTGTTTACCTACTTTGGAGAGTAGGCAAACTTTCTTGGTCATAATAAACAACAAACATCAAGATCTTTAGGTGAAAACCTTTTTGAGGCACTTGTCAATCAGAAAAAAATAAAGTAAAAGACAATTCTTTGAGTGAAAACGTATTTCAAGCATTCCCAAGTGGGAAAGTTTTCTCATCCCCTCAGGACGTAGAAAACCCATATATCCCAAATTCCATAGCTAGTACAAGCATGTCTTCAGAACAACATCAAACATTTGAGCATCTTATTCTTGAGTTTGTAGAGGTTTTTACTAATTAGCCTTGATAAGGTAAATTCTAATTATTCATATTATCTAGATCTTTGGGAGGAACAACAAGAAGATATAGTAAAGTAAAATGATCATGACCATACACTACCTACAATTCTAGAAGATGGATCCACACTCCTTATGGAGAGCATAATAAATTGAATTTGGGAACCCATGAAGATCCCAAAATTGTTTATCTTGGAGCTTCCCTTACTGAAGTAGAATGTGAACATATTATATACATTCTTAAGGATTATATAGACATATTTGCATGGGTATACTCTAAAATGCCAATCTTGGACCCAGAATTAGTTGTGCATCATCTTGTTGTTCACCTTAGTGCTAAACCAGTCAAGCAAAAGTTGAGAAAGATGCATCCATGCAATTCCATTTTATTTAAGGTTGAGTTGGAAAAATTTTTAGGAGCCAATATTATCAGACCATTATACTACTCTGAATGGGTTTCTAAGATAGTACCAGTGAGTAAAAATACCTCAAGAATATGTCTTTATACTAATTTTCATGATATCAACAAAGCATGCCCTAATGATGATTTTTATCTACCCAACATTGATATGATCATCAACTCAACTACTAGGTATGAGATGTTATCCTTAATGGATGAATTTTCTAGTTACAATCAGATCAAGATAGCCGCTAAATATCAACATAAGACTGCATTCACCACTCCATGGGGGAAATTCTATTACCAAGTCATGCCATTTGGTTTGAATAATGTTGGAGCTATAGATCTTCATACAATGACTATCATTTTACATGACATGATGCATGGCATTGTCAAGGACTATGTTGATGATATACTAGCAAAATCAAAAACAAGAGCTGGACAACTTGACTTTCTACAAGGGATATTTAAGAGGCTTCATGCATATAAATTCTATTTAAATCCTATGAAATGTGTCTTTGGAGTCACATAAGGAAAATCTCTAGGGTTCATTGTATCATAATGAGGGATCGAAGTTGACCCTGCAAAGGTCAATGCTATTATGGAAATGCCTCCACCAAATAATCTTAAACAGTTTTGAGGTCTACAAGGAAAGATCTAATCTATACATAGGTTTATTTCTTAATTGGTAGATAAGTACCACCCATTTACCCATATCTTAAAGAAAGGGGTAACATTTTAGTGGGATGAATATTGTCAGATAGAATTTTTAAATCTTAAAACATACTTCGCTAATCCACCAATGTTACAACCTCCAACATAAGAAAAGCCACTACTTCTTTATATATCAGCCACAAAACATGCACTGGGGGGCACTTTTGGCTTAGCATGATGATCACGGTAAGGAACACATTATTTATTATTTAAACTAAAAATTGGTAGATTATGAACATAATTATATGCCTATTGAGAAGGCATGTTTTGCTATGGTATTCACCACTCAGAAATTGTGATATTATATGTTAAATAATAAAAATATTATTATCACCAAGGTAGATCCTCTCAAGCTCCTCTTATCTAAATCATATATTCAAGGATACATGGCTAAATATATTATGCTCCTTAGTGATTTTTATATTGACTACTAAAATTAGAAGGCAACCAAAGGACAAGTTATTACTAACCAACTTGTAGAAGCTCCTATTACAACCACTCAACCTCTCAACATTTACCTTCCAAATGATTTTATCATAATGATAGAATAACCATCATAAGAACATAAATAGTGGATGTTATATTTTTATGGATCCTTCACATCCCATGGGTCTAAATCTAGCATATTGTTGATCATGCCATAGGGAGATTGGATCCCCAAAGCATTCCATATATAATTTTAGTGTACAAACAATATGGTCAAATATGAGGCATTAGTTACAGGGTTCCATCTTACTATATAGTGAGATATTAAAATTTTAAAGGTCTATGGATATTTTTATCTAATCATAAATCAAACAACTGACTAGTATCAGACAAGGGATGATAATCTTGTTCCTTACAAGTAAATTATTGATAACCTCAAAAAACATTTTAAATATCTATAATTTGAGCAAGTTCCATGAGTCAACAATAGATCAACCAATACCATGGGAACAATTTGTTCCATGATTCAAATGCATGAGAATGTTAAAGAGTATCAGTTCTTGATTGAAAATATTCTTTAGCTGACACATGTTCTATCATATTGAGAGAGAATATGCACAATTGCATATCCTAATCCCTCACCTGAGCTACCATGGTACCAAGATTTTTATAACTATTTCCATAGTCATTTATTTCTTGCCAACCTTTCCAACAACAAAAAAAACCTATTCCTTTATCGCTTAACACATTATATCCGCCTTGGAAACATGTTTTATCATAAAGGCTATGAAGGAACACTTCTTCATTATTTTCTTTGGGAGAATCCAGGCTGACACTAAAAGAGGTTCATAAGGGATGTGTGGGGCCCATACTAATGGTGTAGTCCTAGTAAAGAAACTCCACAAAATAGGTTATTATTGGCCTAAAATTGAGATAAATGCTTGTAATTATTTAAATAAGTGTGTTCCTTATTAGTATCATAGAAAATTGATACATGCACCTTCCTTACCATTGTAGGCAATTACAACACTATGGCCATTCTCAACATGGGGTCTTTATCTCATTTGGAAAATTAACCCAACATCTTCAAATAGCCATAAGCACATTTTGACTACAATTGAGTACTTTACCAAGTGGATAGAGGCCATTCCTCTCACTTATGTTACCGAGAAACAAATAGCCAAATTCTTTCATTACCATATCATCTGTCGATATGGCATCCTAGCTCATATGATATCCGATATGGTGGATCCTTTGTGAACCAAGATGTGAAATCTCTTTTGAAAAATTCAAGATCAAGCATAATAAATCCACTCCATATAGCCTGTAAGGCAAAAGACAAGTTAAGGTGTCAAATAAAACCATTCTAGCCATCTTAAAGAAGATTGTTAATGATGCTGGCCATAATTGGCACTTGCAACTTTTTCTTTCCCTTTGGGGTTATACAACGAATCATCACCCCCCAAATAGAGATACTCCATAACCCCTTGTTTTTTTCACTGAAGCTATCATCTGGGTCAATATTGAGATCCCATCATTAATAATATCACTAGAGAAAATTGAAGATAATGAAGACTATAGAGAATCATGACTATATGAACTAGAGCTTCTTGATGGTAAGCATTTAGCTACTTTAGAAAACTTTTAGGCCTATTAGAATAGATTGTAGAGAATATATAATAAACACATTATCAATAATTTTAGATTGGTGACTTAGTTTTGAAAGAGAACTAGAAGAATATGAAAGTTGAACCCAAAAATAAAGGCAAGCTTCAACCTAATTGGTTAGGGCCATATGTTGTCATAACAAACAATGGATCAAGAGAATATCAATTGGATAAATATAATGGTGAAGAACTTTCAGAGCCCATGAACATCATACAACTTAAGAGGTTCTACGCATGAACATATTTGAACCATTATCTATAAGACACCTGACTTAGGGGCAACTTGTGCTATCATAATTTTATCCCACCCTTTTATCTTAACTTGAACACATTTTATACTACTGTGATCCACTTTGTATGATTCTTGATAGTAAAAGCTTTGAATCCTTGTCACTCTAAACATATTCTTCGTCCCATTATAGATTGCTCTCTTTGAGAAGCATATTATTTGTTATGTCTAAGGCATGTTATAATCTTGAACACTTTTTATCTCTTGACCAATTTTGATCTTTATTATGTCTCTAAACATTATGAATATCCTTATCAATAGTTCTAAAAAGCATTCAACCAAGATAATATTATGTAGCTTCAGATAGATGAATAAAAGCATCTTCTCAATTCTAGTCTGTTTCTACATTATTACAAATAGGTGAATGATGTACTTATTTTTTACTTCAAGTTGTACAGTATTTTATATCACATTTATTTCTCTTTATTATTTTATCAAGATCCTCTCTCTCATCAATTTATGAGCATGGGCCATTTTATCTAGCTTAGCTATCTTATTGGAACCTCAACTCTCAAGATGTGCATCTCCTCAACTAGATGGTCCCACCTTGTGCATATTTTATCCTAAAAACACCAAAAACATTATAAATACTTTGAAAATACCAAAAACATTAGAACATGATCCATAAAATAATAAAAATATTATCTCACATTTTTATACATTTATACATTCCCATTTCACCATGCTACACTCTTTCTATTTTACAAGCACACAAACACCAGTTCATTTCATCTTGTCCCACACAATTACCATTTTGTAAGGTCATTCTTTCTCATCTAATCAACTTCATATTTTCCAGACCATTCTCATTTGTTTTTTGTATCTTTCATTTCATATATAAATCATGCTGGTTTGGTCATCATTTTTCTTTTATCCCACTTCTTGGGAAAACTACATTTGGCATGAAGTTCAAGTTGGAACATGCATCCATGGAATTATGTAGGTAGCATCCACTTGTCGTATACATTTAGAACCAGCTCAGCGAACCCCTTCCTTTCCTTCTCTTCACCTATTTCTTTAATCATTATTCCTTTTTAATTAGGTAATAATTATCATGTCGTCATTTTTTTGTTATGATGTGGTAGAATGTAATCTGTCTCTTGCACATGCATGAACATTTATCTTTAAACCACACTAACTTGATTTTTGTTTGTGTGTGTGTATTTGAGTTTTCGTAGTGTTTTGTTTTGTTTTATTGGTGTTTTGTTGTGCTTTTACACCTCTCCTTTTATTTCTTCTCCTTTTCTCTTTTTATTACTTTTTATCTCCATTCTTGGTTTTGTGTTTCCTTGATTGGTTTTCTATTTGATTTTTATTTTATCATTTGTGTTTTAGAACATCTTAATGATTCACATAGATCTTGATTGTTTATATCTTGATCCTATGTTATTACATTGTTCTTGGACCATTTTGTTTATTTGATTTTTGTTGGTATCTTATTTTTCTATTTGGTTTTTCTTTTTTTCTTTTGTGTTCAAGATTCCTTAATGGTCCACATGATCTTGATTATTCATATCTTGGTCTCATGTCATTAAGACATTCTTGATTTTTGTTTTTAAAAAACATTTTGTTCTTACTTGAGACCATATCTTGATTTCAAGCTAGGTTCATTTATGTTTACCTTTTTCTTTGTCTTTGCTTTTTTAATTTAAATGTAAATCATTGTAACTCTAGTTTTTATCATTGTTTTACAATTATTCTTAGTTATAAGTATTCAAATTTGAAAAATCTCAATGCAATTAGAATATTATGTCATTTTAAGTTATTCATACTTATGATGCCTAATTTATTTTGCTATAGCAAGCACTTGGTGCTTAGGTCTCAAAGTCTTAACATGAACATCAACTCTGATGAAGGATTCTCAAGAACACTTTATAAAACCTAGGCTCATGATATGGAATTAGGCTTCTAGGTAGCATGCATTTCATGCTTCTTTGTATATGCTTAGATCTACATCTCTTTTCATACATTATGAGTCTAATAAATTCTTATTCTGTTTTCATCATTTCTCATTCCATTCTCTCCCAAACTTGGATGAACTACATTATCTTAAATTTCATGTTGGAATATGAGTCCATGGAACTATGTAGGCAACACTCAATTTATATTGAGGTCAGCTCAACTATCTCCATTCTTCTTTTCATCTCTCTCTCATCATTTTATGTATTCTCATATGCTTGGTTTTATATGGCTTTCTAAGTCAATACACCATCATATGTATGTTTGTGCCTATTCGATTTAACCTATATTTTAGTTATATCCTTAAGTTATTTTTTTTGTTAATTACCCATGTTGGGGTACAACATCTAAACCATGTCCAAATAAAATTATCTATATAGGGGAAAATCATTATTTATTATTTATCGGTGATCAAAATTCACCCTGCTAGGGCAAAACTATTTTATCATGCTCACATTTACTCTACTATAGTACTTATTATCTCCTCTTTGGAGACCTTGTTCTAGTGGTGCTTCCTTTCCTAAAGTAGAATTCTCTCTTTTCCTCTAATTCCAATCTCTCCACACTAATGCCCATGATGTCAATATTTTAGTATACAAATTATCTCGAGATTGATCAATGCCATAAGTACGTAGCTTGCAGTCTCAAATTAGGTACATTTATAGTGTGTCCCTTACATTTATAGATTATATATTTTCCATTCCCCTTATCTCTAGGGCCTATTATACCTCTAATTATATTTTGATTATTGATGGTAATCATTTGTGCAAGCATTATCTCAACTAGATGTGATCTATTCCATGGGTTAACCTCTGACTTTCTCTCTCTTTTTGAGAGTTCATCCTTCTCTTTCATCCTAGTATGTCCTCTCGAGGGGGCATCATGGGTCTATTCCAATTTATTTTTGACAACTCTTTTCTTTGAAAAGATGTTTCTTTTCCTAAATGTCTTGTTATGCCTTCTCAAATAGGGGTAACATGTAGACATCCAATTCCTAACACCATTTGTGTTGAAATTATCAATCTTACCAAATTACACTCAAATGTAGATTTTAGGTCAAAATCCATAAAACATGCTAAATGCTTTGAACTTGTCATTTACAAGTGCCAATTTAGGTCAAAGTATCCCTAAATGTGGCAATGTAATTTATGAGCCAGCTAACTTTGATCAATTCATTTTGAGTCAAAATGATATTTTTGCCTTTTATACTCTGGATCACTCTTTTCTCTTATATTCATTAGTACACACCACGTATCTTTGTTATTTTCTATTGGTAACATCCTAAATGGGAATGTGGTTTTAATGCATCTGATATCACCTTCTAATTCTAATCCAGTCAAATTTTGCACCAATAACAAGGCATTCTAAACAATTTGAGTGATTTGTGTACTAAGTGCTTAAGCATGCTTAAGAGATAATTAATCGAAATAAAGTTCTAATTAATAATTCCATGAAAACTTGTTGAATACTTGTTTTTATAAATGAATATTGAATATCTACATCATTAGGTGACCTCTTTTCTTGGGAAGACATCACTAGGACATAAATGCCACAATTATTAGGATTATGGGTCACCCATGCCTAGTTAAATACTTCACATGCCTCTTCAATTCCCCTTATTACAAGGTTATGATGAAGATAATTATGGATTTAATTCCAAATTTAGGATTATCCATGGCCACATAGCTTAATCTTGAGATAGACAATCATGGTTGATCCTAACCAATCTCAAAAATCTAGAAATAGAGAGGCCATGGACATGAATTTTAAGCTTGAATATTGCAAAGTTATAATGTTAATTTTTTTCACAATCCTTCGCATTTGATCATTGATTTTGTTTTCAAGCTTCATTGATAGGATAGTTTAGTGATTTGGAATTATGAGCCTAGGTTTTATGGAGTGTTCTTGAGACATTGGAGTATTTTTCCACCTTTGTTGACAAAGATAAGGATGCTTGATCAAGGGAGAAAATGATTTTGAGCTACATAGGTATGGTGAATCCATTTGGGAAGGTAATATGATGTTGCTTTCTTTGATTTTGTTTGTTGTTATCCTTTGTAATTCCCATATGAATAGATAGGCTTAGTTAGTTATTTATGCATTTTTCATTATTCATGGACTAATGTTTGAATAACATAATTTGTAATCCTCTCTACACTTATTAGTTCCTATAGGTCACTATAAGTTCAATTTACAATTTGTTGTCTATCTTAAAAGTGGATATTTACCCTCTCATACTAATCTAATAACTAATTAATGCCTTCTTTTGAAATATTTATGTGAGATTGATATTCTTTGGTCTTTAATGTGTCTCATAATGTGTCCTGTGTGAGTTTGAGTGATTGAATCATTGGTGTATCACCCTATTTTACATGATTTCATAAGTTATTGTCAAAATCTCTCTCCCTTTTCCAAGAAAGTACTAGTTTAAGTGATAGATCCCAAAGGAAGCCAACCTCCTCCAAAGGTTTGATCTATTATTATGATACCCATAGCATAGGATTAGTGCCATGTTAGGTTAGATTTGATAAAGGACTTGAACAATATTATGCTTAGCTAGGGTGAAATCTATAACACTAATAGGTAGGACTTCCAAAATAAACTCAAAAAAATGGAAGGGAAAGGTATAAAATAAAATCATGTGGACTAACCAAGATAAAAGCCATCAAGAATAACACTTGACCAAGATTTAGATAAGAAATCAGAAACTAATGTTTGATGCAAGCTACTATAGCACCCAAAAAACTAAACATAGTTAATGAATCAAAGTAAAAAAAGAATACAATACACTCAAACATACATAATTAAAGGTTTCCACATTTTTAAGATTACTTTTACACATCAACAAAGGGGGATTATTATTATTATATAAAAGGATTCAAATCAGCGATAGCTCAAAATTAATACATATATTAAAAATATACCTCATGCATAAAGTAAATAACTAAGAGACTAGAATGATGGTCTATCTTACACAATACACAAAATTTGATAATAATGGAGATTTACATACAAATGTCAATTCAAACAAGAGTTATCATAATTTATTATTGATGTTAGTAGCCAATATTCTCCTCCTTTTGGGATCGAGACGATGCAAGTATAAAAAATCTTGGGATGGGAAAGGCCTCACATCTCAAGTG
This sequence comes from Torreya grandis, assembly GCA_037957365.1. Classification (NCBI taxonomy): domain Eukaryota; kingdom Viridiplantae; phylum Streptophyta; class Pinopsida; order Cupressales; family Taxaceae; genus Torreya; species Torreya grandis. The sequence goes on along the minus strand of JARHVA010008256.1, from coordinate 78,442 downwards.
AAGTACAAAAATAAAATTGTTAAAATATCACAATGTGTCTAAAATCATGCAAAAGATGAATTTATAATGATAACATAAAAAATAGACTTTCCAACTAAAGATATAATATACATGTAAAGTTAAAAAGTTAGGAACCAAAGTTCAAACTTAATATGAACATGCAATTACATAACTATTTTTAATCAAGGTATTGATGTGGAATTAATAGCTAAAGAGGCTGGTGGGGTAATAGTAATTGGGACTAAAGGAACTATTAGGGAAATATAAATTTGGACCATTAGAGTATGCATGACAGTGAATATTGAGAACTGAGGACCTTGTGTTTATGAGGCAAAACTAACAATTGGTTGAGTAACTAGGACTGAATATGAATATTTTTCATTTTTCCTTGAGTTATTCAAATAATTCATTTTCTATTTTGAAATCCTTATTTATAATATCAAAATTAAGACTGGAAGGCTTAAAGAATCTAAGGGCCTCAACCACCAAGCTTTCCTATTCATATTTCAAGATTTTTAGCCTAGATATCAAATATTTAGCTTTAACCACCCTATATTTAGCACAATTGACCAATTTTAAAACTAATTTATTGGTATTTTATATATATTTCTCAAATTATTCCTTTATGTTATTCACTATTGATTAGATGAGGTTATCAAAATTAGGCATTTTGACTAATTCTCTTATAGGAGTGATCACGTTAGTGACCCTCATGTCTCCTAAAATTTCTAAGGCCACGATTTCATTCTTAGTAAGGAACCCCATTAATTTTTTCATATGATTATGCTAATTAAGTGAGGAATCCCTTCTAGTAATTATAAATTTTAAGCACCAAGAAGCATCCATGCTAGATATCAAATTTAAATGGTTGTATGAACTAGTCCTTCAAAATAGAACCAATAAATTCAACCTCTATAATTCTTTCATATAATGCAATAATTTGGTGGAATTCACTCTATTGGGCTATATTTATGCTCTAAAAACTTATATATTATTCAAAATATTGTATAGCTTAGTTTTTGCACTCTAGACATCATCAAATATTTCTTGAGGAGTATGTATGGTTTGCCTCTACTATAATCTCTTCAATGCATCCTCTCTACCTTGGTACATTTAATTCATAGCCTCCCCTATAAGATCTAAAAATGTAAATAAGTCTTCATTATACTCAGTAGGATTTTTAGGGTTCTTCTTAAGGTTTTTTTATAAGGGAAACATGTTTTTCACTTGTTTGAATTCCATTTCATCCATCATACCAAAATTCATCACCTTCCTCTTCCTCATCCTTTGAATCTTACCAATATCATAAAATTTCATATATATTGTAAGTAGTTCAGTTACCACTAAATTTGGTCTATTGTCTCTAGCCTCTTTCATTTTTTTCACCAATTGGGGAATAATGGGAACCCTTATTTCAACATATTTATTTGGGCTTTCTGATGTGGAAGGTGGAGTCATAAGAGGGGGTGTAAATACTTAGCATACTAATGAGGCACTTATTTTAATAATAAATTAGATAGGTGAATGGAAAAAACTCTCCCATGGGGATGGATCCCTTATTATAATGACCTTAGGCAAAATCTAGTCAATCATGGGCTTATTTCTACAATCATTGTAGTTGATGATATAGGTGATGATTATGCAATTGGTATCTCTAATTGAGATAATCTTTTATTTGATACTTGTGGGCCTTGAGGTTTTAAAAATGAACATAATAACCATATTTTTAAAATGGACTCCTTTCTTAAGATAACCTTTTATTTTATTGGCATAAAATAAGGAATATATGAATCCATAGAAGATGTAAATACAAAACTCTCAGGAAAAACTAAAGGCAAACTAGCAGCAAGAATCTCTAAACTATAAATAGATGAAATACTATATGAAACTACCTAATTTTTGGCATAAAATAAGGAATATATGAATCCATAGAAGATGTAAATACAAAACTTTCAGGAAAAACTAAAGGCAAACTAGCAGCAAGAATCTCTAAACTATAAATAGATGAAATACTATATGAAACTACCTAATTTTTACTTTAACTCAGATTTTCACTAAGGATTTATTGATCTAAGGCATTATCTAGGGTTTATTCCACCTATTATTCTCCAAAAATCAAGGATTTTTGCTTTCTCAAATTCTACATCTTCATCATTTGGAAAGATCTCTTCACTTTGACCTATTTTTGACCCCTTTATTACTTCTACATCCTCTCCACCATAATCATATGAATATCCCACCAAGGATACCACTAGTTTAGATCCTTATCTCTATGATTCTACTACTTCTTTTACTTTTATTTCTTTTATTTGATGGGACTCTTATATAGTAGTAAGACCAAATAATATTTTCCTACCCTTGGAAGAAGTGGATGAGTCCTTTGATTTCCTCTAGTTGATTAAGAAGGCAGGAGTAAGATGTGCATAAGAGAGTGAAACAAATGAATAAGTAGCAAGGGGAAAGAAATCACTAGAGGTGGTGGTGAAGGAATTATTGGTGTGATAATAGTGTTGGGATGGAAGTTGATCAGAGATTACATGGTAGGGAGGTCTTGAGGAGAGGTTTCATTTATTATGGATGTGGATGATGGTGTAATCACTAGAGGAGACTAAGTGGAATATAGAGAAGTTGAAATATATTGAAAATAACCTTGTAAAAACTTGGGAAGACTTATTTAAGTGACTATTATAAAAAGTAAGAGAGTTTTCATTATAAAATTGCTCTTCCTTTATCCACCTAAAGGAACCATTGATCTATCTATTGTAGTGGTTTTTCCCAAGGCAAAAGTAGCATAAATAGTAGATGAAATGGGAAATTGATGACCTAGAAGGCCTCTTAAATATCTCTTCTAACTTGAGGGTTTGACTCCCTTTAGATACTAAATTCATTTCTTTCTTGATCTATTGATATTTTACTAGAGAATAGGGTCAATCCTGCACTTGTGCATATTATGGCTAGGCTAAGGGCCATTGTTGGCTCCATTCACTTTGAGCCTTTTCTTATATCATCTTGAGATCATATTACAAGGCTTGAGCCTATATCATAAACATAGATTTATTTTTCATTCTTTTCCATAACTCAGTATCATCTGAGGCATTGATTAATACCTCATCATGATCATATTATTGGTGATTATAATAAATTCTCATGTTTTTCTTCCCCTTGAAATATTGGAGATACCCCTTACCTTCTTTCTTGGGTCCCATTTCTTGAATGGTGCCACCTTCAAGTTATAATTATTCCTAATTTTACTACCCTAGATGAAGTTTTATTGGATCACATATTTCATTTGCCTGACACTCAATAGATTTTTAATATAATGATCTATGTGATTTTGACCCAATCCTTCATAAATACTATTATAAATTTCAAATGTCATCTCTTTCTTATCTATTTTGTCTAGAACATAATGTGGTAGCAATAGTAGTGAACTCTTGGTGCCTTTTATCCTAATGATAGTGAAATTAGGGTAGAACCAATAGTATCCCCACTTATTAAGGGTTCTCAAGATATTCTCAGACAGCTTAGGCATTTAAGTGACATGGATTGCATAGAATATTTGAGGGTACACCTCATCATAGATCATTTATCTCTTTCTTAAACATGTATATAATTATTAAATAATTATCCTCCCTAATTCTATTCATTGGGTATTTAGTTGAGGGTTTACATAATTTTCTATGACTCTTATAAATAGTGCCCATTACTATGTCCAATAGATAGGACATAATATAGAAAAATCCATCATATGGTCTTTGGTTAGTTTAAAAGATTTATGCCTTTAGCATGACACTTATGATTTATCCTAGGGGTAATATTTGATTGTATTTTATAAGGATGTCCAATAAGGGGACCCATTATACTTGGACATAGACAATGTTAGGAAAACCATATAATTAGTTGAGGAAATCCATGTCTATCCTTATTCTAAGTTTGAACTTGATTATGCAATTGGATGAAAATTCCCATTTTTAGGTTCTTCTTTTGGCCTATTTTTATCCATTGTTTGAGATTTACCTCCATAGTGTTTTGCTCAAACTAAACATTGGTTGAGGCTTGGATATATAAAATTCAAGTCCTAGGAGTCTAGGGTACCACTTGAAATCCCTAATAGAAATATAAGCTATTACATTTTTTATTTTTCTAATATATATGCAATCCCTAAAAAATTTTCCATTTGTAAATATATTTTCAAGTAGGTCAATGTAAAACATTACCTTTGGTTTTTCACCTACTTCATAGAGGCCTTACACTTTGATGGGCAACAAGTTTTCTCTATAGTGATTATGTTCTTGAGGATTTTGAGCATGAGCTTAGTATGGAATTACCAATTTTACTTCTTCCCACAACACTAAATAATGCCAAAATTTGAAATCTAGGGTACTCTTCTAAAATATTGTGTTTGTATATTCAGGTCTTCTAGTGAATGAGTACAAATAAGAGGCATTTAAATGACTCTAATTTAAATAAAATGCCAATTTTTGACCTAGAAGACTAAATTTATCTTCAAAGATTGACTGGTTTGAATTCATAAGCACACAAAAAACTAAGTCGTCCTCAATATATGAGATCTCAAGAACATAATGTTGAATCATGATTAGTGGTAAAATGAGTTTCCTTCATTTATATTTTGCATATGTATTTCTATATCTTGATTCTTGAATGTATGTGTGTGTCATTCATACAAGTAATGAACTTTTTATTTAATTATTGTTTCAATTTCAAGGTGTCAATCAACTTTTGTGTGTTTAGTCACTTTTTAAATGAAAATATCTCATTATATTTACATGTCTATTCATCCTTATGTATATAAATTTTGATTCTTCATGTATTGGCCTTTCCATTTTACTATCAACCTCACTAACGTATACCCAAGACATGTTTCTTTTAGATCATAACATGCATCCAATCCTTGATATTTTGGCCTGCCATATTCTTTAGTGTGTTTTTTAGGCTATGTGGTTGTGAAATAATGTGTTCAATCCATGTGGTGTAATCTTGGGCCTTCGAGTACTCAGGAGTTTAGATCCATCACCATTTACATATTTAACTATGTATGGTTTGAAGGGTCTATTTAATAAAATGTTTTCACATGCCATGATTTTGGAGATCTATATGTTTAAAAACCTATAGGGTTGAAACCATTGGATTATTCATATTTTCCATAACCCAATACAATGTTTAATCATGAGTGTGCCAACTATCAAATACTCAAAATTACAGAAGCTCAAACAATTGGATTGTACCCTTTGATCTATTTTAATCATTTCATTATTTCATTAGATGAATAACTAACAAGTTTCAAACACTTAAAACAACAAAAGCTTATGAGCATTAAACTTTTCAAATACTATAACCATTAATTGATTGACCATTCCATAGAGTTTCCATGCTTTAGATTTCAATATAACAAGTTGTGCAATGAGTTTATAGAGTTTGGTAGTTAAAAAAACTTAGAATTTTATTTGACTATAAAGGTTTTGTGGGATGATGTGATGCCACCTATCAATGTTTGGTATTTCAAAGACTACCCAAGGACTTTGAAAAAATTTAATGGATAAAGGATCTAGATGGCATCATGGTTCCTTTTGTCACTTTATCACATAATGAAGATTCATATTTATCATGAGTGATTATCAAGTCTTGGTTAATAGTCCTACAATCACAAAGAGTAAATAGGACACTAGGACATAATGAAATATTAGTTGTGTTAGTAAACAAACCAAAGTGTCATTTTTCATAAATAAATCATGAAAAAGTAAGGTTCAAAATGACTCAAAATACTTGTTTAGGACTTTTTTCATGACTTTCATTTCTATAAAATTTAGACCCTTGTAAAAAATAAACATTATACTATAAATGAAGAACATTATATTTTATACTTCTAAGGTTTATAGGTTCCCCAAAATAGATGTTTTCAATAGTAATGGTTCCACATTTTAAATTTTAAAATGGGAGGTGTGTGTGTGTGTGTGTTAGGGAACAATATACTGCCTCTTTTAATGGAATGTTAGTAAAGGGATAATGGGTTACTAATATGAAAAAGTGATAGTTGATAACAATATGATGATGGGTTAAGATTTTTGACAAAGGGAAGGTATCTTAGTGAATGTCATTTGGCTAGATTAAAATTTTAGACAATTTTCTTTGATCAAGATAAAAAAGGTGGATACGTGTGTTTTGATTAGGTTATAAATGGGTGATGTATATGGTCTGGAAAAATGTCTAAGATATAAGGAAGGGTTTAGACTATGGTGGAATACTAAGGTGATATGTAAATAATTTGGAGAAGATGAAATGATTATTAAGTAAAGTTCAAGTAGAATGATGGGATGATAGGTTGTGTGTAAGATGGTTTTAAGATGGATGAAAATGATATAAGAAAGATTTAAAAAGTGTTTTTGACTACGGTAGTATCATGTTTTGATTAAATTTTATTTGTGTGTAGGTACTTAAGATATATGAATAATATTGGTTTCTAAAAACACATAAACAATAACAAGCAACCCACAAACCTATAATTAGTAACTAACACAAGACTAGAAATTAACACCTATCCCACCAAATGACTCATGATGATAGGTGTCTATATTTGTGTCACCTAAACCTCTCTCACTATTTTTACTTGATGAATGATCTTATAGAATGATTTTTTCTCTACCTTGGATGCTTATTGTGGTCAAGGAGTCTTAATTTAGGTTAAAATAACTCTCTAAGGGAGTTCTCTGAACACCTTATGGTACATGGGCTTGAGTCTATGTAAAATTTAGTGCAATTCTTATGTGCTAGAGTATTACCTCCTAAATTCATGAAAACATGTGGGTAATTTTACTCAGCTTAGCAATAAATTTCAATGATATTTATACTTTTCCAAAGCATGAAGCGTGTTCTTATGCATATGATGAAATCCACATCAAAATATCCCTAAGACTATGAAATCCACATCACAATACCCCATAAAAAATAAAAATGGAGGTTTATTGAAGGTTTTCGATCCCCAAGAAATGCTCTACATGTGCAAGGGGAGATGACACACCATCATATTCCTAGGTGATAAAAAAGAAACCAAAAAATTATGCTAGATGAATTAAAATCTAGACAAATAATCATGTTAATTAATTATCTCTAATTTAAGATATGAAAAGAAAATATATCAAAATGGTTTCAAAATGCCAAATCTTTGACAATTATCCTATAGATTAATTTTTAGTAGTTTTTTATTGGCTTATTTAGGGTAAGACCTATAATAGAGTTAGAAAATAAAACCTATTTTTTGAAAGCCAAAATTGATGCTTAGATGAATTTTGTAAAAAAGAGTTAAATTTTAAATTTTTCAAAAAATGTTAAATTTGAAAAAAAACACAGTTAGAAAATAAAGCTACATATTTGAGAACCATTGTGGAATTTCCATATTCCAATGTCATGGATGCATAGATGTAAGGTTCCTAGAAAGGTAAGGTTAGATGAAAATATTCAGTTAAAAAAAAATTGTTAAAGAAGGATAATGTCATGGTTAAAAAAACTCACAAGATAAATAAACATGATATTACCACTCGAAAACAAAAAATATATACCTAATCAAAATCATGGTTGAAAACATCAATTATTTTCTTATATAATAGAATATCATAGCTCACTAAACATAATTTTTAACCTATATAGTTAGAACATAGAATAAATTTGCTCAAAATATGGTAATAATGTCATGGGTAAGAAAGATAATGACAAGAAGTTGCAACCATGAGTTTGTGTAGATGTACAAGGATGTAAAATAGTCTATTTAGCTATGTCATAATAGATTGTTATAAAAAATATAACCAACAAACTTAGGTTTTATAGGATATTAGTTATTTTATTAAAGTAAAAATGAAAACTAAATGCATTGAATAATTATATAAAAGATGGCAGGTGTAAAAATGATTAGCCTATGATGAAATCTTCACCATAAATATTTAGAATATTAGAATCACATATAAGAACAAAATCACACCTAGTAGTAATAATGTCATGGCTATCATTTACAATTCTAAAAATATGTAGTTATGAGTTCATTTATGGAAAAATAGAGCATAAAAAAAATATTTTTTATAATTAGCAAAATGGTGGATTATTAAAAAAACCTACAATTTGTAAAATGTGATATCATGAAAGGAAGATATACAATTAGGTATATTTTAATGATCATTATTAGTGGTTTAGGATGATATCATGAATTTTTTTCATGAGTTCATATTTTAAGAGGATAAACTTGCATTTACATAGAGTGATGTCATAGTTTCAACATAGAAGTGAAAATTTTGAGATATTGAAAGATCAAACATTAAATTATTTCTCCACCTATCCCCCAAGATAAATATCACAAAACATCATCTACATAGGGTCAGGTTAAATGATTTATCCCACTATGGATACAAATTATGTATTATGTATCTAAAAATCATAATCAAATGCTAATAACACCAATTAACATGATAAATGACTAAAAATCAATCTCAAATATACTTTAATCACCTAATTGGCCAAGGAAGAAATATGAATATAATGTATAAATTTAATAATAATATATATACCTCAATTCATTCAACATTTTACCTCTAAAATAAGGATGTACCTCAAATTTAAAAATAAGGATATACCTCATGTGTTGGATTTTAAGTAGAAGAAACTCAAATCTTTACAATGGTAGTAATGAAAAATGGAATTCTCAATCATTCATTAGTTGAATTTTCATGGATGATGGTTGGTTTATATATAGGGTAGTGAGAAAAATTAAGGACTAGATTTGAGTACTGTGGGTACCAAGATCAAGGGTGGAGAAATAATGTAGGAATTGAAAATTCACAAGAGAGAATTTTCATTTAATAAACCTAGTAAACCCTAAATTTAGATATGTGGGATTATCTATGTTAAGGGGTATTGGATTAGATTTTACACAAGAATGGTGAAATAATATACTGATAAGGCTAATTAATAGAAAAATTAGATAAGTAGTATTCTTAATTTATAAAATTAAGATTACTAAAAATAGTAAAGTATAATTGTTAATAGATATTACAATAAATTATAAACAAATGATACTTAAATGGTTTACTATGCACGTGTAGTTTTGATGGGAATGTACACAAAGTTGGGGGATAATTTTATTGGCATTTAATATAACACATATAAATTATATACATTATTCATACATGGAATGTATAGAACACGTATGTATTATTTCAAACTAAGTTCAATAATATTGAACCTAAATGTGTGTGTGCTATAATGAATACATATTATGTGTAGTGAGCATAACATGTATGCACTATAATAAGTATGTGTTGCCTTCGCATTGAAAAATAAAGGTAGGAAACATTCATTGGAATGGGTGGATGGTTTATCAAAATAAAAATAAAATATATAAGTTTACATTTATATTGTTACATCTATATTACTTACATTTAAAAATAGGTTTAGTAAATACAATAAATTAGGGTCACTCTGCATCTAATAGAGTTGGTCTCATAGTTTAATGTGTTACAATGTGGGAGATATATTTTCAAAATCAAATCTAGTCAATATAATAATTTTTAGGGTCTCAATATTGAACCTAGGGATTTTAGGGTATAACATTTACAATTAATGGGTATTTTTGATAAATATATAGTCATTTTTTTTGTTTTTGTGCCTTGAAAATTAATTACCAACATTTATATGAGTCATGGGTTTGTTTAAATTGAAGTTTATAAACCAATAACATTTAATTCAATCCATAATGGTTTGATTTAGACAACATAGGTCACATTTATGTTTACACACATCAAACAACCACTTTGTGTTAATTTCACTTTCTTATCATCCCTCTCTTATCCATAATAACTTTATCATCATCCTTTGTCATCATTAATCTCTCCCTCTTTATCTCTCATCATCCCTAATCACTTTGTCATTGATCCTCAATAGTCCTCATCATCTCTAATCACTTCTTAGTTATCCATAATCACTCATTCATTGACCCTCACCATTCATCATCATCTATAATCACTAGTTAATCTTCCCTCATCATCCCTAATGATTCCATTCTCATTCATTATCATAGCTAATCACTCCCTCATTGACCCTAACCATACCTAGTCATATTTAATCACTTCCTCATCTTCCCTAATCACTCTTGCATTGACCCTCACCATCCTTTGTCATCCCTAATTAATTCTTAATCATCCTTTATCATCCCTAATCACTCTATCCTCATATCTCATCATTCCTAATAACTACCTCTTGACCCTAAATATCCTTCATCATACTAATCACTCTCTCATCCTCCATAATCAATCATTCATTAAACAGACCCATCCTTCATCATTCCTAATTACTCTGTCATCATCTTTAATCATATATACTAATTCCCTCTTTTCCCCTACTCATCCTTAATCACTCCATGCATTACCTTTATGGTGGGTTTAGTACCTTCTTACTTGTGCCTGATTTTATTATATTTTAATTCCAATTTTTAATCAATCAAATAAGGCTTAAATAAACTATTATTTAACTCATTATCTTTCACTTAAATAAGTAACTTAGAGATATCATCTAATTATATGGTGAGATTCAAAGATATATATGGAGATCCATGCCTAGACTATGGATATAATTTATATCCATTATCCTAAACTAGAATAAATAGGTAAGAAATCCTGTAAGGAGTGGGATGAAATTTTATTAATTACATATATGTATTGATATTTGGGAATTTAATAATCCTAATCACAGAGTTCAGAATCCATACTAATATCTATATAGATAGGGGAAACTAAATAATAGATGAGAATTCTAATATTAACCCCATAGTTGGTGATATATCCATATTATAATTGGTTCACACACACACACACACACACACACACACACACACACACACACACACACACACACACACACACACACACACACACACACACACACACACACACACACACACACACACACACACACAGGTGGTCATTAATCTAAAATAGTGTGTTCCAATCTAATATTTGATAGAGTGTGTTTCCTAACCCAACTTGATTTATACCGAACCTGGTCTATACTAACTTTATATATAAAGGTAATGATGGAAATGTAGGAAATATGAATTAACTATTTCTATCTAAGAATGGCATCTTAGAGTTGGGGCAAGGACTAGTGGGCCTAAAGTCCAAACTAGGGCCTTGCCATACTATGAGTATTCTCTAGTCCCAAATATAATATATCAAAGGATAGTGTAGGAATGGGGGCCTTATAATATATATATGGGGGGAACCATTCTAAAGGCTCTACCCCAATATCAAATTTTCCTTACCAATAAATGAAATGGATTATTTCCCAACCTATTTCATCTCTACCAAGGAGGAAGGGAATGGAAGCTTGTCTTTTGATATCTAACTATGCTTCACCCAATATCATAAAAAGGGCATATTTCCTTATCAATGGATAATTAAGGATTATGAAAAAAATATCAAGGGAATTTAACCTTAATGGTATATATATTTTATTTAATTACATATTAAGTCATTTATATGAAGGTAATCTCATTTTTTGATATATATCTTTATTCTTACCATACCTAGTTAGTTATGCCTTACTCAATAAATCAATAGAAATTCCCTTCTAGATATATAGATTTGTTCTTGTCATAACTAATTTAATTTTATAGAATAGTTTATTTTCTATCAAGGGAATATTTATTCCTAATCTATAGCTTGCATATATTATTTCCCTATCTACTTAGATATGCCCTACCTACTTAGATTATGTTATTTGCAAGGGAAGCTTTATTCTTGGTAGATAGAATGAAAAATGAAGTTTTGAATCATATTACATATGTAATAGATTTATATAATTGAGTATTACCTACCTACTTTACCTATGTATTAATTACTTTATTTAATATCTAAGATATATCTTGATCTTGACTATGCCCTACCTACCTATCCTTTATTCCCTAACTACTTTAATATGGCCTACCTACCTAATTGTACTTGAGTATACCCTACCAAACTATCCCGATTTTCATACCTACTTGACTATTTCCTACATAATAAAATGCCCATGCCTTATATTAATATTTAATACCCACATCTAATTCTTATTTCCATATATGGATAAGGAGGGATGAGGAAAAAGTGATTAGGGATGATGAAGGACAATTATGTTCAATGAGGAAGTGATTAGGTTTTATAAGTAATGAGGAGGGAGTGATTATTTATGATGATGGAGTGACTATGGATGGTGAGGGTTGATGAGGGATTGATTATGGGTAATGAGGGTCAATAAAGGAGTGATTAAAGATGATGAACTATAGTGAAAAAGTATCACATTGTATCTATATATATTGTATCCCATTAAATTCATACTAAAACATATGCTTTATATGAAGGGGCATTGACTAATCCATAAATTAAAAGAAGAGGGGGAATTCTAACCTATATACACAAAGGAGTGACTAGGGATAATTAGAGACAAGCAGAGAGCCACTAAAACCACCATAAATTTATTAAATGGAGTGATTAGGTATGAGATCATATACTATCTAAATAAAATAAATATTTAAAAAAGGCAAGTATATTGAAAGAAGAGGGGCCATTATAACCTATATACATAAAGTAGTGACTAGGGATGATCATACACAAGCAGAGAGCCACTAAAACCACCATAAAAGTATTAAAGGGAGTGACTAGGGATGAGAAAATATATTATCTAAATAAAAGATAGATATCCAAAAGGAAATATTCCCTTTCAACCATCATTTCATGAAATCTAGACATATTCATAGAAATCTAGATTTATAGTATTGCCATTTATGGTTTAATAACTATTGAAATTTGATTTATGTATTGATATTATAGGTATTTAACTAGTGGGATATTGGATTAAAATATTCTTATTCTTGGTTTTAGTTAGCTTTATATTGGATTCCAATATATATATATATATATATATATATATACATATACATATATATATATATACATATATATATATACATACATATACATATATACATATATATATATATACATATATATATACATATATATATATATATATACATATATATATATATGTATGTATATATGTATATATATATATGTATATATATATACATATATGTATATAAATATATATATGTATACATATATATATATATATACATATATACATATATATATATACATATATATGTATATATATATATATATACATATATATATATACATATATATATATACATATATACATATATATATATATGTATGTATATATGTATATATATATATATATGTATATATATATATGTATATATATATATATGTATATATATATATATATATATATATATATATATGTATATATATATATATATATGTATATATATATGTATATATGTATATATATATATGTATATATATATATATATATATATATATATATTGGAATCCAATATAAAGCTAACTAAAACCAAGAATAAGAATATTTTAATCCAATATCCCACTAGTTAAATACCTATAATATCAATACATAAATCAAATTTCAATAGTTATATATGTACATATATATATATATATATATATATATATATATATATATATATATACATATATACATACACACACACACACACACACACACACACACACACACACACACACACACACACACACACACACATATATATATATAATTGTATTCCAAATTCTAGTGTGGAATCAAATTTTATTTATATCTTATCTATTTTTTCACCTTTAAAATAATATTTAAGGGTAATGGGACAATAATTAAGCATGGTATAATATTTTAAATAGGTCTTGATAATTTAAATAATGTGATGTCATAGTTTCTATACTACTTACTAATTATATTTATTATAATAATGTTTAATATTTATCCAAAATTGACCATATGTTAACCAATCACATCATCACATGGAAAATTTAAAATATTAGTGCAACATTGTAAAAACCACTTACTATCACCATGTAAAATTATTGGATGACACTTTTCATTTCCTATGTTCTCAATGTAAAAGACACTTATCATTATTTTTAATAATATTATGTAGAATTGGTAAGCACCCATTCTACACTAGATAATAAAATAGAACTTTGTTACTCATATTATCATTTTAGAGGTCACTATTATTATCTCAATGTGTACAATGGGCATGTGCCCATTATACAAAAGATAATAATATGGGCCTATATTGACCATATTATTCCTATAGACTTATTTAGAATGGCCATGTTCCTGTAAAACCAAAGATGGTACCACATACATTAATCAAAATTTCAAAAGTTCACAATTTATGTACTAGTATATTGTTATAAATAATTAATCACTTCACAATTACAATGATGTGATTCAAATGGTTTGGTTACTATATATTTATTAATTAATAATGTGTATGGAAACCATTGATGTGAAGGAAAGATAACTATCTTTTATATCTTGGTTGATCCATGTTTCTATAGCCACCAAACAATTTGGATACAATGCTTCACTTATATAAGGTTTAAAATATTGAAACCTCATATTTTTATCCAAATGCACATTTATAAGTGGATTGAGTGCTTGTATAAATAATCTGAAGAAGAATTATGTACACCTAGTCCATGTAAAAATAGGGTTTCAATTAATTTTTTTTTTTTTTAAATTTTTCTATGAAAATCCCCAAATGATTTAATCTTCTTGATTTTTTGAGATATGGAATGATTCCACTTGGTAGCTTATTGGTACCTTGAAACATCTAAGGCATTATGTAATTAGGACCTAATATATTAATGCTTCTATGGTATCGAGGGCTTGAGGAGATGCTAATTGGTAGCATCTTGAAACTCAAAAGATTGAGAGGATGGGAGTTCAGAATTGGACTCAGGTTTTGGTAAACATGATAAGTGATGCATCTATGGCCCTAGTGGAATAATATTGAGCAAACCTGAAGCATACATGTGGTTTTTGACTGAATTATAAATGGCTTGGACTAAATTCTATAGACCAAAATTTATAATTTTGATGTCATAATATTGTGTCTTGCATAGGGAATTAATCATTAGAATTCATGGATAAATAATGGGAACTCTTCAACATCTTGTTTTGTGTTACATGATTAGTAATTTATTTATTTTAGTTGTAATGAATAATGATCACTCATATATTTATTAAATCAATGTGCATAGGTTTAAATTTCATGCCACATAGTACATGATATCTTCAAGACTATTTAACCCATTCACAATTTAATTTGAAATCCATAAAATCACATGTCCATAAAGACCCCTTTTATTTTATAGTTAACATATGATAACCAATATTTTAACATATAATTATAAGAAATGAAAGGTTTAAATATGGATAGATGAAGTGGAATAAAATATGCAATAGATTTGCATATTTTTTTGATGCTATGTCAAGAAAAACAAAGACTTTGATGACTCCATGGATTTTTGATGACCCAATCCTAAGCTTGAAATAATTTACTTGTAGTTTAATGTTTCAAAATCCTCTCCTCCTTACATCACCATATTATTTTGTGATTTTCAAACACATGTTGTATGTAATAAAAAATGTATCACATCTATAAATCAATCCTATCTCAGAGAAGATAGATCCTATTTGCACTTCCAATTGGGGATACATTAGATAATTAGGGTCATGACTAATATGCATTTTTTATACTAAGTTATGGGATATCTTATCACAATAATATCACTAGGGATGTTCCTAAATCCTCAAGTCAAGAAAAACTATGCAATAACCCTAAATAAGTCCTATGTTTTCATATTTATTAAACTAATAACAAGTAAATGAGAAATTATAATCTAGTGCTCACTAAATCTTGTCACACAAAATAGGGGTATTAAATAAAAAATTAAATATACATAGAAGACATATAATCATGTTTATGTATATATAATCCTAATGTATGGAAAAGAAATCCAAGTGCATATCTATCTACTCTTAAAAAGGAAGAACACAATTAGGAATACTTACCTATTAAAATGAACCTATTGAGCCTCAATCTCTCCCTTGGATAAGGTTCTTCACAAGAGGTTCTTGTGGTATGTAAGGATGACAAAGATAAATCATCTCTAGGATACAAAACCTATCAGTACATCTAAAATACTTCTCTCCATAAGATAAGATATATATCTCTAAGGAAAGTATGAAACCCTAAGTTTGCTCCTCAAGTAAAATGGTGGATATGTAGATGCACAATATATCTTACTTATTCCTATGTTCTCTTAGAAATAATGAAATGACTTTGTTTATATAGGTATATCTAACCCTAAAACCTTCTAAATTTTTTATTTTAACAAGCTTGAACTGGTTTACCTAGTATCATTATTGACAAAAACTCACTAGGTCATGGACTAGGTAGGTCAAGAGCTTACCTAAACCTAAATAAGTTTTGTCAATAAGAGTACAAGGTTGACATAGCTGACATAGTCATGTAAACTATAAAAAAGGGATTTAGGTTAAAAAAAGGGATTGAAGGTGGTAAAATGTTAGAAGAGCATGTAAAATATAATTCCAAGCTTATGAGAATAGTTTGTAGGAGACAAGTGTGTAGATATCAAGTGATAAAAAGGACAACAATCCTAAAAAGCACTAATGGTTTGCCCACCTCTTTCTCAGTGTACCCTTTAAGGCATGAAATTAGAGAGATTGAGAATTAATGGGTTCTTGAAAGAAGAAGACCATTAGTAATTGATAAAATTTTGAAAATATTATGTTTATTTATATGCCCCACTCAAAGTTCATCACGTGTCACA
Organism: Torreya grandis; assembly: GCA_037957365.1. Taxonomy (NCBI): domain Eukaryota; kingdom Viridiplantae; phylum Streptophyta; class Pinopsida; order Cupressales; family Taxaceae; genus Torreya; species Torreya grandis. The sequence goes on along the minus strand of JARHVA010008256.1, from coordinate 61,655 downwards.
TAAGTGCAACATGGGATGGTGTTTTGAAAATAGAACATGATGACACATAATGTTGATTCCAAATAAAGTACCATAAGGTTAAAATAAGATAAATTAAAAAAAATAATTAAAAAACACACACCTTTACTTACCTTAATGTTATAGATAAAGAAGGAAATTTGAGAGATGTGAAGGCATATACTATGAATAACATTAGGTGAACCTATAGAGATTAGTGAAAAAGAACTAAAAATCAATTTTTTTAAAAAAATAGGCATATAATAGTTAGATATATTCTCTACGATGTTAGGATTATATAAATTTTATGGTTTTGAAAATGAGTGAGTAGAAATAAATATATGATCAAAACAAGGAATCTGATGGTAAATTTTTGGAGGGTAAATAATATTGAATAGTATATATAAATAGGGTGAAAAAGATTTCATTTTCTATTATTTACTATTCTAAAAAATTAGATCTCTAAGATGCCTAGTGAGAGATGAGAGAGCTAAGATGGTGAGGAGATAATAACTAAGTTGGGGAGGATGCGTAATAGCTACAATGAGTGTAGCACAAAGAAGCAACTAAGAATTTCAAATTTTTGAGTATTTTATTTAAAATTGAGTGTTTTATGGAAATTTATTAATTAGATCAAATCTAGGTACTAAAATGAAACCTAGGAAATATTTAGGGATACTAAGGGTAAAATGAGGTACTATGGAAGAAGGGGTTAGTGAAATAAATGCCTATGGCATTTATTACAATGGGTCAAAAAGTCATTGTATTAGAAGAACAAAGTCGATTAGGTCGACCTAGTTGATAAAAATCAAAATTTTGAATGGGTTAACCTAATAGGTCATGGTCAACTTAGTTTCGTAGGTGAAATGGATGACATAGTATGCCATGGATAACTTAGTGTGTTTATTAAGTAACTCACTTAGTAAAATGTAGTGAAAAAGAAGTCTAACTTAGTTGTTTACGTCTAAGGGGCTGACTTAGTACTATAAGGTAGACTTAGTATTTAATTAGCTAATATAGTACTAAAATGAAGTAAGATGAACAATATATTATAAAAAAAAGGTCAAATTAGTATAAAATGAATAAATTAAGGCATAATTAATCTACTTTTGTTATATTAAAAAGAATGTTTTCTGATTATGAGAGACATGGAGGTCTAATATATCTTTTGTTATTTGATTTTTGTAGAGATGTTGGAGATTTTAGTGATTAGTGGATGTGTCATCGATACTAGATCTATTGGAGTGCCTAACAGATGTAGATAGAGCTAGATTATCACATTGGTTTTGGGAGGCATCATGGAGATGTGATGGATCCCATTGAGTATTGATCTTGTGGTCAAGTTCTTGGGATCCTAGGAATGTTAGACCAACACATTAATATGGGTGGTGGATATGGATACCATAGAAGTTGGTATCAATTTAGAGGATGTCCATGCATTAATTAGAATTTTTATATGAGGACACCAATGATCATGAGGATACTAGATGATCAAGAGGAGAGGCAAGCATTAGTCTGATGGGCAATGTGCTTGAATAAGATTTACTCAGGACTAAAGGTGAGCCTATTTAATGTCTATATTTCATAGACTATAGATATCTATAAGGTTTTTATAGTTATTGTGACAACATGAGTGTTATGTAATAAGTTGGATGATAAGGTACCATTATATGTGATAGACTTATGTTGGTCTATATTAGATGCTTTATGACTTGGGTTATGTCATCTAGGTTTAACTCATACATGATATGTAACATACCATCACTATAAATGGTCACATGAAGAGAGATCATGAGGTATCCTAATGCACGCATTGTGATAGTTTAGCCATGTTGGGTGACTATGGTGTTAGTGTTAGCATGAGTTTGAATCATAAGGCACTATACCTAATGGATAGAGTAATATTCATTTGCATTCCTACCAATATAGTTTATAACCCCTCACCTTGTGGCTCCTAAAGTATTGCCTACATTTTAGTCTTGACATATAACATAGATAAGGGGGAGAAGAGGATGAGGATCACTAATTAAGATACTAGAGATTAGACTGTGACATGTGAGACCATGGACTAGTTAAGCATAACAATTGGTAGTTAGAGAGGATATGGATGTGGATGTAGGAGTAGCAAAGGTACCACAATTGATACCACATTAGGAGGATAAGTGACCACCTTAGTCATACCATTAATGGAGATGTCATCAATGGGAGATAGCATAGAGGGTGGTCATCAAAGATGACTTGTCAATCATCCCTAGGTAGATCTAGTCTATAGAGGCACCACTAAGGCAAGGCTCAAGATGTGTATGGGTGGTGATTTTGGGGTTTAATTTTATTTAGATTCATCTCATAGATGAGGTACGTGGAGGATGAGATAATAGAGAGATCATACTTAATGGATGAGTAAATAGGGATATGGTGATTGGTGATATAAAGACAGGTAATAAATGTTGTAGTTTATAATCTTTGATATAGAATACTAGTTGTATAGGATTGTAGATAGATTTTGATATGTATATATGATCTAATATCTATCTGGTTTGAATTTTATATATCCTATAGATAAAGAAGAGGTTAGATGGGAATCCCTAGTGATGGGAGTACACCATGATATTTTAGATGAGACGTTGGCACCATATGACCCTACTACATGGGATGATCCTTTGGTACCATCTACCTCATCTCAAGTAGGTTTTTTCAAACTAGTAGGGGAGGCTATAAGTTAATTACAATAATAGGAATATGGGCTATATCCACTAACAAGGGTGGGAGTAAGAGAGGCATAAGCATGGTAGGCCTTGGCTCAGGAGAGAGCCTTGTATATGGTTACCACTATCTATTTAGGATAGGTACAAGCCCAAGTGGCCAATTTATAAGGATAAGTAGTAAGCTTGAGATCTTGAACAACCTATTTATAGTGTACTATTTATAGGGGATAGTCTAAGACATCTATGGGTAGCGTGGCTAAGCCATGAAATAGACATAATGTGGTAGGAGTGATATATTTTTGTACTTTGAATTAAAAACACATGATATATATAAAGATATCTTATTTTGATAGTTGAATATTTATATTGTGGTTATGGTTGTGGATGCATGGATATATTTGTTTCAACACATGTATTTAGTTTTTGGTATATATGGTACATGAAATATGTGTGTTTTGTTTTCTTCTCTAACATTATGTAGTACACATGCATGGTTAAAACTAAATAAGCAAAAGGAATTGGAAAAGTATAATTAATAGAAAAAAAATGGACTACACACTATATAATGATGGGAAATATGTAATAACAAAATATGACTAAGTATAATAAACCAAAAAGTGGTAAATAAGAGGGAAAAAATTTGTTTAGAAACCATGAAAAATATTGGTACCAAATTAAAACAAGTAAAATCACACTAAATCACATTCAAAAGTATGAAAATAATGCAATAAAATAACATGTGAAATAAAAATGGTATAAAAATAAATAAATTAAGTCAATTAATCACACTAAATCATATTGGGAAGTATAAGAAAACAAAATTTGTAAAATTGTCTTAAATTAATCACAATAATTCAAGTTGAGAAATATGAAAAACATAAGAAAAGTGGTTGGATTCTTACATGCAACTAGAAAATAAAAATATAAAAGTGAAATATTAATGAATTAAGCATAAAACATAATAAATCAAGATAGGAACCATGTCAATAATGTATAACTCATAATCAATCACATCTTATTTCATATTTGACACATGTAATTTTATTGTGATTAGGGTATTGGAAAATTTTGTCAGGACGGCCAAGTCCTATCCATGGTCTTACACTATAACTCATAAATGGAAAACTAATGAGGTGAATATAATATAAAAATATGGTTAAAAGAGATGTTTGGAATGGAAATTTGAAATTTTGGTAATTTATGAGGAAGGCTAGATCTTATCCATGGTCTTACAATGTTACTCACAAATGGAATCCCTAAAGGGAGTGATCAATGATAAATCAATATTTTTCAAGGGGAAATATTAGGGTTGTAGGGAGTGAAAAGGGAATCTAAGAATCTTAACTTAGGCATATTATGAGAATACCTTAGGAGACATGAGGCACACTAAGGAGATGAGAAGACACTATGTGAATAGTGACCATTACATAGAGGATAGTTGTTCACTATAGACACAAAGCTATGTAGGCAAATAAGTTTGGTACTAAGATCAATTCATGTTGGGGATTTTAAACAAGAAAATTAAAATGGAATTACCTTCCCACAATGTGTTCCCCATTCCTTAGGACCCCTTATAGATTCATCAATATACTACAAATATTGGGTACTTACATAAGAATGTAGGTATCACTAAAAGATTTTTTTTAAATTTTCCTTTTCTAATACATTGGCCTACCATACCCCAATGGACCTCATCTAAATAATGAGGCTAGTTATGGATTTTGAGATTAAATTAAAAAGAGGATATGTGTCTATAGTCACATTTTTTAGTGTTATTTGGCTTTTGAAATATTTGAATGTTGCCTTTTATATCACTGCCTTTTGTTAAATGATTTGGCTTTTGATATTTTATGGATTTTAAGATTCCTCTTCAATATGGACTTGAAACGACTAGTCATAAGAGATAGATTGATACACATGAATGAGATTTATGCTTTGGCTAAAGGAAAATAAGTATCCAAAGACATGCCTAACCAGACCACTTAGGATTAACAATGAACCATCATGTTATCTCAAGTCTCAACCATGTGTATGATTATTTTGCAAAAGGTAATAAAGGGGAACAAGAGGAGAACTATAGTGGACTAGTAAAGGGATATTTTAATGAGATGAATTATTTAATAACTAATCACATGCTAAATGATTAATGACTAAAGGGAGCAATTTTTGTGTAATAAAGTCACAATTACTATTATCTGCATTTAGAGAGATAAGATAGCAAATAATCATGAGAAAGAACAAGAACAAGGGAATGAATTTAAGAATAAAAAGGATGGAATTATGAAAAATAACTCATAATGTGACATAATATAAATGATGACATCATAAGTAACATGAAATGCAAAAAAAAGTCATTTTACACAATGCCAATGACATAAAATAGATAAATGTAAAGTTGGAGTACATGTCCAATCTAAATGAAAATGTAAGAACACCATGCATGTGTTTATAATTAGTCATATATTTTTCCATAGACATTATCCATAACATTTGATAAGTCTCTATTGAAATTGAATATGAGCTACAGCTAATGTCTCATAGATCTTCAGTGAAACTTGAGAAAATACATCACATCAAATCTCATTAATAAAAATATAGTAATGCTTAAAGGATCATGCTAATGAGGGTTGTCATGTAGGGGATGCTTAGGAGAATATATGTTAGTGGATTCTATTGGAGATGAAGGGGTTACGAATGGAAAGGGATCCTTGAGTGAGGGATGGTCCATAGGTGATGGAATCATAAGTGGTGATGGAACCATAAGAGGTGGAACCACAGGGGAAGAAACGGGAGCCTTATTACAAGAGTGACCTATGTTGGAGAGGGTAGAAGGTATAAGAATGGTTAGGAGATGATTTATGTGATGTTGTTGAAGGATACAGTAATGATCAATGTGATGTGTACCATATTGGTGCTAGAGACAATATATATCTCCATAATTGGGAAGATATTTAGTTAACACTTATAGAGGAGGTATAACCTTATCTATCAACTAAGGAGTGGTGTTATGAAAGGTGTTGATATATTATTGGAATTTATGACAATACATGGATAAATGGTTATTATGATGTGGAATCAATAGATATGCTTATGAGTAGACTTGGTGGGTGTACTCACATGAAGAGTAGAAATAGAAGTTGATAAATATTGGTATAATGAATAGTGTCTATTCCATTGACCAATAATTTTATCAATGTCACAATATGACTAATCAACCCATTTTTGGGGAAAAGGAACAAGTTATTGTAAAGGGATAAAACCATCAACAAGAAAAGGTAGGGTTGGTGAAGAGACTAGATGAGACTCAATAGAAGGAACAATATGATTAAAAATAGGAAGAGACTCAGCTATATAGGGAGTGGGAATGGGATCCATATTAGTCTCTATCTAAGGAGGAGTAGGATGCATGAAAGGTTGAAGGATAGTTATAAACATCTCAGGGATAAGTTGGCTAGAGGGGTTTTGGTATTTAGCAAAGTGATACAGACCAGTCCTAGAACAATCCATAAGCATACTCCTATGAGGTTCTTAACAAACTAGAGGTATGTATAACATCTCTATCATGTGACCAAGAAGAAAAATGATGAAATTAGAAATCATATAGGATGGAATACTAGAAGATATACTGAAAGATTGAATAAGAGAAGAATGATAGCAAATAATTTTAGCATATCAGGCCTAAACAAGATCTCCTAAGAATGGATCATCTAAGGTATATACATCATCATAATCAGGTGTATGAAAGTCAATGGTTTAGGTAGGGATGACCTTGTCATTTGATGTGGTGTGATTAATGGAATGTCTAGTCTTTTTTAAGATAATGACAATGTCATCATAAGGTGGTTGATGGGAACAAGGTTGAAAATAAGGTGGAATATGAGAGCTGAGATAACATGAGAGAATTAAGGTTATAATATTTAGATTCATATCATCATCATTATAATCTAAGATGTTTAGGGGTATATTCTGAATGAGTTCAAGGTGACCATTATAGCCTCAAGTGGAATTGATAGGAAAGTTAAATCATTGAGATTCAAAAAAATGGAATGCTTGGAAAATGTTCAAGGGTAGGAATATTGAATATACCATGGTCTTAGAATTTTTTAAGATTCCAAGGATTGGTTTTACCTTGAATCTAATATATGGATCCATTGTAAGGAAGTTCGACACACTTGCAAGCAAAAGAGGCAAATACTCTCCTGTGATGAGTCCATTACCTACCAAGCAAATTGTTATATGATATATGAAATTTTATGATCATCACCTTCATGTGGATGGTGATAGGTGGAACTATGATGGGTATCCACACACAACCAAAGAGGAGCATTTACCTTCAGTCATAGATTTGACATGTGTTGTATGTGGATTTAATAATACACTTATAATATCCAAATGTTTTGATAAAATCAATAGAGGAAACACAAGTGCTAGAGCCCTCATAAATTAAAGTACACATTACTTGAATATAAACAAGTTTCATATTGATAAAAAGAGGAGGATCATCCACATGAAGAATAATTTCTTCAAGGATCATAGAAGTGATGGGGAATCTAATGGAAAGAAAAGTGTTTATTATCTCATTGACATGTATGGACATATATCCTCATTTTTATAAAATTTTATCTTCTGATCTAGATAATGTGCCTTTGTATCCTACTAGGGGAGGATGAAGGATGATCATTTTTAACAAAAGATATATAATATGGTTATGATGACATGGAGAGGTATGCATAAGTTAAGAAATGAAGTTTCAGATGGGATATTAGTAAGTTTTGTAATAGGATACAACTCATCATAACCCATAAGATGAATATTAGAAAGAGGTGCATATTATTGAAGGAGGTCCTCATAAGGATGATCTAAAGTCCATGTGAATTTATGTTGATAAGATGTGGGAAGTTTAGTTGGAAGACAAGTTTGTTGATTATTTTTAGAAGATGGGGTAGTTGATGTAGGTTTGGTTTGAGATATCTTAGCATAAGTGCTAATATAAGGTTGAGTATTATTAGTGATAGCTAAGTAGGTTGGATAAATGGTATGAGAAGTGTTATCCAAGGGAGGTGTTGGAATTGGTTCATCAAAGGATATGAGGTTTTTTCCCCTAACTTGATTAAGTGATTTGGAGAATAATCTTGGATAAAATTAAATTTGCAAGATAATTGAGGTGTGTGGATAAGATGAGGATCAATGAAAACAACCACCCTTCACATATTAGTCATATTGACAACATTTTCTTCAAGAGTTGGGTCAAGAATACTATCAACATTATTGGTAGAAGGGGTAGGTTTTCATTGGGTATCTTGGTGATTTGGAAGAGGATCTTTATAGATTCTAAATAAGTATTAGGTTGGTTCAAAACTTGAAATTTATCTTGTGTTTCATGGGATTTGAATGCAATGTCATAGGCTTATGAAAATTTATGAATGATAGAATCATGATTAAAATTAGGACCAAGAAAGAAATCAATGGCCAAATTATGAAGTTACCTTCAATTTTCATGAGAATGACCCCAACTAGCATGAAACCAATAAATGTTTTTGGGATCGTACCAATATTTCATGGGTTGATTAGGATGAAGTTCTCATAAAAGAGGCCTTGGTAGACATTTTTTGTAATTTTATTAAGGATAGAGGTTTATAAACATTTATGTTATTGGCTAAAGATAAATGAGGATTAGTGATGTGGTTAGGGGGGGAATCTTGTTCCAAAGTCTGGTTAGGAACAATAACTTGAATAGTATAAATGGTATCATAAGAGATGGTGACACCATCATTTGTATCATGAAAATTCCTATTATTTTTTAACAAGTGCATACCCATAAAAGGTTGGGATGGATAAAATTGATGTATGAGGAAATATTGGTTCTTGGATTGGTTAATGGCCTCTTCCAAAGTTCATGGAGAGAGTTTGGACCCAATATTACATATTGGGAAAAAGAGTGTTGGTAAATAGATGAAAGAGGTTGTCATCTACTATATTATGTTCAAATTTTTTAGACAAGATCTTCTATTATTTTATAAAATATTATGCAGTTATAGTCTTAATTTGCTACAATTGATAAATTAGGCCAAGGTATTCTCAGGGAGATCACTAGTTTGGAAATCTTACACTAGAGCATTAACTAGGTCTTATAAACTAGTAATGGAATGAGATTTGAGTTGGTTGTAATAATCTAAATCATCAGTCTTGAGAGTTTTTTCTAATATATTGGTAGAAATAAAGGTATTTAACCTTATCTAGTCTTTATATATATTTCTAGATGTATTTAAATGAAGAGTAGGATCGATTGACCCATTGTAAGTAATGGTAGGGGTGATACCTCCTATATCAATATTAGTAATTTGAGATGTAAAAGGCTTATTTTTAAGATGATTTATTATTTTATTAATAAGATGAGGTTGAGGGATAATATTTCCATTTTAATTCTTAAGAGGATGTGGGGGAACATTTTTGTTATACATGTCCCATGGCATCTGTTGAGGGTGGGTTTGAAGATGGATAAGATGATTTTTTATTTACATCATTTGATTTGAATTTTTAAATTGGAAATCATTAATTTGATTGAGATTTTTTAAAAGGATTTGATGGGTTTGAGTTATATTATTATCATTATTAAAAGTATTGGAATTGGTATTAGTGACTTGACTACCACTATGAGTATTAGTAGGAGCTTGAGAAGATTTGTTAGTGAGGCACTAGTGGAATAATTGACTTGGGTGGAAAATTATGGACTAGTATAAGAATGAGAATAAGTATTACTAGAGGAATGATTACCATGGATATCAAAAGATACACTAGTGGAATAATTGAGAAGAGTGGTTATTGGTAGAGACCCACTAAATGTAGAATCTTCCATGTTAGTTGAGATGCTAGGCATAGAGGTAGAGGAAATCAAAGAGGAAGAAGTCATGGTATGAGAAGGGTTAAAAATAGAGGGAAGATGTTGAGAAAAAAATAAGTTAGTATCCCTAAATCTATGTGAGAATGTGGGAGAAGGTTAATTGGGATCCTTGACTTGACCACTTATCATGAGATGGTAAATAGTAAAAGGATCATTTCCTCGATGTTAAGGAAACTCATTGATGAAGAAGAAAATTTATGGTGTATAATCTAATTCATATTGATATTTAAATTATAATATATGGTTTCAAAGTAAATAATAATGAGGATGGGTCCCATAATTTATGGTTTGAGTAGTTACATGCACATTACTTTCATCTAGGGTAGGAGCCAAAAGTTGACTATGGGATAACCTATTAAGGTTGGTAAGACTCATCATATTTTTTGAATTAAACTTAGTGTTATATCTGAATAGGAAATTCATGATGGATAAAGATTACGGAAGGAAAATTTGATGCAAATAAAAAATATAAAAGAGATGAATAAGAGTATAAAGTTGACTAGGTTGACCTATTACTGTAAATAGGAGACAAAAGAGTAAAGAGTTAATGAGGTAAAATGAATATTGAAATAAATAAAATAGATAGTTTGATAAGGATAAAAATTAGACTAGGTCAAATTAGTAATGTATCTATATTAGAAAAAAGGAGTTCTAGGTTGGCCAGGTTGACTTAATACTACAATCAGGGAAAAAGATAGTCTGTAAGATACTATGTTGAATAGAATGATAGTGTATTAAAAATAGGGAATTTTTTTCAATGTAATATAAATCAAGAAGTGAAATCAAACACACAATTAATTTGGTCAATGATAATGACCCAATTGAGGCACACAACACAAAACATTGGACCAACGCTAGACAATGCAAGTTTTTACAATACAACATACAATGAACAAAGAGCAAGTAGTAAACTAAAAATTAAAATATATCTAATTGGTCATCTTGAATGTATTTATATTATTATAAAGTTTTATTTTATGTTTTATAGGGATTTTTCTAAAAATAGGGAATTACAAAGCAATCTATGGATAGTTTCAAGATGTTTAGGTTGAAAGGCATCTATATTAGCAATGGTACTAGCTTGGTATTAGGGCCTACCCCCTCACTTAAAAATCCTATAATGATAAGTGTGTTGGGTTATTTGACAATATATACCATTAACCACATGTTTATACTTGTCTATAAAACCAAGTTGGGTTCTCCCTTGGTGATGAAATCCAAGTAGGTAATCCTTGGTTAAATAAATGTTTAAATGTGTTTTGAAATTATTTGATTTGGTAGTGTGTGAAAAAAGAGAAAAATAGTGTAACTATATGGTATACTGAAAAACCACCTAATTGGACTATGTGGCATACTCTAAACATGCAAAAAAAATAAAAATGAAAGTGTGAATTAATTACAATCATATAGTTGTTTAGTCCCAATTTAATCATGATATTGAGTCAGTTTAGATGACACTCTATGTAAAAATTATATACTAGAGTTGATAGGGTCATTACTATGTTGTATAATCAAGAGTCCTTAAGAACTAAGTTGATAAGTTTCACTTAGTCTTTCAGATAGAAGACAAATTACAAAACTAGGTTGACTAGGCTAACCTAGTTTGATATAGGATTATAGTTTTGAAGATTATAAACTTTTAAAAAATAAAATATTAATGAGGAACTAAATGGAAAGAGAAAAAATAAAGGAACCTTGGTGGGTTGGAAGATGCTCAGGACTGTGAAATTTTTATGGAAGTGCCTTAAATGCTTCTTGTAAGTTCTACCAAATGTGTCAATTAGGTTGACCTAGTTTGTGATTTTCTATTTATTGAAGCCTATTAAAATGATTGAGTCAACCTAGTCAACCTAGTTTATTATCTGTAAGTTGGATTGATTACTAAGTCATCCTACATAGCTTAGTTTATTGTTTTGCATCTGAATAAGAGACTAAATGTACCTATTCAACATAGTGTGTTCTAGAACTAAATAAGAATATTATGTCAACTTAATCAATCTAGTAACCTATATCTGATGAAGACCTACATAGAAAGATAATAATCATTTTGATGCAATTGTGTGTCAAACCTACACATAGAAGTTAGAACTATATCATCCTAGTTGACCTAGTATCTCATATATAGAAAGATAATAAAATGACAAAAATGAAAAGCATGAAATAAAACCTACAATGGTTAGATTCACATTGGGTAGAGTCACATCAAGTTCACTAGAATTTATTTAATAAGAAATGCATTAGATCTACTAATCAATCCTAGCTTGAAGAAGATAGATCCTACTTACACTTACAATTGGGGATACATTAGATAATTGAGGTTATGACCAATATGGATCTGCTAGATTAAATTAGGGAATTTATTATTACAATAATATCACTAGGGAGGGTTCCAAAGTCTCGAATCAAGAAAAAATATTCAATAACCCTAACTAAGTCCTATCTTTTCATATTCACTAAAATAATAAGGAAAAAATTCTAATCTAGTGCTCACCAAATCTTGTGGCACAAAGTGGGGGTAATAAATAATAAAAGTAAACATGCATAGAAAACATATACTCATGTCAATATATATGAGATCCAAATGCATGGAAGAGAAATGCAAATGCATATCTATCTACTCTTACAAAGGAGGAACAAAGTTAGGAATACTTACTTTTGAAAATGAACCCATTAAGCCTCAATATCTCCCTTGGCCAAGGTGATTTTCAAGAGGTTATTGTGGTATGTAAGGATGACAAGGAGCAATCATATCTAGGCCATAAAACATATCAATGCATTTAATAGACTTCTCCAAAAAATAAGATCCATATCTCCAAATAAAATATGAAACCTTAAGCTTCCTCCTCAAGTAGAATGGTAGATAAGTAGATGCACAATATATCTTACTTATTCTTCTCTTCTCTTATAAATGGTGAAAAGATTATGTTTATATAAGTGGATCCAACCCTAAACCCTTTCAAAAAATTTAGCTGATAAGGTTGAATCGGTTGACCTATTATAATTATTGTTAAAAAATCACTAGGTCATGGACTAGGCTAGATGGGGGTTGACCTATACCTTAAATTTCAAAATACTCACATATTGGGTCATGATGATATCACATATTAATTTATGAACTTTAATAATTTTACCTTAGTATTCATTACCATGTTCAATTAGTGTAAGATATGATTCATTGACCTCATTTAATTTTTTAGTAAACTTAATTGATCCACCTTTACACTTTTTATTTTCTACCAATGCCTAGATGACATTATCCACATCAATGCTTGTTTTATTTCCTTTGAATTGATCGATGTGTTACTAGTTGTCATGCAATCTTGATTTAATGCTTCACCAAAGTCTTTCCATGATGGTTTCCAATATTGACTCCTCACCCTTTTAGACACATTCCCACTTTTATATTTAAGGTAAATATTCCCTTCTAACCATCCCATCCATATATTTTAATTTTAATTTATTATTCTTACTATAATAATTTGTTCCAAATACACATACATCAATTGATTGAATGCTTGTTCTGATCTTCCATAAATAACACCACCATAAATATCATTATTACTTGGGATATGTTCAGTAGTGTATTATTGTCTATGGAAATGAATAGCCCCCATTATCTGGTCATATATTTTGTTATATTTTATTGTTTGTGGCCAAAAATAAAGATTTTACATCTTACTATAATTTATAAATGATCTATCCAAAGCACACAAACCAATTTTCTAATATTTTCTCTTTGGAAGGCATTAATCTCTACCTCCACCTTTTGTAATTTTTCCCTAATGTTCAATATATGCATTTATTCCCTTTTTTAGATATTCCATTTCTTGGAATTATTTAAAAGGTGCCAGAGGAGGATTCCAGTATGTAAATTTTGGTTCACCATTATATTTTTTATGCCAAATTGTGATTGGATGATACCATTGGATATTTTTTATTGTTAATTTATATTCAATCATTGGTATGATGTCCACAACATGGAACCTTAATATATTACTTTTTATAATACCCATTATCTTGTGGCTTCCATCCAAAAAGTGTGGCTCTACAAAGGATTTGAAGTGAGACACTTCCTCAATAAAGTAAGAAGTGAATGTACTTGACCCCTTTTGGAATGTTTTGTATGTGTCCATGATATGTGAAAAAGAAAATGTGTCTAGTTTCAATAATGATGTTACTAATCTTCTAAAAATCCCATCTATATCCTCATGGGTGTTTCCAACTAGGAGGAAGATTAAATACACAATGTTGAATACCCTTCCTACTATCAACATTATCCAAATGAAAGTAGAGGATCAATGGTTATTTTTTGAATGAGTTACATGTACTGGAAACACTATTAACTAATTTGGTAGGGACAACATTTTCCGTATACCCTTTACACTTATCATATACTTCATTTTTTAATAATTCATAATGATTATACTTGAAACATTATCCAAATGAAAGTCGAGGATCAATGGTTATTTTTTGAATGAGTTACATGTACTAGCAACACTATTAACTAATTTGGTAGGGACAACATTCTCCTTATACCCTTTACACTTATCATATACTTCATTTTTTAATAATTTATAATGAAATGGTTGTTTGGATGGTGTAAACACTCCAAGATACACCCTTAGGAGAAGATGATTTAGTTCTTTCTAAGCTTGGGGTCACATGGGATTGGTCTAAAGGTTGTAGGTAACCTATAAGCAGACTAAACCTATAGTTTATGGGGATAAATCCCATAATACATAAAATTAATCTAATTTTCTAATACATAATAATGTTGGGGTGAAAAGATATAGATAAATTCACAAAGGAAAAACTAATATAAAGAGGTGATAGACTAATATTCATCTATCCACTGTAATTGATCTTCAAACAACACTTCATGAATCAAGTCAAGAACTATGAATACAAAAAGATTAATAATGAACTCCAAATCATTATAATTTCATGTGAAGGTTATGAATAATGACTAAAAATTTAAGTAAATGGAAAAGATATCTATTTGAGACAATAACAATCAACTTACTCTTCAACATAGTTACCAACACTTTATCACATCACATGAACTGCATAGGATATCATTCTAGCGGCTAGGTGAGGGAGAGGACCTAAAAATGAGGATAAAAATTACACTTTATAAAAACAAAAAAACCTTAACATATTAATACCAACCAAAAAACATGTAAAAATTCTTTTCTTTATTGATTCTAAACGTTCTCAAGATAAAATTTGGTAGAGTTTCATTGCACCTAGTCGATAGATGCATTACAATGGACGTAAGGCATAAATATATAGAAGAATGGATCAAAATAATATATAATTTGGCATGGGGATAACATTAATGGGTCATGAATTATGTCCATCCCTTTAATTTTCAATTACAAGTAGCATCCACACTACTTACATTACAGAGGCTGATTGGTGTCTTAACTAAGCATATTTAGGGAATTGGAATTTATTTTGAGTAAATTTTGACCAATGAAGAGAATATTCATGACAATCTTGGTTAATTCCCTCTCCTTATGATAGTTACAATAATTTAAATTTATCCATTATGCCTTCTTCATGAAGCATTAAGTAGTTATTTCTTTCCTACATGTTGACTATGGTAAAAAAAACTACCTCAATCCTCCATAATGTCCATAGATGTGGAGCTTGCTCACCTCAAAGGATAATTACATGGGTTTAATTATTATGAATTAAATCCATAATATTTTTTTATTCCCATGAAAATCTCCCTTTTATTGATTAATTAGGTCTATACACAAGTAGCCTTGTCTCTTGCCTATTTGTTGTCCGAATAGCTGTGAGAACTAAATGAGATCTTTAGGATGATTAAGTGAGACTATTTCCCATATAAATAAACCTATTTTATCAAGACTTATGTTATCCATGTAGCTCAAATTTTTAATATTACCTCACTTAGATGATAAGGTTACCTCCTTTTAGCATATTTACATTGCCTATTTTGGCATAGACATGTATAAACATTCTAAGGTAGGCTTGTGGGTATTTCATGTTATGAGTAGGTGAAACATATCTCATAGTACCTTATATAATTATTTAAAACCCTTGACCAATATTTTACATTTATTTTTATTAAAACCTTATAAAACTATAGTTTTTAAGGTATCCATATAATAGTATGTACAAACCAATACTATATATGGGATCCCCTGAGAGTGTATTATAGGCTCTAAGTGTTTATCCATCCATTATAGTGCATGTGTATGAATTTTATAAAAAATATTCTCAAATAAGTCTTTATTAGGGTTTTATGTAGGTTTAAGGGGTTTTAGACTCTTATCAATGGTTCACAAAGGTTAGGACCTTAACCTTTGAAACAATGCCACTAATCTCTTATAGATAAGGCCTCTCAACTATCCTAAAGTAGTCAGCTCCCCATGAAACTATTATATACAATTATGATCTTTCCAAGTTGTCCCTTAGGTGAGAAATGTGCATTTTGAGTAGTATCTAGGCACTTTTAGGCCATAATGATTAGTTGTGAATTCTTTGCTACAAACCAAAGTTTCTCACACACTTGAAATAACATGATAAATGTATTTATGATGGTTTTAGATGTCATATAATCCTCTTTTATCATCTAATATATATTTTAATGGGTATTTCCTTGGTGAATTTATTAGATCAACAAGTTTGAATGTAAGGTTTCTAAGTTTTGATCCAAAGATTGAGTTGTGAAGTACTTATCCACCTCTCATGACATTGAATCCATCCCTTGTGGCTCGAAGAGCATCTATATTATCTTGAGAAATAAATTTACCTCCTCTTGTGTACATATAGCCTCTCATTTAAGCACATAAGCTTGGATAAAAATTATTATCAATCATGGAAACTCTTCTAAGTGAATAATGTGTAGTTATTTGAGACATCAAGGTCCCTCTACCTCCTCAAAAACACATAGAATGTAGAGATCCCTCCAAATATCTTTCATATAGGCTTATAATGGCTCTTTTAGGTATGGTTCATACACTACACATCTTTGAAATGCTAACCAGTATACCATTTGAGTGATTATGTGACCTAGGGATACCATCAAGACCTTTTAATATCCCAGTTACCTTATTTGGATGTGTTTAGGGGTGTTATTCCTTCATCAAGTTTGAACCAAGGTTTAAGGATGGTTTTATAGGTCCACCATCTTAATTATGGTTCATATATTATGAACATCCAAACCAAATTTTATTTCCATGAACATTTGGCTTGAAACTCCCTTCATATATTATAAATAACCCTGGGTCCTATGTAAATTGTACATTTAGATATGAATGAAAGATGGTGTGCTTTGAAATCCTTGCCTGGCAATTTGTTTAGGTTATAGTGTTAAAGTTTGTTCATACATATGGGCCTTTGAGTCCCACTCTCTCCTTCATGGATATCAACTCCATAGGGGTTCTCAACTCCCCTTAAGAGAATTGGGTTTGATTCCTTTTGGGATGAAATATATGAATGTTGAAATTGGAAAATAAGCATGGTTGTCTAAGATAGTGGAGATCAGGAGGGGTGTAAAACCAAAATGGACCATCTCTTTACATTACCCTACTTTAAACACCTCCTTTAGGAACCATAATAACATAACACACCATTTCATGTATTTTAAACCTATTTTAGGGTTTTGGATCTATTACTAAGGTTGAGGTGGGGTCTTGATACCTAAGGGATGCCTTAGGCCTTATAGCTTAGACTAGGTTTTAGAACCTTCACTCACCTATAGTTGAATTTTTGGCTTCATTTTTTTCATAATATCCTCCTCAGTCTAGTCTCCACCTTTGGTATTTATCCTTATCTATCCATGCCATTAAGCTTACCTTGGGCATCACTATCTAGTATAGATGTTTATAAAATTTTGTGGTGATGACCCAATAAATATGTCTCATCCCTTTGTAGTGATGAATCTAGGTTTCAAATAGAATTTTTAAAGTTTTAACTATAGTTTTTAGGCTTTCCCTCCCTAAATTTATTAACAAGGCTCATTTAAATAATCATACATCATAACCTTTGTGTCATAGGTATGAAACTCAAAACAGGTAGTCACTCTAAACTAGTATCACCATCATATAAAGACTTGAGGGATAAACATTTTTGCATTAACCCTAATATTATATTTTACA
This sequence comes from Torreya grandis, assembly GCA_037957365.1. Lineage (NCBI taxonomy): Eukaryota > Viridiplantae > Streptophyta > Pinopsida > Cupressales > Taxaceae > Torreya > Torreya grandis. Next base: position 43,920 of record JARHVA010008256.1, on the reverse strand, counting down.
TGTTATTTTCATTACCATTCACTTTATTCATGCATGCTAGAATAATTGAGCAAGGCTAGCTCATTGTGCATGTTTGAACCATTCTACTTAGTCATTTGTTTAGACCTATTTTTCCTTGGAAATATGATTCCTATGCTCTAACTATCATCATAGTCTGATTTATCCTCTCCATGGTGTACTAAGTCTCATATTAAAGGTTATAAATAGATTACCAATAGTCTTGTATATAGTGATATATGCATGTTAACTACCAAGAGGTATATTGAGTAGGTTATTGAGTTGGGAGAGTGCTTCTATGGTTATACTTAAGACATCAATAGTATTATTTGAATATAATTCCATCTCCTTAATATAGACATATTCACAATACATGTCCCTTCCTTACATTTTAGACTCATCTGTATATAATGGTTTTGAAAGTCTTTGAAGGGTGGATCTAAGTTATCTATTATAGGTGATGATTATGCTCTCTCAATAGGGCTTATAACTGTATAGGTCCAATTTATCATAATACCAATGGAACTTGATAGCTTGGGCTTAGATATATGGTTAAAACTTATGGCTAATGGTTGTAAAGTCACATGGACCTTCAAACCTTAAACTCAGAGCCTATTAGGTAAGTTGATAGTGATGAGACCATCAAATGATAGAGGTTCCTTAAGGGATTGAAATGGTCAATTTACTCACACTTAAGATGGAATACAAAGCCCTTAGTCATCCATACTTAGATGCTCAATAATAAAAAACACTTGGAGTTCATCAATCAGGCATATGGAGGGAGAAATGGAGACCTAAGACTCTTCAAGTAACATAACTTCTGCTAAATAACCATAACCTCTATTAAATAAGACTGTGAAGGCATTAGAGGTCTAGTTGATAGTTTATTGGTCTGTGAGGGATATAATGAGGTCTAATCATCCTAAAATAAGGATATTTTCATATTAACACAATATGACCTTGCTACCTTTATGGTATCTTAATGACATTCAATAACCATCCTCATCAAACACACTATCCTGCCTTGCAATAAAGCCCAAACATACAGATAGTCTCTTTTAGAGGTGATATATTATAATAATTGATGTCCATATATCCATTTAAATTAAATTAATTATATATGAAAAACTTAAAGACACCATCATTAAAACTCAAAATAGTGTACATTCTTAGACATATGCAATATATATCCTTTTTCATCAATGGAACCCAGCTTACAGTCTACCAGATAGTGCTAGCTTGGGTATTTTTTATTTCCATATGATCACAATGTGAACCAAGGGTTAAATATATCATGATATTACCTTTCATAACTAAATAAGACATGAACAATTGTTAGTTTCATCAAATAAGACAATAATGCATTGAAACCATTCCCTTTTTTGGCCCTATGTAGATGGGGAAGGCAACCCAAATTGATTAACTTCTTAATGTATGTTCATAGTTTATAGAGTATTAATATTAAAACTAATGCCTAGGATTAGAAGGTAATTATACCCCTTCATTTTTACAAGATCTTGGACCCTCACCTTCTCTTTCATGTATAGACTGAGCATAACCCTAAAGGGCTCTACAAAGCTGCCAAAAAGCTTGGTGGATTAAGGAGGTCAATATTTATCTCTTTTGGCTCTAAAACACCTATATTCCTTCATATAATTTCTATTTTGAACTCATCTCATATATCCATACCTCCATATGACCATATTCATACTGTACAGATCCATACTTATATGAGAACTCATGAAAAACACTAAATTCTTACGTTTCCTCATGTTTTCAAACCAAAAATTATCATTGGTAGGAAAAAGGAGGGAAAATATGGGTTAAAAAATATTTAATAGCACATGGCATGGTTTGGAAAGCTTAAGGGACATGTTTGGATCCCATTTAGTGGTAAATAAAAGTCCTTAACTTGTGAAAGGGCACACTTAGCCTATAAAATAGTTTGATCATGGCATAATAGGATTCATGGAGGATTTGGAGGATATAAGTAATTTTTTAGTTGAATTTTTAAATAAAATAGGATCACTTTAAGGTCACACATGCCCTTTAAGACAATATATATGGCTTTAAGTGAAGGCTTAAAAAGGCGATCACTTCAACACATATTAAAAGAACATAAAACATTTTAAATACCTAAATTAGGTTAAATTTTATCTTTATAACATTCATAAAACTTATGATCAAGTGATACCTCATCATACTATATGGATTCATGATAGTGTCATCAGCTACAAACATTGGGTTATCTTCATCATAAGCAAAAATGGACCATTGAGGCCAAAATAAGGTCTTTTATAGATCATCGTAAATAACTTAAACACAAAGGTAACACCTGATAAAATCTTAGACATGGTGATAAGATAACTATTAAGGTATTCTTTGACATGTTTAATCACTTAAATCTACTACTTGATATGATGCCAAATGATCTTTCTTTGAGCTATATTAACACTTCAGTAAACATAAAATAGGTGACCAAATGTGATGTTTTTGGGTTCTCAGCATGGGTTGACTCATTAATAGGTTTAAGGGAAGAAATTAGTCAACATTATTATTTTTTCATACTTAGTGGGACTAGAACTCAAGTGAGTTGGATCATGGACTTGTAAAATTAGATGACATTAGGGAGCTTCAAACATTTTAGTGGTAGATCTGTAGTCAAGTTTCATGAAAACAATTTAACAAGATCTTCATCAAAAGGTAGGGAGACTAAGATTATTTATTTATCATTGGATTTTTATATGAAAAAGAGATACCCTAGGTTTAATCCCAATCTTACACCCCCTAACCCTCCTAATTATGCTCAACCAAACACTACTAAAAACTCTACACCTCTAGTGGCTAGGCCTAGACTTCAAGCCTTTGTGCCATTAAATGGTGGAAGCCCATTAAATCTGAATTAGCTTGATGAATTACCTATTATTTCCATTAAAATTATTCTCGATTTCATAGGATAAAACTCAACCACCCCTATGGAACATATTTTATACATATCCAATTTTTGCTCAGTTCACAATGTGATCTAAGAGAATATGGCTATAAGGTTATTGTCCACTTCTTGGAAGGGTAAGGCACTCTAATGGTATATGAATTTAACACCCACATCCATCAATACTTGGGATGAATTTGGGGAACATTTATATAAACACTTTGAGGATAAGAGTGACCATCTATCTTTAGTAGAGAAACTCACCACAATTAAAAGGGTTCCCCAAGATTTTATGGTAGATTTCAACTATAGGTTTCAAAAAACATGGGATAGGATCCCTACAAGGTTTAAGCCCACTCCTAACTATGCCTTATTTTGCTACTTAATATCTATAAATTCTTATGTGGGGGTATTGATATAGTCCATGGGAGGGAGACTCTACTAGATGCTTATGAGGTGGCCATAAGAGCAAAAAATATCTAATCCAAGTAGAGACCCTTCATGCCTTATTTATGGAGATTTAATTCCCTATGCCTAACATTGTTACCTTACCAACACCAACCAATCATGATCAACAAAGGGAGAAGTATAATTAAAGCACCATCTTAATCTACCTTTATTAACTTACAAGAAGGTGAACATTCTTTTGAATAAGTGGTAGCCAAATAGGGTGGAAATGCAACCAAGGTAGACAGTCTAGTTGCAGCCCATATAAGGGATAAAATAAGGGTAGTTGGTGATTTTTTAGGACTTGAAAGAGTATCTTATCCACCATATCAAACACCTCAATTAACTATTGGTCAATATGCATCTTCTAATATATCATCAAATTGACAAGTTCAATATGAGAGAGGGAAAAATCATAGAGGTCCTTTCATACCTCAATTCACATAAAATCTAAATGATTATATTGATCTTATGTTATATTATAAAGCTACCACCTATCACATTAAAATTTTACATTAGATGAATAAGGACCATCTTACTATCCCTATTTAGGACACCTTGCTCATTCTGGGTAAAAATAATCTCCTTCAATAAGAGATTTCTAAGCTTCATGTCTTGGACAAGTAATTAGAAAATATGGGTGTGGTCCTAACAAATTTAAATCACCCTAAGGAGTCTTAAACACCCAAGGTAATCAAACCACATACCTTATATCTCTCTATAATCATAGGTAATTCCATATTATATAAATTCGTGATAGATAGTAGGGATGGCACTTTTGTCATGCCTAAATCTATTGTGGATAAATTAGGGATAAAGTCTAAACCTAATGCAAAAGGAGTTTTATAATTATATGGGTCTCATACCAAGACTATAGGTGTCTTTAAATATCTAAAAATCATCATGGCTACTTGTCCTAATTGTAATATATCTTAATATGTAGTGGTAGTTGACCTTCCTCCCTACTTTACCTTATGATTATTTAGGGATTTCATTGCCAAAATAAAATTTATCTCTCTCCAGATTGGTCTTATATGTTTTTTAGGACTAGGTATGGGAAAATTTTCACTATAAGGTCTGAACATATTTATAGGTCTATGTAGATCTCTACATGCCTGACTTTACGTAGCCCTACATGCTTGACTTATTAAATGTCAATTGTACTATCCTAGATGAAGATGAACCCCCCAATGACCAAGAGCCCATTGAACCACTAGAAGGCATACTAAATTTACTCCTTAATGAATGGGAAATATAGAATCATGGGAATGATCCATAAAAAAACATTAAATAGGTAGTTTAAGGTGTGTATTGTATACATGAAAAAGGGGTTATCATATCAAGTCTCACTACCCCAAGATAATATCATAAAGGAGTATGTAAATTTTTATTTGATGGATCTAGATCCAATAATTGAAGTGGGTTATGTGTCATGTTTGTCTCCCCTTTTAAGAAAAGGTACTTTTCTACCCTGAGGTTTTAATTTAGTTACACTTTCAATAAAATAGAATATGAAACCCTCATCCATGGGCTGAAATAGGAAAGAAAGAGAGGTATCAAACTCTTGCAAGCCATGGTAAATAGTGACATAGTAGTGAATTAGGTGAGAGGACAAATTGAGTTCAATAATCCACTCTTTAAGGCATACAAACACAAGGTTTGGTTCCTTTTGGAGGCCTTTAACATTCACTCTACTCCTATAGAAGCCAATCAACATGTAGACTAGTTAACAATAATTGGAGCATAGTATGACATATTAAGTGGGGTCAAGGACATCAAAAAATAGTCCCAAATAAATTTGGTATACATACCTTCAATATTTTAGAATGAAGTGAGCCCAAAATGTTTGAAAATGATAAACGAATTGCATGCTTCTTGTAGTAGGAAGCAAAATTCTGCTAAAGGAACCAAGGCAAATTACAACATCAATTTGGGGATGATATTATCTAATTGATGACAATAAAACTACCTAAGGTCTTGATAACATTATAAATCATATTAAATTAAGATGACTAGTTAAGGAAATATAAGGTGAGCATATCCACTAAAAAGGAACACTTTTAAAATTTTGTCATCTTCAAAGATAGGCTACTCAAACTAGGAAATGAAAACACCAAGGAGGATAAGGTAGCATTCACATCATTATTCCAAAAAAAATTAGACATTTTTTCTTTGGAATATCATTATTTGAAGGGGTTTGACCCTAGATTGGCTCAACATACCATAGAGTTCGAAGTAAGTGCTAAGCTTGTAACATAAAAGCAAAGACTAGTCAACCCTAAGATTGTGATCCTTTTGAGGAAGGAATTGACAAATCTCATTAAATCCAAAATCATCTTCTCCATAAAAAAATCTCCATGGGTGGAAAATGTTATGCCTTTAAGGAAGAAGAATGGGGAGATAAGATTGTGTGTGGACTTCATACATATAAATAAGGCTTCACTAAGAGACCACTACCCTTTACAATATATGGATCATATTGTTCAAAGAGTTGCAAGTTCACAAAGGTTTTCCTTAATTGATATATACTTAGGGTATAATTAGGTGTTAGTGAGGGAGGAGGATCAACACAAGACTACCTTCACAACTAGGTGGGGAACCTATGCTTACAAGAAGATGTCGTTTGCACTATCCAATGTTAGGCCACCTTCTAAATGGTAATGGATGTATCTTTCAAAGGTCTCATAAATGAGATGGTGCTCATCTAACTTGATGACATCACTATATTTTACATTAAACCCAAGGATCATCTAACATAATTTAGCTTTGTTTTTGATAGGTGTAGTTAGTTTGGGGTCTCTTTGAACCCCAAAAAATGTATCTTTATAATCCATGAGGGTAGAATTTTATGGAATGTTGTGTCAAAATATAGACTCTATATTGAATATAAAAGGATAGATTAAATTTTTTCCTCATCACTTCCCAAAAATAAGAAGGTATTATATATTTTCTTAGATAAAATCAACTTCATCAAAATTTCATACTTAGATTGGCAGAATTGGTAAGGTCTTTAACTCACATATTCAAGAAACACAATGAGTTATCATGAACCAAAGAAAGTAAAAGAATATTTGAGGCCATTAAGAAAGACATTTCCCAAGTTCCCACCTTCTTGACCCTAATTTCACAAAGTAATTCTTCATGTATGCCTTCTCTACAAGTGACATTATTTATGCCATGCTTATGAAACAAAATAGTGAAAACCTTGCATAACCCATAGCCTTATTTAGGCATGTGTTGGAGTGTTATTAATAAAGGTAAAAATTTGTTTAAAAACATGTACTTTATTCATGATATGTCTCAAAAATTTCAAACACATGGTGTCTAATAATAAAATCTTTGTCATGGTGGTTCACCCTAGTATCAAATATTTCATCCTTAATAGAGACTTGAGTGAAAAGATATATAGTTGGGTGACCAAGTGTATGGAGTATGACATAGAGGTTAAGGTTTAAAATTTTTTTAGGGATATTTTAATATGAAAACACCTTGAATCATATTCTAAGGAAGAGAAGGAAGTGGTTTTGGTAGTCTAAGAATATCAATAAGTAGTTATAACTACATCTCATTCTAGCTAGATCCAAGACATGGTGAAAATATTCAAAATGGGAGAAGGTAATATAGGATTAAATAGGTAAAAAAAGAGTTAATTAAAAATTCAACAAATTACTTATATATTTATTGATGGGATACTCTTCAAGAAAGACCTTGATGGCATTCTTTTGAGGTGTGTAGAAACTAGTCAAGTTGACAAGCTTCTAGGAAATTTTCATGATGGGCATATAAGAGGGAAGTTTTCATCAAAAAACACAAAATAAAAAATCATAAGAGAAGGTTATTTTTGTAAAAATTATTTAGGGGCTCCCATGCTTGAGTTATGAGGTGCCCAAAATGTGTTATTTTCATAGGCAAGTAAAGACTAACTGCCTTGCCTCTAAAGCCTATTCAAGTCTAACATTCCTTCATTAAATGGGGACTAGAATTTGTAGGTATGATTAATACCCCATGTAATTTAGGACATAATTTTTTGTTTAACACTAATAATTAATTTACCAAGTGGATGGAGGTAACTACACTCAAGGGGACAAATGAGAACTTAGTTTCAGAGTTCTATGATAACCTAGTGACTAGATTTTGGGTCCCTTCCACCATCATATCAAATAATGCAACATGTTTCAGTAGTAAAAATGTGATTGAGTGGGATATTAATCATTATATACCTTATTTATTTATATAATTACTATCTATGGGGTAATGGACTAGTAGAGTCCACTAATAAGAATTTGATTAGGGTCATAAGAAAAATAATAGAGGATAACCAAATGAAGTGGCATATCAAGCCAACTAATGCCTTATGGATATCTATGATTAATCCCAAGATTTATATTGGTCACTAAACATACCTTATTGTCTATGTAAAATAATCAAGATTTCCCATATCACTTGATCTACCAACCTTGGAACTTACACACTAACTTGAACTCATGGAGAGTGATGAAATGGAGGTGATGATGAATGAATTGAGGGAGATGAAAGAGATAATGGATTTTGATATTAATTAAATGTGTTCCAACCAAGATCAATTAAAAATATCATTTGACAATAAATCCTCTTCAAATACATTCCAAAAAGGTGATATTGTACTCAAGTGGGATGAGGACCGTGTGAAGCCATGTAAGCATTCAAAATTTGATATTCTTTGGAGTGGGCCATATATCATTACTAGCTATCAAGAGGACAATGAATTAAAATTATCTAAAATTAGTGGTTAATAACTCCTTATCCCTATCAATATGGTGTTCCTCAATTATTATTACTAGGATCATTGAATCATCTTGTACATAGCAATTAGTTTCCTTCCTCCAAGTGTTGTAGAACATGTTTTGCTAGTTGTTTATTTATTCCTATTAGTTCCTATTATGTGCCTTTATTTTTTATTGTATATTGTTTTTTTTTTTTTTTTTTGGTTTTTTTTTTCATTCCTCAAGGTCTTCAAGGTATTAGTCATGAAGTAATAGTGCAGTCAAAAATTCTTCACTTAATCATGAGTGATAGACAAAGAGATTTTAGGTTATCTTGACCAACAAGTAGGTCAAGCCTTCAGAATCACCACTAATTTTGACTATTTTTTGGTACTTAATTATATAAAGGATTCAACCCATGCATGAGAACCCAAAATCATTAATTTTGGTCACCTTTATGTTTCTTGAAGTGTTAAGATAGTTAAAAGAAAGATCATTGGTCATCATATCAGGCAACAGATTCAATTGCTTAAACATGTCAATAAATACCATAATAATTATCTTGTCACCCTATATAATCTTATTTCAGTTATTACCTTTGTGTTTAAGTCATATATGATGATATACAACAAGCCTTAAGGTGGCCTTAATGGTGTATTTTTCCTCATGATAAATATAACCCAATGTTTACAGCTGATGACAGTGTCATGAATCCATCTAGCATGATGAGGTATAGATTGATAATAATTTTTATGTATGTTATAAATATATATGGTAGCCTAATTTATGTATTTAGAATGTTCCAAGGCCTTTTAATAGATATTGAAGTGATATCATTTTGAAGCCTTCACTTGAAACTATATATATTGTCATAAAGGGGGTGTTTAACCTTAAAGTGATGCTATTTGACTTAAAAATTACACTAAAACACCAATTATGTCCTAAAAATAATCCATGAATCCCATTATTCCATGGTCAAACCATTTCATATGCTAAGGGTGTCCTCTCATAGTTCAAATACCTTTATTTGCCACTAAATGGGCCCCACACATGTGAAAATATGTCTCTTTAGCTTTCCAAAATGTACCATGTGTTTTAAAATATTTTTTGACCTCTATTTTCCCTCCTTCCCACACATGATGATTCATGGTCTGAAAAAATGAGGAATTATAGGAATCTGGTATTTTTCAAGAGTTTTTAGAAAAGTATAGATCTATATAATACATATATGGTTAGATGGAGTTAGGTATCTATTAGCAGAGTCCAAGATAGACATCAAATAAAGGAATATAGGTCTTATATATCCAAAAGATCATAAAACTAACCTCCTTAATCCATCAAGATCTTTGGTAGCTTTGTAGAGCCCTTCAGGTTTATGCTCAATTTGTCCAAGAGAGAGAAGGTAAGGGTCTAATATCTTATAAAAAGGAAAGGGGGTTTAATGTCCTTAAAATCATGGTCATTGGTTTCATTATTATTCCTCTATGTCTTATGAACAAAAATTAATAAGTTAAGTAATCTAGGTTTCCTTCCTCATTTACAAAGGGCCAAAAATGGGAATGATTTCAATGTATTTTTGGCTTGTTTGATGAAACTAGTTGTTGTTTGTGTCTTCTCCAATTCTCCAAGGACCTATAATGACATCCTCCATCCCTATATCGCACATGTGAGCCTATGGAAGTAAGAAACCCTCAAGATACCACTATTAGTAGAATACAAGTAGGGTTGCATTAATGAAAAAGGATATTCAATGCATATGTCTGAGAATGGAGAATGTTTTGAGGTTTAATGATGGTATCTTGAAGATTTTCTAATATCCTTAGTTTAAGTTTAATGTTTATATGGACCTAAAATACCATAATATATCACCTCCAAATGAGACTACCTACAGGTTTGGGTTTCATTGTAAGGAAGGACAATGTGTTTGATGAAGATGGCTGTTATATGTCATCAAGATACCATAAAAAAATCAAGGGATTATTATATTCATATGAAAATGTCATTATTTTATCATGATAAAACCTTATTATATCCCTCATAGACCAATAAATTTTCAAATATCCCTTTAATTCCTTCACAGTCTTGTTTAGTAGAGGTTAATGTTGTTTAACCAAAATTGAGGTATTCAAAATGTCTTAGGTTTCCATTTCTCACTCCATATGACTAATTGATGAAATCCTAGTCTTTTCCTATGGAGTATGTGAGTAAAGATACCTAGGGCCTTTATATACCATATAAAGTGTGAGTTAATAGTGCATTTCAATCCCTCAAGGAACCTTTGTCATCTATTAGTCTCATCATTATTAACTTTCCTTGTAATATGCTTTGAGTTCCAAATTTGAAGCTCCATCTGACCTTGTAACCATCACCCATAACTTTGAACCCTCAACCCAAGCTCAAGTAATACAATAAATATATAAACACCCTATAATTTTATCATTGGTACTATGATAAAATGGACCTATGCAGGTATAATCCTTGTTGAGATAGCATTATCATCATCTCTAGGAGATAACACAGATCCACCCTTCAAAGCCTTTCAAAACCATTATATGTAAATGAGTCTCAAATGTAAAGAAGGGAAATGGACTGTGAAGATGTATGTATTAAGGATATGGATTTGGATTCAAGTAATACCATTGAGGTCTCATGTATAACCATGGAAGGCCTCTCCTACCTCAGGAACCTACTTCATAGACCTCTTGGTAGTTAACATGCATAAATCACTACATAAAAGATAGTTGGCAATCTATCTACAACATTTGATATAATACCTAGTATACCATGAAGAGGATAACTTAGAATAATATGTTATTCAAACAATGGGAATAATGTTTCCCATGATAAGGAGGTATGAACATATGACTAAGAAGAATGGTTAAAACATGCATAGTGAGTTATCCTTGCTCAGTCAGTTTATAATGCATGAATAAAGTGAATGGAAATTAAAATAGAATGTAAAAGGTATTTTTATGGTGATGAGGAAATTTTTATCCATCAATACTTCATATGATGGTAATATCAGTTTAGAGTGACTACCTAATCTGAGTTGCATACCCAGGACACATAGGTTGTGATGTATGACTATGTAAATGAGCCCTATTAATAGAGTTAGGTATGGAAAGCCTTAAAGATAGAGTCAAAACTTGAAATATGTTATTTAACCTATATTTTTCTCATTAAAAATGGATGATATAGATTTATTGGGTCATTACCACCAACTATTACAAACATTTATACTAGATAGTGATGTTTAACACAAGCTTAAAAGAAGAAGGCTTGATATGTGGCATGGCCAGATAAGGACAAATGAAAAAGGTGGAGACTAGACTAATGAGGATCATATGATAACACTTAATCTATAAATTCACCTATAGGTGAGTGAAGGTTCTAAAACCTAGTCTAAAGTACAAGTCCTAAGGTCTTCTTCAGGTCTCAAAACCCTAGCTCCATCTCAATAGCATATCTAAAGCTCAAAAATAGGTTTAAAGTCCATAAAAGTATGTTTGATGTTGATATGGGTCATGAAGGATGAATTTGAAGCATGGGAATGCAAAGAGATGGTCCATTTTGGTTTTATCTCCCTTCTGAGATCCACTATCCTAGGCAACCTGTTGAGTTGTCATTTTAAACATTCATATCTTTCACCAAAAAAGGACTCAAACTTAGTGATATTAAGGGTATTTGGGAACCCATATGGACTCAATATATATGAAGGAGAGATTTGGATTTAGGGGTCCAAATCTATGAATAAACCTTAACACTATAACTTGTACAAAGTGCCAAGTAAAGAGCTCGAAGCACTACATCTTTCATTCATATTTCAATGTATAGTTTTCATGGGACCTAAGGATATTAAAGAGATATAAAGGGATCTATAGGATATATTTTCATGGAAATAAGTTATATTTTTTAGGTCCATACTCTATGAACCATTATTAAGATGGTGGAGCTCCAAAACCCTCCTTAAACCCTAGTTTAGACTAGATGAAGGAATGTCACCTCTAAATACATCCAAATGAGATGATTGGGCTATGAAAAGGTCTTGATGTTCTCTGTAGGTCCCATAAGCACTCAAATTTCCTACTAGTTGGAACACACAAGATGTGAAATTTACACGTTACACCTAAAAAATCCACTATAAGCCTTATGTAAGAAATTGAGAGGGATTTAAACATCTTATGATTTTTTAGGAGGAAGAGGAACCTTGAGGTCTCAAATAACTACACACTAGCCACCTATAGGGGCCTACATACCTGATAACTACTTTTGGATAGGCCTAGGTACTTAAAGGGGAGACTTTATGGACATAAGAGGAGGTAAATGGCTTTCTCAAGCCAATTTAGATGTTCTAAGGGCTATAAGGGGTGGATTTAATGTCATGAAAGATGGCTAAGTACTTCACAACTCCATCTTAGGGTAGAAACTCAAAAACATTGCACTCAAACTTTTTGATCTAGCACCTTACTAAAGGTAATGCCACTTGAAAGATATAATTAAGGAAAAAAGAGGATTATATGGAATCTTAAACCATTATGGACATGTTTATCATGTTTTTTTAGGTGTGTGAAAAAATTTGGTTTGTAAGGGAAAAGTCATAGTTGTTAATTATGGCCTAAAAGTTCCTTGAGACTACTCAAAATACACATTTCTCACTTGAGGGGAATCTTGGAAAACTCATAATTATATGGAACATTTGCATTGGGAGTTGAGCACTTTAAGAGAGTTGAGGTGCCTCATCTACAAGATATAAGTGGCATTGGTTCATAGGTTAAGGTCCTAACCTTTATGAACCATTGCTAAGACTCCAAAACCATTTAAACCTCCGTAAAACACTAATAAAGTCATAATTGAGATTATTTCAAATAAAAATAATCCAAATTCACAAGAATGGATTGATAAACGCTTGGATCCTATATTACACTCTCAGGGGATCCCATCTACAGTACTTATTTGTATGGATTGTTGTACAAACCCCTTAGAAATTGTAATTTTATAATATTTTAAGTAGAATATAAGGTGAAATATTTTGTCAAGGGTTATAAATAATTAGAGGATTTAATATTAAACATGTTTCACCTTCTTAGATCATTAAACACCCACAAACCTACCTAAAAATGTCCATACATGTTTGTGTTGAATAGGCAATCTAAATATGTTAAAAAGAGGTGACCTAATCATCAAAGTGAGGTAAGATTATATATGTGAGCTAATTAGATAACATAATTATTATTAGAGTATATTTATTCAAATGGGAAATAATATCACTCAGTAATATTGAAGATCTCATTTAGTTTTCTTAGCTATCCAAACAACAAAAAAGCAAGAGACTACGCTACTTGTCTATAGTCCTACTTAATAAACAAGAGTGAGATGTTCATGGGTGTAGAAGGAAAATATATATTTAATGCATGATAATTAAACCCATGAAACTATCCCCTAAGGAAATGAATCTCCACATTCATGACCATTATGGATGATTTAGGTAGTTTATTAAACATAGTCAACATGCAGGAAAGAAGTAACTACTAAATGATTTATGAGGAACGCCTAATAGATCCATTTAAATTATATTAAATATCATAAGGAGAGATAAATAAACAATATTGGCATATATATTATCTTCATGGGTCAAAATTTCCTAAAAATAGACCCTAATGCCTCAAAGATTCTCATTCAAGACACAAATCAGCTTAGGCAATACAAGGGGTACTATGGAGGTTGCTTATAAATGTGAATTGAAAGGATGTTAGTCAATAATGACCCATTAATATTTTTCCCACACCATATTTTATCTAATTTTAATCCACTATTATATAAACTTAGGCCTTAAGTCCATTGTAAGTCATTTCTCAAATGGGTGTAATGAAACTCTGGCAAATTGTATCTTGAGAACCTTGAGTTTACATAAATTTTGATATGTATCCTCCTTTTTAGGTCCTCTCCATCACTAGTTATAATTCCATCCTATGTAGGTCATGTGATGTGTTAGAGTGTTGGTAGTTGTGTTGAATAGTAAGCTAGTTATCAATGTCTCAAGTAAACCTATTTTCCATTACCTTCAAGTTTCAATCATTATTCATATCCTTCACTCAAAATGATCATGATTAGTATTTCATTAGGAATCTTGTTTCAGTCATAGTTCTTCACTTGATTCATGAAGTGTTTTTGGAAGATCAATTAGAGTGGATATATGAATATTGGTGCATCACCTCTTTAGATTAGTTTTCCCTTTTTGAATTTCTCTATCTATTTTCACCCAAAAATTATTATGTATTATAAAGTGAGATTAATTTTATGTACCAAGGTAGATATCCACACAAACTAGAGATTTGGTCCACATATAGGTTACCCATAGCTTTTGAACCAATCTCATGTTACCCCAAGCTTAGAGAGAGCTAAACCATCTTCTACTAAGGGTGAAACTTGGAGTATTAATAGATGGTATAAAACTATATAATAAACCTCCATGATCATAAATTATGGTTTTTTCAATATTCCTAAGAAATAAATCCAGTGATGTGAGTATGTATTTTTCTCTACATTCAACAAATGGTAGATTGAAGTGGTGAAAGCCCTAGTCTTATGTCCATGTGTGAGCATACCAATCAAAGTATTTGGGATATTCATAATGTTATTTATTTAATTTTGTTTATAATACTTGGAATAAAACTTTTTAAATCCATTTTATCATTCACAATGCTAAAAAATTCTTGAGATTGTTCATTTTACTGAAATATATGGTAGTAGTAATGTGCATGATTAATTTTAATTTATTAATTGTGCCATGTTTGGTCGTATTTATGTTTTGAGAGTACTTATAAGCATGTGGTGGATATATGCTTGTTTTATAGATATGTACACTCATCAAACATATAAAATAAGTTTTTATTTATAATCAAAACATGTTAAAATCTTTTGGTCATTGTTTTTTTGAATCTTAGTTGTGACACTAGTGGAAGTTTCAATAATTCAAGCTCCTCATTACACTTTGTTCACATTACATTATAGTATAGAATTCATGAAGTATAATTTGAGTAAATTTGATTCCATATTCTCCTACATGATGATTTAGAGGTACATAAATATCTAAATTTATCTCAACCATTCTTGATATGTAAGAAACTATTGTGGTGGTATTTTACATTTGTTTCTCTTTCCTAGTGTTACCATTTACTACATTCCTATGACCATTTATCCAATTTAATTTATGGATATATAAGGTGTTCTTTAGGTACCCATAATATTTTTTCAATATATTTTAATAGACATCCATCCCATCAAATTTTATTGTATGCACCTCCATAAATTCATCACCCACATTAAAGATGGCATTTGATGTTAATTCATCTAACATAAAATTATTTTTATATTCTTCATTCATGGATCTAATTTTTGCAATAGAAATGTGACTAAACAAGGGGAACTTTTTGAGATAGTCATATTTGAAACAATGATTATTCACATTCTCCACTTCATCTAAAAAAATTGACCATTTTACATCCTCATCAACATTTGGATTTGATGAACTAGGTAGAGGGGCATTCAATTTTGGAATTTTTGAGCATTTTAGGGTCTTATGATCACCTTTTTAGAATTATTTTAATTAGTGGTATAAAAATAAATTGGATATAACATATGTGGTTGTAACTCTTTTAATGTATCCCACATGTTCACCTCAATTTCATATGGGATTTTTTTGAATCGCATAACTAAAAGAGTATTGTTTATGTTGGTCAATTGCCTAGCAAGCCATTCTATCATATATCTTTAGGATAGGGAACATCCTTTGTAAGGAAGGTTGGATAATCTATTAATATTCACACCAAATGGGTTGGATTCCAATCCATTAAATTGTACCACGTATCCTTCTAAGGACTATTTTAGATCATACAGACTTATCAATAGTCCAAATTTTTGAAAACTATCAAAAATAAATTAGTCTATATCTAGATTTAGTTGGACTTATTACAAATAAATCACATCTATCTAATGTATTTTTAATAACTCCAAATTATTTAAAATGATTAGAAATAATTAGTAGTCCATTTTAAAAAATATATATATCTACAATAAATTGGACTTTATCAAGAATTAATTGGACTTATTTAAAATAAATTGCATCTATCTAATGTATTTTTAATAATTCTAAATTATTTAAAATAATTATAAACATTAGTAATCATTTTTTTGAAAACTATCAAAAATAAATTGGAATATATCAATATTTAGTTCAATATATTATAAATAAATCACTTCTATCTAATGAATTTATAATATGTACCTTATCAAGAATTAGTTAGACTTGTTACAAATAAATCACATCTAAGTGTGAAAAATAATTAGATCATGCCATTAAAAGGCATGTGGTCTTTCTATCTTCAATAAAATTTATATGACCTTTCGAACTAATATATATATATCATAAATTTACATATAATATTAAACTTTGGTAGTTCATTTCATAAGGAAAAATAATTCATACATCAGTCAAGAATGTAGGTGATATGTGATTAGGTCACCTAAGATGAATAAGATGCCACATATCAGTAGTTGATTGGATCGTGAACTATTTTTTAATCCTCAGGTGATGTTCCTACAATCATTAAAGTTTATCTCATATCATGCATAAACCATGTGCCAATCACATAGAAACCTATTCACCCATGTTAACATTGGTCTTTGCAAGAGAATACCAAATATTGTGCTAATTGGCATGATCATGGATGTTCAGGTTGTTGGGCACCTCTCAAATTTTTTTATAGTATCCCACATAGCCTAATTACCAAGATTGTGATGCATGCCAAAATATTATATGCTCATACTATTTTAGACTTTTATTTTGACTATTCATCCTTATGCATAGCTAAATAATCAAGATTGTGCCATGTCGAATGATCTCAGGCACTCAACCATTTGATATTTGATTTGGAAATAAATAGGATTTGTTAGTGCTAAGTTACCGAATACCATTTTGTGATAATTGAATTGTGAAGTATAATTTCAAAAAATTAAAATTTGAAGACCATTTGTTGATACACAAATGCCAAAGAAAAATTATTTATGTGAAAATGCTAAATGCCCAATTTTGATTGTTGATGTATAGAATGCCAATGTAGTAAACTCTAGAAGACCATTCTTTAAAACCTTAACAATGAAGTGGAAAAAACCATGAGACACAAATGTCAAAGTGGGATATTCTAAGGCATAAACCCCAAAGGCCATTTCACAAACATGGCAATGCCAAAGTGTATTTTGCAATGTGAGTAAATTTTGGTTTTCAAATTTTGAAAAACATTTGATGAAGACCATTTTGAAGAATGTAAAATGCAAAGTGTAATTTAAAAAAATGAAAATATTAAGACCTTTTGATGATTCATAAAATGTGAACTTGCTATTTATAATGCACAAAAGCTGAAGACCATTTTTAAATACTCAAAATGAAAAGTGCATGTTCTAAGAGTCAAATTTCAAAGACATTTTATAGATACAAAGTTATCGAATATTGAATTTATCATATTATAAAATAATAAAATAAAATAAGAAGGCATAACATGGAATATTGATACTCAATTTCCATAATAGGGAGGTTTTTTATAAAATCCAAAAAAGAATATTACAAAAACTCTCAAAAAGTAAATAAAATAGTAAGGCATCTCCTAAGTGAGTACAATAAATCATTTTACATTTTCAAAAAATTCACTAAATATTGAAAATAACCATTCATATTTATCATTCCAAAATTAAGGAAACACCATTTCAAATTTTCCAATGTCATGAAAGAAAACAATAGCTCCCAATCCTTTATCAATATTATTGATAGTGCCTAATGTGATTATGCATTCAAATAGTTTATTACAATTCCTTTCAAAAATTCATTGATAGTAAGTAGTTGACATATTCAATTTTTGTTTTGTTTCCAACCATATATTATATTATCTATAAGAATATATGGTAAAGAGGTGTCTTTTGGGTTTAGCTTCAATTTCTTTTCCAAAAAACTTGAATAAATTTCTACTTCTTTTGCATCTTATTTTCTTACATGAAATGGGATGAATTAAGGTATTTTAACCCTTTATTTTATATCTCCATTTTTTTTTGGTATCTTAATATTGCTTTCATCTCTAGTAACCCATACTATGTATTTCACTCTCATAGAATCATCAGGTCTAACAAATAACATATGTCTGATTTACACATATTGAGTTGGATCAAATGCAATTTTTTTCTTTTGCTTCTTGGACCAAGATATGTATTTTTAGATGCCACTCCAAAATCAAGGGTCCTATCATGAACCATTTTGTTCATATCTCTATGTGGGGGCATGTCATGGAAAGTTTTAAGAAAAAACTCTCTTGTACATTTAAATTCAAAAATGAACATGTCTTCTTTCATTGTGTCATGTATATTTTGGAAGAAATGTGCTATATCTTTCAACTTACTATTTATAGTCAAACCAAATTCATTGAATTATTCTACATAATCAAGTTATACTTAATTTATTTTTCACTCTTTTTTCTAATTCTATTCGAGACTTTTCCAAAAATGGAATCTTGAGATGTTTCTCTATTTTTCAAGTCTTTAAAAAATATTTTCATTGGATTACCTTTTGGAACATTTGGCTCACCATTTTATTTTATTACCTATAATGTAATTGGGGTGACCAATTTATATCTCTTATAGAGCTTTTACAATACATAATGGGTTGGCCTTAGTTCACACATAGAAGAATATATTGACCTTTTGTCAAACGTACTATTTTGTTTCTTCCCTTCAGCTGGTAACTATTAACATAGTATTTGAAATATAGTACTTCAATCAAATATAACACAAAGTTTCTTGTATTTTCAAATGTCTTATAACTACCCATTTTCTCTACCACACTCCATACATATTTCTTCTTTGTACATTCATATATATTTCTAAATTTGTCATTGATGTACTCATGGGTATGTCCTACTAGGAGAAATCCAACCTCAATATCAAGGAAATACCTTTGTAGACAAGGAGAGAAAAGTATTGCAACACAAACCTATAAAAAAACATGATTTTGTGAATTTTTAAATGTAATAGAGTTACATTTAGTTTCATATAAGGTTAGACATTTTTTAGATATAATTATGGATGGAAGGAAGTACATGTTCTTATTGTCCCCACAATAGTTGTATAGTTTAAGTTATAGCTTAAATGGAATTTTCTTGAAGGCACAAATTTATTATGCTTATTATATATATTTATTGCATTCAAGGTAGCAATTATTAGACAAAAGTACATCATATAATGGATAATTTAAATATCCATAAGTATTAGGAATTATTTTTTTGCATATCCTTAAAGCACCTTTTCAATGAGGTGATGATAAAGTTAAACCCTCCAGAAACATATGGTAAAAAAATTATCCTATTCACTTGCACCATGACCATGTGTTATAATCCCTGACATTGACACCTCTACTATTCTATCTATAACTTATTTAATTTTTGTCACTATCCTTGGCAAAAATGTTTTTTTTTCATTTCACCTTATCATGGATGAAATAGAGGAATTATTTTGGGTATTGATTTGATGTCTGTTTATGTGTGTAATACATGTGTTGTTAGGACTTGTTCCAAAGTCTTAACATTATGATAGATTTTTGGTAGGTTAATAAATATTATTGTAAATGGGACATGCATCTTTTAGTAAAGACACCCCCATAAAATAAATTTACTTAGTTTAGTTGTTAGGTATTTTTATATTTTTGAGTTAATTAATTAGAACTAACTTACAGGTTGTTTTCCCATAAATAGTTGGTTATAGGTTAGTTGTTTTACTGGTCATTGGTAAAAACTATATAAATCAATGTTTGTTATGAAAAAGGGTTAATGGAGTAAAGGCACCCTTATGTACTTGAATTTTAAATATTAATAAAATACTTGTGCACTCACATTAAGTGGAGACAAGGTTCAAACTATTTTATTCAAGGAGTTTTCAGTGGTATCAGAGCATGGTAATTTTGGGAGCTTGGTGAATTCGAAGGAAGGCAAGGTGAAAAGTCAAATTCACATGGATTCAATGGCATGAAATAAGGTATGCCATATAAAGTAAAAAACTTATTGGTCTAAATGTTTGGAAAATTATTAAATTATTTTAATTTTTCAAATATTTTTTACATTTAAACCTGTGTATTTTTCCATATACCATAATCAGGTCATTTTGACCATTTGATACTCCATTTTCTTGTGTTCAAACTCCTAATTTGACATAAAAAATGAATTTTTAGCATTTAAATGTTATTAAATTCATTATTTTGTGCAAATACGAGACTTTTACGGCCTGTTTACTTGTGAAAAACTTCTATAATTTTCATTCATGGCTGCCATTGTTGATTCATTTCATTTTCAGCCCTTTTAAATCCATAAACACTTGTTAAACTGGTTAGAACCCTTGTTTTTTAATCCTCAAGGAAAATCTAGCATTTTTCTAAGTTGTATGGATTTGTACGGCCTTCCAAACTCCCTAGCTTCAATTTGAATTAATTCCCTAAAAAAATTACCTCAAAAAATTGCTAAAACTTAGGCAAAATTATTTTATCCTACTTGTACGGATTTGTACAGCCTGTAGGAGAGAGACAAAGTGCAAAAATTATTACCAGGAGTAGCCATGGCATCCCAGGCAAACATGGCACTATAGTAAAACTCAAGAAATATTTTTCTCTATTTCTAAATTTTTTTGGATATCAAAAATTATGCCTTGGGTCAGATCTGGGCAATAATTTAGGTGACAATTCGGGTGACAGTTCCACCCCAATTGATGACGAAGCTTTTGGGAGCCATAACTTTTGCACCATAGCTCCAATTGACTCACTATTTGAACCGTTGGAAAGCTAAAAATGAGGAAAATGTCATGAGATGATATAGAGTTCTACTCAATGAAGTTTGACCCCCAAAAACCCAATTAAAGTGCACCAAATTGCAATTTTAGTAGTGTAGTCTAAAAATAGTAAGTTTTTAAGAATAGTAATTCCTCAAATTCTGTATTGTTTTAAATCTTTGAAGATAAACCAATTAATCTCCCTCGATATTGGTGACCTTCCACATCCTCCCCATGATTTAAAAATGTGTATAAATGAAGAGGTAACCTGAAAGGTGAAGAGAGACATCTCTTCCCAGAGATAAGCATATATTTGTATTGCGATCTTGAGTAATACTACATCTCTTCTAAGAGAATTCATTATTACTATGTTATTTCTATGCTATTAAAATATTTATCAACCAAAACTTATAAGTTTTGGATTAGTGGTATCAGAGCTAGGTCTCAAGGTTGAGACCCATAAAAACTTGTGGGCCTGATCCATCCCTCCTTAGGGATAACTAGCTGCCACACATTCTGACTAGGATTGCCTCGATGTCCCTCAGTAGCTAGTGATACGGGTCTAAAAGAGGACCCAAAATCACCCTAGGAATTTTGGTCAACTACTCATGTATGAATGACATGGCATCTATGAATCATGAACTTGAAGGATCACCCTCACTCTTTGAACATGATGCTAGAGGGTAGCAGAGGTACCACTTCCCACATCTGTCTCCCTAATCAGTGCTAAGTAATACAAGAGATTGGTGGAGAAGACAAAGAAATTTGTTCTCATGGTGGTCAAACCACAGAAATCCAAGAAGGCTGATGTTGTAGTCCTAACTACATAATCAACACAACAACAAAAGTAGATAGGATGAATCACAAGAGAATATGATGACTTATTCAAGTCACCCATAAGAGTTTCACTATATTGCCAGGTAAAACATTCTATTGATTTGATCCTAGGATCACCTTTGCTTAACATTCATGTGTATCACAGATCAATTTTTTAGAATGATGAGATAAAAAGATAGATTCAAGAATTGATCCAAAAGGGTCACAATAGGCCAAGCTCTTCACTTTGTGGTAGCCTAATTATCTTGGCACCGAAGAAACATGGAACATGGAGGCTTTGAATTGACTACCAAGCCCTGAATAAAATCTCTATGAAGAATCACTACCCTCTCCCTAGGATTGATGACCTACTGGACCAGCTCTGTGATGCAAATTTCTTCACCAAAATTGATCTCAAATCTGGTTATCACCAAATTCCCATCGATCCCATTGATGTCTGGAAGACTACATTCAAATCTAAGGAGGGTCTCTTTGAATTGTTGGTTATGCCTTTTGGCTTAACTAACACACCTAAAACCTTTATGAGGATGATGGATGACATCATATGACCCTTCACCAACTCATTCATGGTTATCTACTTAGATGACTTATTCATCTATAGCAAAACATGGGAAGAACATTTGCAACATGTTTGTAAGGTGCTTCAAAGTATTTGGGAGCACAAGTTGAATGCAAATCTTGACAAATGCACATTCAAGATGACAACAATTTAGTACCTTGGGTAGATTGTGAATGAGGAAGGGGTTCATGTTGACCCAGAAAAGATTTGTGTTGTTTGAGAATGGCCCACACCAAAGACCCTCATAGATCTTCCTAGCTTTTTGGGTCTTACAAATTTCTACCATAGGTTTGTTCTTATATTTTCACATGTTGCTTAGTCACTAACCCAAGTGACTCAAAGAGGAGCTAAAGCTACATTTCAGTGGGGTGAAATACAACAAAGGGCATTTGAGAATTTTAAGAACAAACTCTACTCAACCCCTATCCTTGCCTTGCTAGATTTGCATTAACCTTTTTATTTGATGATAGATGCATCTAAATATTGCATGGGAGTTGTCATCATGTAACATGGCCATCCTATTGCATATAACAATGAAACTTTCACTAATATAGTCAAGAAATATCCAACATATGATAAGGAGCTCTATGCCATTATGCAAGCCTACAAATAATGAAAACACTACATCTTGGGGAAAGAGACGGTCATCCACACTGACCACAGACCATTGGAATTCATCCAAATTCAAAATAAACTATGAAATGAGAGGCACCAAAAGTGGGCCACATATCTTCAGCAATTCCACCTAATAATCAAACACAAAAAGGGGAGCTTAAATATAGCTATAGATTATCTGATCTGCCCACCAGTTATTGCACTCACAATAGTTCTTGACCTGTGTAGACATGAGACTTCCACTTGGGGTGCTCTATATAAAGTAGATCCTACCTTTGCTGATATATATCAAGCACTTAAAAAAGGTAAAAATGTTTCTAATTTCTATTTGAAAGATAATGTCCTCTATCATATGGGACACATTTGTGTTCTAGTTATAGAGTAACAAAAGATGATATGGGAAGCACATTTTAGTAGGATAGCTAGACACTTTGGTATTGAAAAGACATTGGCAGTTCTTCAAAAACACTTCTACTGGCCCCATATGTGAAAGGATGTGGAAAGATATCTCAAATATTACACCCCATGTGTGATACCCAAGCTAAAAAATAAGAATCAAGGATTGTACACACCATTACCAAATCCAACTAGGCCTTGGGAATCCATCTCAATGGATTTTCTCTCAAGTTTGCCCACTTTAAAACATGGTAAGGATTGTATTTTTGTGGTAGTTGATCATTTTTCAAAAATGGCTATCCTGATTGCTTGTAAGAAAAACATATCTACTAAGGAAACTACTCAACTATATTTTAGTCATGTATGGCTCCATTTTGGTCTCCCCAAGTCCATTGTCTTAGATCGAGATAGCAGGTTCCTAAGCATCTTCTAGTCCACTCTATGGAAGATGATGGATACTAAGTTGATGAAGTCCATAGCCTTCCATCTAGAGACTGATGCTCAAATAGAGGTGGTAAACCACTTGATTGTTCACATGATTTAGATGTATCACTCTAAACATCCATGCACATGGGATGAGGGACTTCTTTTCATACAACATGGATATAATCAGGGCTGCACAACTTGACCAAACATAGTCCATTCCAAGTATGTTTTGGGTTCGAACCCATAGCACCAATTGATATAGTTGTTCCATTTTCCACCATGGAATACACACCTCATAGAATATCTGAGGCAGCAAAATCAACAAATTTTATTGAATAAATGCAACACATACAACAACAAGTTCATGACATCCCTGGAGAAGATGAATCAGAAGTATAAGCAACGCCATGACAAACATAGGATTACACACCATTTTGGTGTGGGTGACAAGGTTTGGTTGTGGCTTCAGAAGGAATGACTTGTAAGACCACACAAAAAGATTTGGCCTCTACGATATGGTCCCTACACCATCACTAGAAGAGTTGGAGAAAATGCTTTTGAGTTGAACCTACCAACCTACCTTGGTCTACATCCAATATTCAATGTGGAGCTCCTCAAACCATATCACCCACCTCTATTGGACACTTTAGTTGTAGCAAAACAATAGACATTGATGAGCTTGATCCACAAAGTTTTTCTATAGTGGAAGAGGATTAGATTGTGGATACCTGGATGAAAACAATAAGAAGACACTTTATTTCACTTTATTGTGTGGTTAAAAGGGGCCAGCTTAGCCACTAAGGTGAGTGGCTCATAGAGAATCAAATCAAGAAACAACTACCACACCTAATGGGGAACTTTGACACAATGGGGACCATTGATTTTCAAGGAGGGAGGAATGATCTAGGCAACAATTTAGGTGACAATTTAGGTGATAGTTCCACCCCAATTGATGATGGAACTTCCATGAGCCATAACTTTTACACCATAGCTCCAATTGACTCACTGTTTAAACCATGGGAAAGCTAAGAATGAGGAAAACATCATGAGATGGCATAGATCTTCAATCAATGAAGTTTTGACCCCCTAAAACCCAATAGAATTTCCCCAAATTTCAATTTTAGTAGTGCAATCTAAAAATAGTATGTTTCTAAAAATAATAATTCCTCGAATTTTGTATTGTTTTAAATCTTAGAAGTCGAACCACTTAATCTCCCTAAAGATTAGTGACTTTCCACATCCTCCCCATGATTTAAAAATGTGTATAAATTAAGAGGTAACCTAAAATGTGAAGAGAGACATCTCTTCCTAGAGATAAGCATATATTTGTATTGCGATCTTGAGTAATACTACATCTCTTCTCAAAAAATTCATTATTACTGTGTTTTTTACATGATATTTAAATATTTATCAACCAAAACATCTAAGTTTTTGATCAATGGTATCAAAGCTAGGTCTCAAGATTAAGACCCATGGAAGCTAGTGGGCCTAATCTATCCCTCCTTAGGGATAACTAGCTGCCATGTGTTCTGACCGAGATTACCTCGATGTCCCTTGACGGCTAGCCATAGGGGTCCCTCGATTGATCAGGAGTAGCCATGGCATCCCTAGCAAACATGGCACTACAATAAAACTCAAGAAATATTTTTTGCTATTTTTAAAGTTTTTTTGAATATCAAAAATTATGTCTTGGGTCTGTTCTGGGCAACAATTTAGGTGATAATTCAGGTGACAGTTCCACCCCAATTGATGACGAAACTTTTGAGAGACATAAATTTTACACCATATCTACAATTCACTTGCCGTTTAAATCATTACCAAGCTAAGAATGAGGATAATGTTTTGATATGGCATGGAGCTTTGATTAATGAAGTTTGACCCCATAAAACCCAATGAAAGTGCCCCAAATTTCAATTCTAGTAGTGTAGTCTAAAAATAGTAAGTTTCTAAAAATAGTAATTCCTCAAATTATGTATTGTTTTAAATCTTGGAAGTTAAACCACTTAATATCCCTTGAGATTTGTGACCCTCCACATCTTCCCCATGCTTTCAAAATGTGTATAAATAAAGAGGTAACCTGAAAGGTGAAAAGAGACATCTCTTCCCAGAGATAAACATATATTTGTATTGCGATCTTGAGTAATACTACATCTCTTCTCAAAGAATAATTGTTACTGTGTTATTTCTATACTATTGAAATATTTATCAGCTAGAACTTTTGAGTTTTGGATTAGGGTCCCACATGAGGAAGCTTACTTGAGAAGGCTGAAAAAGGGAAAAGTTTGAATTTATTTACACACATGTAATTTTTTTAATTTCCCCTCATAGAAAAAATCTAAAATAAGTAGAAATTTTTTAGTATAATATTCTGAAAATGTGCTTAGAGTAATTGGTTAAGCTTATTTTGTGAAGAAGCTTGCAAGGAAGAGGTCAAGGGTTCAAATCCCTTCTTTTGGAAAAAGTTCCTTTTACTTTAGAATATACTTTTTTTGTAAAAGGATTATTCCCTTTAAAATCTAAAAGTTGTAAAATGCATACTTATTATATTGTGTTGTTTTAATAATAAAAAAAGGGGGAATTCAATTCTATTTCTTTTACATTGTTGTGGTGATATAAGGGTGTAATTGGTGGAATAAGGTTGTAATTTGGTGAAATAAGGGTGTAATCATTGATTTTTGGTGAGGTTAAGTGTAAAAACCATCAAAAATTCTTGTTTTTCTTTTGCGCTCTATGTGGAGGTTAAGTGCAAAACCTCGTAGAAGCAATGTCTTGTGCAGTCAGTGTGATATTTATTTTATATCTTTTGCATTTTGTCACACTTTTATTTACTGCACTTGCTTTTATTTCAAGATGCCAAAAATTCAAAATTTGCTTTTAGACGGTGATAGATTAACAATTTCCAATTATTCTGATTGGAAATGATTAATGGAGGCTTCACTGGTTTTTAATGAGTTATGGGATATTGTTAAGGTTGAAAATCCCACATTGCCAACAAAATAGGCTAAATTAGATGTATTCAATTTGCATGATTCTAAGGCCTTAGCTCTCATTGAATGTTGTTGTACTCGTGATACTTATGTTTATATTTAAAATTCTCCTCATAGTTTCACTGCATGGAAAACATTGTCAGATTTGTATGATAAGAAACCTAAGCATAAGAAGATAGATATTCATATGTAGTCATTTACTTTTTCATTAGAAGGAGATGGGGATATGGGAGAATATATATCTAAGTTGAAAAATATCACTACTGAGTACACTAAGGTTGGTTTTGAAAAACTAGATGATGACCTCATAGTCGCTACTACTTTGAAAGGACTACCAGGGTCCTATAGGATTTTTTTTGAAATGTTGCATGTCTCTAACAAGATCACAAGCATCACCTTTGATAAGTTGGATGAGTTTCTCATCCAAAATGACCTCTCTCTACCCAAGAAATCTAAGAAAACTAAAGAAGGCCATGTTTTAGAGTCAAAGCATAGTTCATCTTCATCTAGGCATCAAAATAATAGAGGAAATAGTTATAGACGGGGTCGAGGTTATAGAGGAGGTAGTTATCAAAATAGAGGTAGGGGTCATTCAAA
The DNA here is from genome assembly GCA_037957365.1 of Torreya grandis. Lineage (NCBI taxonomy): Eukaryota > Viridiplantae > Streptophyta > Pinopsida > Cupressales > Taxaceae > Torreya > Torreya grandis. Next base: position 16,533 of record JARHVA010008256.1, on the reverse strand, counting down.
TAATCAACAATCTAACCAATCACATTCACATGAAACAAGTGATCAATGACATGGTCACAACTCATATAAGGGTAGAGGTCAAGGTAGATTAGACATTCAGTGTCATAGATGTAGAAAATTTGGTCACATTGTCTCATAATGTAGGATTCCTTTTGATAAAATTTAGAGGCCACAAAAAGTGACTAAGTCTAACTCTAGTCAGTATAATGATCATGACTATGATGAATCTAGTAATATTGCCCATGAATCTACATTCACTACTTTAGGGGACATTGATTATATTGAATATGAGGCTAGAGATGACCTCACAGATGTAAGGGTTTTAGACACAGGAGCAACCAAACACATTAGATTTAGGAGAGATTTCTTTTGGTCTTTTAAGGAAGCTTTTTTCTCTCTAGTTGCCTTACCAGATAAGTTTATGCATACACCACTGGGACTTAGATCTATTCAAATTCTTCTTCCTAGTGGGTCTATAAAATACTTAGAGGATGTTTGGTATGTTCCCACATTGAAGAAACACTTACTTTCCTTGGTAACTATTTGAAAGAAAGGTTATCAAATTGTTCTTGAAAATGTGCACATTTACATCAATTCAATGAAAGATGATTATAAAATAATGTATACATGATATGAAGATAGAAACTTGGTTAGGTTGCATTCTCAAGTGATTCCTCCCACTATAGAACTTGTGGCAGTTGTTGACACGAGTACAAATACTATGTCTACACATTAGTTATGGCATCTCCTATATGGACATTTAAATATCCACTCTTTAGTGGATTTGCAGAGATATGGTATGGTGAATGGGTTTCCCACCTTTTGTAAAGATAGTATTCTTTGTCTGTCATGTGATTTGGGCAAACAAAATCAAGAAAAAATTCCTAAATAGTCATCTGGGAGAGTTAACAGATGTTTACAGTTAGTTCATAGTGATATATGTGACATGAAAAAGTCATCCATTGGTGGGTGTAGATACTTTGTCTTGTTTATTGATAACTTTTCTTGGATGACTTGGGTACCTTTTTATGAAAAACAAATCTAAAGATTTCACTAAGTTTGTTGATTGGTTACACTTAGTCGAAAAAGAAACAGGTTCACATTTGGCCACTCTTCATTCAGATAATGGAGGTGAGTATACCTCAAATGAATTTTTAGATTATTTTAGAGAACATGGAATTCATCGACAATATAGTAATGCTTATGCTCCACAAAAAAATGGAGTATCTGAATGGATGAATATAAATTTAGAGGGCATAACACATGCCATGTTGCACTATAAATAGCTTTATGATAAGTTTTGGGCCAAAGCCATTGGTACTGTAGTGTATTTCAGAATTAGGTCCCCCATAGTTGCACTTTTGGGACAAACTCCATATGAGGCATGGTATGGATTTAAACCAAAAGTTAAACACTTGAAAGTGTTTGGATGTCTTTGTTTTGCTTTGGTTCCTATTAAACAAAGGACTAAGCTGGAACCACAAAATCAAAAATGCATCTTTCTTGGTTATTCTGAAGATAGAAAGGGGTTTCACTTGCTTTGATAGGATTTAAGAAAATTCATAGTGAGTCAAAATGTAATATTTGATGAGTTTGGGACTATGAACACTGCAAAGATTGATTCTAAACTTGATAGATTAGAGAGGAAAAATACAAAAAGAGATAAGGGTTTGAATAATGGGGATAAGTCTTTGAAGTTGTGGTATGAGACTCAAATTCCTTCACTTTCCTATCCTTCATCTACAAGTTCATAGATTGATGACTTAGAAATTGTTGAAAATTCTCTAAGTCCCCCTTTGAATGATGCACATAATGAAAATTCTGGAGTCCTTGATTTGAATAGTTTGACTAAGTATCCAAAATGGGCTCAAAGTACTTTTTCTAACTTGATAGCAGATGAAGTTAGTTTAACAGGGCCCAAGAATTCTTGAAAATAGGTGAACTATGCTATGGTTGTTACTACTTCTTCCATTGAGCCATCCACTTTTGAGGAGGCATCTACTGAACATGTTTGAAAATAGGCAATGAAATGTGAGTATGATTCCATACTTAGCAATAATACATGGGTTTTATTTGATCCTCCTCCACATGTTAAACCCATCGGATGTAAATGGGTTTATAGGACTAAGTATAAATCAGATGGCTCCATTGATAAACATAAGGTAAGACTTGTTGCAAAAGGATATACACAACAATAAGGTATTGACTATGAGGAAATATTTGCACCAACTGCCAAATGGCACACAATTCATATGGTACTTGCTTTAGTAGCATAAAATGGTTAGAAAGTACATCAATTAGATGTTAAAGTGATTTTTTAACTGGTGATTTACAAGAAGTGTATATGAGATAACCTTAGGGTTTTGAATAGGTGGGTTCTGAACACAAAGTATGTAAATTGATAAAAGCTTTGTATGGGCTCAAACAAGCACCCAGGGCTTGGTATGAGAAAATGGATTCATACTTGAAATCCATTAGTTTTCATCATAGTGAATCTGATGATACTCTCTATTTTTGAGTACAGGGTAGGAAAATGGTGATACTTGTTCTCTATGTCGATGACTTGTTTATTACAGGTAATGATGAAAACCATAACAAGTCTGTGAAGAAGGAATTTAAAGATGGGTTTGAGATGACAGATCTTAGACTTCTTCACTACTATCTAGGCATAAAGCTAACTTAGAAAGAGCATAGTATTTTCATTTCACAAATTAAGTATATTTTTGAGTTATTGGATAGGTTTGGCATGAGTGATTACAAACCTGCCCTCATTCCCATGGAAACTAATTTGAAATTGTCTAAGGATGATAGTAGTGCCTTTTTTGATGGCACCACATATAGATAATTGGTGGGAGGTTTGATATACTTGATGACTACCAGGCCTGATATTTCATTTTCAGTTGGAATTTTATCTAAGTTTATGCATGAACCTAGAGAAATTCATTAGCATGTAGGAAAATGAGTTCTTCATTACCTTCGTGAAATGAAAACATATGGCCTTGAATACTGCTACAACAAGAACTTCAAACTTGTTGGATATTGTGATGCAGATTTTGGTGGATGTGTGGATGACAGAGTGTCAACCATAAGATACACTATGCATATGGGTTCAGCTGCCATTGCTTGGTGTTGTAAGAAATAGGATACAGTGGCAAATTCATCAGCAAAATTAGAGTATATTATAGCATGGGATGCTTCTAGAGAAATTTTTTACCTTTGTCATATTCTTGAAGATCTTCAGGTTTCTTAGTTTGCTCCTACACAGTTATACATTGATAATCAAAGTGAAATCAAGATGTCCAAGAATCTAGTGTTTCATGCCAAAACAAAACATATGGATGTCAAATACCATTATCTATGAATTCTAGTGGCAAAGAAAGCTCTTGATCCAATATATTGCCCAACTACCAATCAAACAGCTGACATCTTCACAAAACCCCTTGATAGAATCAAATTTGAAAAATTTAGAAAAATGCTTAGTATGTGTCCAAAGACCTAACTTTGGATCATAGGGGGGTTTGTTAGGACTTGTTCCAAAGTCTTAACATTAGGTTAGATTTTTGGTAGGTTAATAAATATTATTGTAAATGGGGCATGCATCTTTTAGTAAAGACACCCCCATAAAATAAATTTATTTTAATTTTTAGGTAGTTTTATATATTTTGAGTTAATTAATTAGAACTACCTTATGGGTTCTTTTCCCGTAAATAGTTGGTATAGGCTAGTTATTTTTACCAGTCATTGATAAAAACTATATAAGTCAATGTTTTCTATGAAAAAGGGTTAATGAATTAAAGGCACCCTTATGTATTTGATTTTTAAATATTAATAAAATACTTGTGCACTCGCACTAAGTGGGGACAAGGTTAAAACTATTTTATTCAAGGAGTTATCATGTGTCTTGTAGAAAGTATCTAATTTGAGTACAAAAAGAATTCTTGATTGATGTGATCTTATTGATCTCTAGAGCGATACCGAAAGCATTTTGGTTGAGTTAACAAGAGATATGTTTTACACCTAGCGAATTCATCAAACTTGGCAAGGGTCACATCATGAATATTAGTTTTTGACATGTTATTGAATTTTGGCTAGGATATTGGCTCATATTCCATATCTTCTAGTCAGGTATTAATGTGACACCTCTTAAATTTTGGAGTGAAAGATGATGTAAGATGTCTAAAATTTTATCGTGAGCCATATATATCTACCAAGCATGTAAGTCTTGGAGAAACATTTGCAAAATCATCCACCATTTATTTCAACAAATCTTTAGCTACCATTATTTTCTTTTGTGGATTTTTCTAAAACCTCCCTATGTGGAATGCATTTCATTCCCCATTTTTGTGTAAATTTCAAATGTCAAAATAACTAATTATCTTCAATCTATATATGTTAAGCCAATGTTTCAAACATATCTCATTACCCAAAAAATCAAGAGTAGTATTATATTTATTTTTATTCAACAAATCAGAAAAAAAGGTATCCAAGACATGTTGCCTCCTATCTATTGTAGTGGAATCAATAAACTTTATCTTTGCATATTTTATCATCTCAAATGAAAAACTTGAGTGAAAACATTTTTTGGTATAACATTTTTTTGCATACACTTTTTTAATCTCAATTATCTATGCTTTCATCAAACTCCACTTGGTTGATTGAAGTGTTTCACTAATTTATTTTTTGGCCTAAGTATATGTAGGCACAAGTTAATTTTTTTGGATAATTTTTCTCTAGCAATTTCATGCAAGGATTGAATTCATTATTTACATTATCCTAAACATTTCCAATTCCTTTCTCATTTATTATCATGTATGGTAAATTGATTACTCTAAATTCCATGCCCACTATCTTGTTTGAAGGCTATCTAACGATAGATTTTCTAGTTATCTCTACTATTAAAGTCTCACAATGTTTTAGAATGTGCCTTATGTAAATTGCCAATTTATTTTCTAACATTGGATAGGAATGAAACAAAAAATCTCTCCTAGTTGTGCAAATTAAACATAACCAAAAGTATTTTTTTCATCATTTACAAGAGTTATACATTTATTCAACAAATGAAATATTTTCCTAATAAAATGTTTTATTAGGATATACAATGTGGTAGGGTCATTGATATATCAAACCAATGAATTCAAGCTAGAGTTTTCTTATTGAAATTTTTGTATATGGAGAACTAAAATGGAATTATTTTGTCCTTCTTCCATGCCATCCTTTATAGAAAACTTGTTTGTAATTTATTGCATCATTATTGTTCTCCATATAGTAAAAATTTCAAATAAATCCCTAAAATTATCCACAAAATCTCCAAGAAATGGAGGTTACATGAGTCAGATCAAAAGCTTTTGTCAAATTATCACTTACACATTCAATAGGTATTTCATCATTATGGCATGTGTAAGTGAGATTTATGGATTCCAAAGAGTCAACATCTAGACTTGATACTTTGTGTATTTTTCCTTCACTAATGACCTTACCATTGTTTGTGAGTGAAATGTAGTCTCCATATTGGAAATCAAATGACATAAGATTTTTTAGCCTATACATTTACAAAAGACATGAGAAGATTTGTTAATAAGTTTATTTATAAAATCATTCTATTTTATACCTATATGTAGGAGGCAAAGATATAATTATATCATAACATAATCATGGAAATATGTTAAAAAATAAAAATGTAAATAAAGTAATGTGTAACACATTTTATAAATGACATTGTTTATGTCAATCCAAAAAAACAATATATTTCGATATCATATGATAAATACTTGAATCCATGTTTCATCCTACTTTAAGGGTTTATCCTAGGTGATAACTTTCAAACATGCATAAGAGTGGAGTAACCTAGTAGATAAAAAAAGATAATTAAATCAACATTCAACCATGTATATTTTAATAGTATACAAAATTATATTAAAAAATGGGGTTTTTGAGAAAAATCATGGAAAATGATTAGCTAGTTATATTTTTGGATCTTGTATGTGATTTGAACCTTTGTGGTGAACCCAAGAGTTTCAAGGTATCTTCCATATTGTTCTGTAAGTTTGTATTGTATGTTGGTCTCTTCCATTTATTGTCATTAATCTAGTATCTTAGCTATTTTATATATGCAATAACATTTTTAAACATTTTATTGTGAGTTACTTAAGTTATGTTAATGAATAATGTGTCATATCAATTCTAGTTGATATATTTGAATGAATTTTTTGATAGATCTTAGTGATTTTTTATGAAATAAGATCTTTTTAAGATAATTTAAAATTTGGGAGGAAGTACTACCTAGACATAATTTCTTAGAAAATACTTTCAAACATGCATTAGAGTACCCTTATAGGTGCTAAAAGGTCCTACAAGTTAACGAGATGCCTTGAAGGTTCTTGTAATATCTTCAAGGGGTATCCTAGTAGATACCTTGAACATGCATAAGAATGAATTTTTTTTTTCAAGGTATCTTTGAAGATATACCTTGAAGGGCCTTGTAATACCTTCAAAGATTTATGCATGTTTTAAAAGTACCTTCTAGGAGATACCTTAAAGGGTCTTGTGTACCTATGAGGGTTCTATTATACTCAATAATAGGGACTCACTATACCTTGTAGAAGTCCAAGTCTTTTTTTTAGGTCTTTTCATTATAAGAAATATTACATGTCACATCGAAATTTTGCCATCTCATAAATAAAAGAGAATTCATTTTGAATTTTGGACTTACATATCAATCTCTTTTAGAATTTTTAAATTTTGATAGGTTTTTCTTGGGACATATGCATTTTGGTCTTCATAATTTAGTATCAGCTAAAGTATTCAGTAATTTTGTTTACAGTTTTAGCTTTTTGAAAATCTTATATTTCTACCTTCACTATTTGGTCTTTGGATCAAGTATTTATAGGTTTTTTAAGCAAATTGTTTAATATTTTTCATTCATTTCAACTTGGTCCTTGGTAGAAGTGTTCTAAAATTGGTTCTTTGATAACTTACTGATTAGGTATTCAGTCATCAAAGTTTTTGCTTGTAGGTTCTATTTACAATTTCTTGGTCTTCAAATTTTATGTTTTGCATTTACTTAGCATATTTTTGCCCTACCACTATTTGGTCTTGGATTATATGATTAAGATCTATTTTTGAGATTTTACCCTTTGGAAAATTATGTCAAAATTTATGATTCCAAACTGGTGGTCAGCAATTAGATATTTGATATTTTTGTCTTCAATAAAAAATGTTAGCTATTTATTTTTGGTATTTGTGACTGTTGATTCGATACAAATGATTTTGGTAATCAATATTTTTGTTTATATAATGTGTGTGAAAGGTTATTAGTGGGTATTAACCATGGGATGAGTTTGGTCATTGGGATTTTTAATCAGAATTTGTGTTCAGAATCCCCAATTCATGAGAATTGGTTTGTTTGGTACCAACATAAAACACTATCCCTAACTACTTAAAGACTATTTGTCACAACCAATAAAGAAAATGAATAAGACTTAAAGTGGCATATACACCAAAAATAGCTATGTGGCATACCATTAAATAAATTTTTAAAATTCTAATTGCACAAGTAAAGAGAATTCATAGATGGTGGAAATTAATGGTGCATAAATGGAGTTAAATTATAAATCTATATAAATCACTTGAGACTATCATCATACTCATTCATTACACATAGATTTAAGCTAAATTAATACCTTGAAAACAATCCCTATAGACTTGTGTGTGAATCATAAAAGTGAATCTAGTAAAGTCAAGATATCAAAATCTAACAACTAATACTAGTAAATTAACCATGGCCTCTTTGTCCATAACATTCAGAGGCATTTTTCATCACCCATGTTCTCAATCAAGGATTATAATGAATACATGGATATTATTTTTTACTCCAACATTTTTAAAAATCAATACACCAATTATGTATCTTTATGGGATGCCATTGATGTAGTAGATGCCCACATTTAGGAGGAAATCATAACACAAGCATAAAAACAATTTGTGGTATATCTACTTATACTCAAATGACAAGCACTACATTTCATGGAGACTAATCCCAAACTGATTCCATGCATATACCTACTATGGTATCTCTTATCCACTAAAAATATAATGGGGGACAAGTAATTACACCATATAAAACACAATACCATTATGACCTGCATCTCAGGAGATGCATTCTAAATAATCTCTCATAGGTTAAACCAAATATTATACAGATCATAAAATAACTTATGTTCATTCCATCACAATAAATCCAAGAATTTTTTTATAAGATAAATATGTATACAAAGGCACAATCTAGGTAACCACAACCTACGCATTCACCTAGCCAAAATTCACCACCACTCATGCAGTCTATATGATAGTTTGTATGTATTCATCCTTATAGTCTAAGTGATAGATATAATAATTCCAAGAGTCTTTCATTTTATATGTTAAAATTATATAATGTGAATATATAAATATATGTTAAGATCTATATATAATACTCTTATGCAATGGATTATGATTTCGATGTGTGAAAGAGATTAATAGGATAGTTATGTTATGGTTTTCCTACGATTCTTTTACATATGCCTAGTTCATGATGTTTAATCTATTTTGATCTAGCTTGTTTTATCTTATATTATGTTGTGTATGTTTTAGTATTATCAATGCCATGTTAGATTATCAAATCCTTAAACATGGACATGATTATAATTTTCTTTCAATGTATCTCTTAGGATATACCTTGAAGTGTATTATAATACCTTCAAGGGTACCCTTATGAATGTTTAAAAAGTCTCTCCTAGGAGATACCTTTAATTTAATTTGAGTATACTTAAATTTCCTTGAAGGTATGGTGTATGAGATGTTGATGATTGTTTCCCACCTAGGCCTACACATTCTATTTTTATTTTAAAAAATGACTATTGACCTAGTCCAAAACAAACAACACAAACCATAAAAACTATAGCTACTAAAATTTATTGATTACGTATAAATTGATTTATCATATTTATTCATAAAATGATTACATAAATTGAATAAACTTACATATATAACTATAACAAATATATTAAAAAAATAGTGTCTTATTTTAGTCTCTATTGCCAACAAACTACTTGTCCTATTTTTTACACACTAATAATTCATTAGAAGAATATATACAAGATATATTCACTCCTAGATTCTCTCTCAATGGCTACTAATGTGTTGAAATATCATATGACACTTATTTTAGGTACTTATACCTATGAATAACCTCTACCTAGTTTTCTTTTAGCTATTTCTATGCTAACTTCCATTCTTATCCTTCCATTTTCTATTTTATTGTCTTATCTCTTTTTGTATTTACTAGATTTTAATTTTTCCACCAAATTCCTTATATCCCCCCACATGCCAAATGACTTCAAAAAATTCAAATTTAAACTTTTGTGCATTTAAATTTTTTGTTGGCTTAAATGCCCTTATTGTAGTAGTTCATAGTTGGTTAGGTAGGGGAGAAGGATAAGGAAAGACTAATATTTTAACACTCCCCCTTAATATTTACTTTCCTACCATGGTTTGTGGGACTTTTCTCAGCCTTCAAAAAAAAAATTAACTTTTATTTACTTACCTATATCCATTTGAAATCATTCTCTGCATGTCTGGAGCTTTGTTGTTAATATTTGTAGCTTCACTATTGAAGTCCATAAATGGACTATTTAAGTCTGTATCTACCCTAATGAAGTATGTAGATACCATAGTAAATTTTATATCTATATTTTTAAATATTTTAACATTTGAAGTTTATAGCTAACCTAATGAAGTCTATAGCTTGATTGTTGAAGTCCATAGCTAGACTATTGAAGTTTGTAGTGTTTACTTTGTTTTTTTAGCTTGTTCTATATTATATTATGCTTTTTATGTTCCAAAATTATTAATGAAATGTTATTTAATGGAATCCTTTAACATTAACATGATTGGAATCTACTTCGACTCAAACAAAAAGGACCACATTTCATGGTGGCCAAACTCAAAGTTATACCATGCATAGATGTATTACAAGATATCTTCCTCACTGGAAAGATAATTAGGGACAAGTAATTAGAACATATGGAATACAATGCTATCATGACATGCATATCAAGAGATTAATTCCAAAGGTATTTATCTTTACAAATTATATATGCCACTTATAATTTGTATAGGGTAGTAGGGTGAGAAAAAAACAATCGAATTAACAAAACATTGAGTGAGTGTCTTCTCCCTAGGGAAATTATCATCCCAAAGTATAAGGACCCTAAACCTATCATAAAGTTTAGGATGTTTTTTTCCCATTTATATGGCCCTCATAAAAATATTATATAGTTTCCATATCATCTATCTTATTCTCCTAAAATGGGTTCCATTATTGGATAGGATGATGACTCCAGAATTAACCTTCACCTTCAAGGATATAATCAACATGAGGTTGAGAAAATAAGTTTTACATAAATATAAGTAGCCTATTGGTGGACACTTTTATATTATATCATAACTATTCAATGTTTTGATTGGGAGGGTATATGTGCACTATGGGTCACTCTAGGATCTAGCTCTAGACTACATCAAAAATTACATTTTAGATTATTATTCATTTGTACACATAGACACATTCATTAGGAACATAAATCATTTTATATAGGATATGTACCCATAGGTATGGGAGATAATTCATAAATCCCCACTTTTGAGGGTATCCAATTCAATTACAGACTCATTGGCACCATGTGGTGACTACTGGTTATACCCAGATTACATAGCAATGATGATTGTTGGCAACAAAGTTAAACCATTATATCTTCCCAAATATGGTATATATAATCTAGAATAACAAGAGATATCATTTCAACTATGGTGGAGTGTAGACAAGAATTTGACAAACAATAAGAAGAGTACATTCTATGTCTCTCATGTGATGATAGGCCAAATGTGCTACATAATTCAAAGGCACTTTAGAGAAGTGGTAAATATGAGAAAGTAATATTAATTGAAAACATGACTCACATGGATTGGTATCCCCATGGTAGGATAGAAAACATATCAAGGGTCTTAGTATTCCATACAAGCATGAGTCCTATGATCATGACTTCCTATTCTTGAATGTTAAAGATGATGCCGAAGTATTTAAAACTAAAAAAAGGAAGGAATAAGGTAATAACATATGAATATAATATAAGGAGAACCTTATATCTCTATTATAGATGCACAACTTAGGCTCTTATCCCGAAGTAGATGGGTTGCCTCATATTTATAGATCAGTAGACCTCCACATCCATTAGTAGAATAAGGAGAGACTTCTTAAAATTTTCCCTAAACATTGAAAGTTGTCAAGAAAGAGTTCCAAATAATTGAAGCTAGAATTGGAGGAGCTCAAGGAGATATAATTTGTCTTCACTCATTATATCTAGAGGGTTTAGACTATCTACCTCCTCCACCTATGCAAAAATTTACAAGTATGGATGTTTCATTTATACCAATTAAAGAGGCTTTCAACAAAAGTTGATAAGACTAAAATTTATTATAAGAGGAAATCAAGGTCTTATCCTCTTCCAAAGGACCTAGTTATTGAGGAACATCCAACAAGATCTCCCTCAGCTCACTAGCAGGCTATAGAAGGAAAGTTTAATAATGAAGAAAGAGATCTAGATAAAGAGGAGGACTTTAAAAGATAAAAAATACTAAGCCTCTAGGACATTAAAGGGAAGGCACCTCTAGATGAAAATCAATTAGGTAAGGAAAAAACACCTCTTATCTCTACTACTCCAATTTCCTCTTTTGCTTCCCTTATTACAATTGATTTTCTTCCTTTTGGTCTCATTTCCCAACCACCTCTACTCACTCCCAAGGTTGAGGATGTCTCTTTTACCCTTGTCTCAATTTTCCCAATTGTTTCCATTCCACTAGTTATATTCACATCTTCATTGACCTCCACTAATTCTATAATTACATATGACACTACCCCAACACCACTAAATCTAAAAGGAATGACTCCAAAAAAGCTAGGGGAGATTTGGAAAGTTCCCAAATTCACGTGTCATCCACTAAATAGACTTTCTAATGCCTTCCTATAGATCTTCTTAGTGCGCCATTTTGACATCTTCATAGAAAATTGGAAAGAATAAACCAATACCACCATCAACCCACTACCTCAACATGGGGGAATGGACTAGTCTAAAATCATTTATCTTTCCCTTCCTGACCAAATACTTAAAGAATATTTAAAGTAACCATCTGAATAAACATTGTTTGAGACTACTATATGCACCTAAACTTTCTTGCTTATATTATTATCACTAATATTACTATTAGTTGACACTAATTATAATTGATATAATTTATCACACTAATGTATCCACTTCTAGTCATTTATCTAATATCCTTTTATTCATATTTTATCATCTACTAACCTTATTCATCCCCATAAATCAATTAATATATCCAAAATCTACATTATCTATTAGTAATAAGTGATTAAAAATGCAATAAAATTTAACATGGAATTCATTCCTTAGATACATAATAGTAGAGACATTTGAAAGAAAATTTAGATCTAAGCAAATATACACATAACATCAATATAATGTGGCTCACCTAATATGGATGTCCACCAAGCATGTCTCAATACTATTATAGAAAAGAGTACTAGAAAACTCTCAACAAGAACCTCTTATAGAGATAACTTTCTCCACCCTGAATTCACACCAAAAATTCTCAAGATGTTAATATACACCTCAAACCCAATCACACCAACTAAAGAGAGAATTACATCACTCAAAATAAGATGAAAAATGTAATAAAAACTGTGTTACCCCTCACCCCTATTTATATTTTTCAAAATACCTTTTAAAATGTACCATAACCATAGAGATAACCATATCCCAACAAAATAAGGCAAAAATTCAGGGAGGTTTCAACCACATAATCCCCTGATTCTCTCAACACCTTTAAGTCATACTCACTTCCCAAAATCATGCCAAAAATAGGGTAAGTGGTTAAAATTCATCCCATCATTGTAAAAGGTAAATATTTCATGTTAAAAATGTCCTGATAACTTTATTTTTACCTTAGGGTTGAAACAGACTCTATATTCAATAATATGCCACTTGAAGTTCATTTCCCATTGAAAATTTTTTAACACTTCTCCATGATCTTCATGAAGACCAACCAAAGCTGAACATAACCCTCAAATTATCCAATGTGACTACCATGGTAATCATATCTATAGGATTTTGTCTCATATGTATTCTCTTTATTTTCACCATGTTTTTTTATAAAGCTGTCTTGATGAAATGGTACCACAACCGTGTGTGCTTCATCCTCTAGTAAAGTAGAGGTCTTGGCTAAATGTATAACACTTTGAATATAGCTATGTAATCCCCCAACTTCTTACTTATGCCCCAACTCATTAAGTAACTATTGTAAACAAAACATCTCCTTGTTAGCCCTATGTATCAACAACATACTCAACCTTTATGGTTGATAAAGCCACAACCTTTTGTATCTTATAAATCCAACTAACCATTGTATCCATAATAGTAAATACATAACCTATTGTAATCCTCTTTCTATAAACATCCCTAGCCATATTTGAGTCCATATAACCATTAAAAGTGGTGTCTAATCCAAAAAAGGACAATGTTCTACCCACGGTTCCTCTCAAATATCAAAGAATCCACTTCACTACTTGCCAGTGTTCGTAACTTGGATTACTCATATAACTACTTACTACTCCCACTACATGGGAAATATATGGCCTAGTACAAACCATAGCATACATCAGGCTACTAATCATTGATGATTAAGGTACCTTTTACATCTTTAGCTTTTCTTCTTCTATCTTGGAAACACTGCTCCTTTGATAATTTGAAATGGCTTGCCAAAGAAGTCCCAACTAGCTTAACATTTTGTATACTAAACCTCTCCAAAAATTTATTCATGCACATTTATTTGGATAAGATCAATTTGTCTCCTTCATATCCCAAGTTATCCTCATACCAAGGATTTGATTTTCTACACCAAAATCCTTCATTGAAAAGGAATCACCAAGATGCTTCTTGAGTACTTGAATCTATTACATGTTCTTTCCTATAAGCAACATTTCATCTACATACAATCATAGGATAATATAATTACCATCCTAAAATATCTTTACATACATGAAATGGTTAGAATGAAACCTAGAGTAACCCTACTCCAAAATAAAACTATTCAAATTCTTATACCATTACCATAGAGCTTGTTTTTAGGCCATACAAGCTCTTTCTTTAGTCTGCCACACCAATTTATTATTTCTTATGACCTCATAACCCTATGGTTGATCCATACATAATTAATCCTCAAAATCACTATGAAGAAATGAAGTCTTCATGTATAACTGTTATAAGAACAAATTCTCTACTATAACTATACCAAGCATAATCCTAATTGAAGTCATCTTAACAATAGGAGAACAAATATCATCAAAATCAATACCTTTATTTTGTGCAAACCCCTTGACCACAAATCAATCCTTGTACCTTTTCCTTCCTCCATCCTCTTCTTTGATTTTGTATACCCACTTGTTCTGTAATGCTCTCATGCCCTTGGGTAGCTTCACTAAATCCCACATTTGGGTTTCCATGAGAGAACTATATTCCTCTTCCATGGCTTTCTCCCACTATTCCCTAGCATTTGCTTACATTTCTTCCTCAAACATTATGGTTCTCCACTATCAATAAGTAACAAATAACTCAAATATGGGGGGAAATGTTCAAGTTCTTTTCTTACCCTAGAATACCTTCTTACTATAGGAGTTTGAGGTTCTTATGTAAGAGGTTCCTGAACTATCTCCTTGGACACCTACCATTCGTAATATGATCTAACACTTGTAATCTTTTTATTCCTATTTATAAAATTGATCCTTATACATGAGTTTTTATGTAAAGACAACATCCCTAGACTAGAATATTTTCTTGTCTCTAAGACTCCAAACCCAAAAACTAAAGTCATCCTCATGATAACAAATAAAGGTGTCTCTAAGAATTAGCTTCTAACTTGGTCCTATCTTTATTGAGAACATGAATTAATGCCTCACATCTAAAGACCCTAACAAAATAATACTTAACTTTATTACAAAACCAATCTTCCTTAGGTATGCCTCCTTCCAAAGGCACTAAAGGTCCTCTGTTAATCAGATATACTATTGTGCTAACTACTTATTTCTAAAACATTAGAGATGACCCTTCATGCAACCTCATACTCCCATCATGATATATGATTTTCTTGTTCATCCTCTCTGACACTTTATTTTCCTATGGTGTCCTTGGAACTATCCTTTACCTATTAATTCCATTCTATGAACAATAATCATCAAATACTTTGCTACAATACTCACCTCCATTATCTGACCTAAGACATTTCAACTTGAGACTTGTTTCATTCTCAACTAGATATTTCCATCTTTTTAGTTTTTTAAATAAATTAGATTTATTATTAATGAAATAAAACCAAACTTTCCTAGTTGTATCATCACTAAATGTAACATACTAATTTGAACCACCAATAGAAGATACCTAAGCTAGCACCCTTACATCTCAATGAACCAACTCTAACTTATTCTCCTTCTTCATAGGTCCAACCCTCAAAAACTTAACTCATTAATACTTCACATACACATAATCATCAAAGAAGCCTAAATCAACCTATATTATTCTATGAAACTTGTCTTTTAAGATCTCCATGCCCTTTTGACTTATATGATCAAGCCTGTAGTACCACAAAGTTGCATCTCCATCTATAGCAACTAAATTATAGTGATCAACACTACTATTAAAATACAAAGTGAAAACTTTCTTACCTCTCATAACCACAAGATAACCCTTGGTAACTTTCCAAGAGTCTATTGTAAACAACACCAAATAACCCTCACTATCTAATTACCATGTTGATATTAAATTCTGCCTTAACTATGGAACATGTCTGACATCCTTTGGTAGCCATGTGTTCCTATTTTTCATATTCATCCAAACACAACCTTTACATACTAAATTTCATGGTTCATCATCACCAAGATAAACATGTCCAAAATATCCTTAAACATAATCAGTAAAATGATGCCTGTGTGGGGTGGCTTGAGAAGAAGCCTTTGAATCTAATATTGAAGATTTAGAAAAATTATACATGGAAATAATTAAAGAATCCTAAATAATATTACCTATTGTCATATTTACCTCGTTGATCTCCTCATGTTTGGTCTTATAGTCCTAAAATTCCCAACATTCCTTCTTTGTGTGTCCACGTTTCCCATAGTGCTAGCACACCTTCTTAGCTCTAGATTTAAATCTTCACTAACCCTTTTAATTTCCATAGTTTCCTTTTCTTCTAACATTTTGTCTCCCTCTAGTCTCCACCATCAAATCATTTTCTAAATATGATTCCCTAGTGCTCTTTATTTTCATTTCCTCACTAATAATCACACTTATAACATTTTCAAACTTTAAACTTCCTTTAGTAGGGATGACATTACTCACATCCATAACTAGGCTATCCCAAGTATTAGGTAAGGAG
>JARHVA010008255.1:512500-526495 GCA_037957365.1 Torreya grandis | reverse complement strand
ATTTATAGCCCACATCACAGAGGTAATGAAGAATAGGAGAATGCAAATGGAGTGCAAGTTGATGATTCAAGAAAGCAGAGAGATGAGATAAATAGGATAGTGTTTGATCAAGTCAAGCATGAAAGGAGAAGTAAATATTTGAAGCAATCGAGATAGGAGTAGTAAAGGATGATTTGAGAGAGATGAATTGGAAGAGAAAGAAGAAGCACAAGAATCCATTGGATCTCGCTTTCTATCTCCCCTACAAGTATGATGAAGGGGCATCATATAAGGATAGTAGAAGTTGTTAGTTTTTCCTTAGATTAATTTTAATGTTTTCAAAGGTTATTTCAAGTCCATTTGTGAAGTCCAGGGTGTCTAGAGATGCATATAGTTTGAACTATAGGTTTTCCCACCAAAAGTAATACTTAAAAAAAATGAATATAGTGAAGCCTTGTAAAGGGAAATTTGAACAAATTAGGAAGGTGAAAACATGTAAAAAAATTGTATAAGGGTGTAGGAATTACAAAAAGTTCATAAAATGTCAGAGTTATGTTGTCATGGTTCAAGACACCTTATGTGTGCAAAAATCAAGAAAATGTTATGATGTAAGAAAACATCCATGTGGGAAAAAGAAATAAGAAATTGTTATGCATCCCTATTAGAAATAAAAGACATAGTTTTTTTAATAATAATAAATGATTCAATTAATATTAAAGTAATGGATAAGTAAGAAACTTGTATGGAGGGGAATGTGAGGTGTTAATCCCTGTTTTGTTTTAGGAATATGGAGGCAGACATCTGTTGAAGGTCATTGGTCATCTTGTTGTTATATTGTTTTCTTGATGAATATGTACTTGATGAATGAAATAATGATATTGATAATGGTTTAAAAATGTGTTTGAAAATTTATTGAATAATGTGGATGTGATAAGACTTGAAGGGATAGAGAAAAGGAACCCCTGTTGAAGAATTTGGAATATGCAAACCATGTATGGAATTAATGTTTTATTAAAGACTGATTTTATCAATGGAATAATCACATATACTTTTAAAATATTTTAATGGTTTGTTTAAAGGTTTTATAATGTGTTTTAGATCATATATTTCAATGGAAAGTGTTGAATCGTCTAATATGTATATGTTACCATAAACACACCCAGTTCATGAGTAGTCTGGTTTTGTGCAAACTGAGTCTTTAGTTTTCATAAGTCAAATGGATTGAATAATGGTTTGAAATTTTGTTGAAATTTTTTTGGAATAATTTTTGAGATCAATAATATAAGATTTAATAATAAATATGTCTTGTGTTTCTTACACAGGGAACTAATGGACCCTTTTTTCTATAGTGGATGATATCAAGGTTGAACTGTGTGCAATTCCAAGAAAGGAAAGGTTTATTAGCCTAAAGATTAAGTGATTTCAGAATATAATTAAATTTTTTAAACATTATATAATTTATACTTTATTTAATGTATTGTTTTTGTTTATATAAGGTCCCAAGCTTGTAGACAATTAACTATATTGCACAGTCAAATATATATTGATATAAAAGACATGGACTGAAGATTGTTCAAAGATTCATATTGTTTTTAAAATGTTTAGAGGGTCTATATATACCTTAATAAAAAAAAATTAACTCTAAGACACCTTTATTGAAAGGAGATATAACAGCCTAAGTGCTCTCAACTAGGACTAAGATGAGGAAACTCTAAACCTAGGATTTGTTTAAATAATGAGATTTGACCATGAGTTTTGGATGAAATTTTATGGATAGCTTTGAAATATTATTTTTATAAATATTTTTAGGTTTTCCTTGTGTTAACATACCTCTGTATATGGAAATTGGAGACTGAGATTCAAGACAAACCTAGGAGACGTAATTGAGGTGAACAAAGACCTATGAGGAGTTGCATTCATGATCAAAGGTCGAGTGAGGGTTTTAAAATTTTGTGATTAGGTATAAATAGAAATAGAGTATCTAAATTGATGACAATTTTTGATATTTTGGTTCATACTTAGCTTTATAGAGCAAGGAAACCCATAAAATATGGCTACAAGGACTGTGGAAAGTGTAATCAAATTATGTAAAAAAAATGATTGAGAGTTGGGTAAGATAGATAAAGTTTTTATAAGATAAAGGAGGGTTAAAAAACCTATAAAAATACAAAATCAATTGCATTGAAAGGCATAAAATAAACTAGGTGAATCAATAAGCCAAAGTTTTAATAATGGACTAAAAGTTCAAGGTTAAAGAGTGTGTCAAGTTTGTTTAAAGGGTTGAGAAATCAGGTAGAAGATTGTGGATGAACTAAAAGTGTTTAAAATTTTGGGGAGATTTCTATACATTGTACCAAGGAGTGATAAATCTTGTGACTATTGTGCATGAGGTCTAAAAGGAACATGGAAGAATGAATTAATTAGGTTCAAAGGTAGAGTATATCGAAAAGGAGATAGAGCTCTAAATCACATTCTCAATAAGGGTGTAATCAAAAGGATATATTATCTCATCCAATATTCACAAATAATTCCATGGTGTATAAGAAAATTTAGTCATCTTTGTCATGAAACACAATATTATATAGTTTGCTAACTTGTCAAAGAACTTAAAACAAATTCATATACTTTGAACCTTGTTAATCACCTTAATAATAATGATTAGACGTATTCAATTTCACATCACAACTAAAATATAATTACTCTAAAATTTTCACTCAATGTATTCACTTTCACCTCATAAAGAAAATAAATAGTCTGTTTACCACTTGAGGTTGACATCTATGTGAACTATGTATTCAAAACAATATGTAGTGAAATCAACACATTTCAAGAATCCTTCCAAGTGTTACTTATAATACATATAGGGAATAATTAAACCCTTATAGGTAAGCATTAAACCCTTACAAGTTACTTCCTTGTACATGTTCAAATATGATCTTCTTTACCACCAAAATAGGGCTTGTGCTAGACTAATTAAAATATTTTTAGTAACAATATAGAGTATAATGCACAAAGGCTTATTTAAGGAATGATTATGCCAGTTAATAGGTACTCAAATATCCTCAAACATCAACATAAAATTATTTTTAATTAAATACATTTGTTCAGGCTTTAAACCATGGAATTAAACAACATAGGGTAGATGGTATCTAAATTGAGTTCCTTAATTATTCAAATAAATCAAATTCATAGATTTTTTATAGAAATTTAAAAATTCAAAGAAACCAACTTACAATATTCCAAGATGACAACAAATATGTCTTCCATCATAATCCTTTTTCTCATATTTTATTGCATATTTTTATTATTTCTTATATAAAGAATACATGTTTGTCAACAATAATTCTTTTGCAAATAAAGTATTATTTATTCTTATTTTGGGGATTTATTTATTTACTCCTCTGAACCCACCCCTTATCCATAGTCTTTTTTTTCTTTAATGACCTTTATCACATGCAACTCTCTATTTACAAAGACTCAAAACTACATAACTAAATTATAACAAATTTGGTACATTGCAAAACTACTCAACTTCAAGACCACTCAATAAGATGACTCATCATGTGAGTAATTTGGGTATTGGAACATTTTTTATCACTTATTTTGACCTAAACAATAAACTATAACTTAGAGACCTCATGTAACAAGGTAGATATCTCTTACCCTTTATATTGAAATTTCAAAATTCAAATCAAGCGTTTGGTGGGAAAATGCCCAAAATGTCATTGATTCAAATTTGACACAAAGCTAACACTTAAAATTTTTTACCAAAGACATAAAATGACTATAAAAAACCTACTCAAGACTCTAAACTTGTAAAATAGTTCATATTTATAATTTGAAGTAGTGATGCTCCTGCATCATACTACCAAGGAGCAAGAAACTTTCCATGAAAGTGATAAAATATTTGGTGTTGATGGTTCTTTAAATCATATTCCTTAAAATATCATTCTCACCTATATCCTATCTCCTATTTGAAACATATAGGAATTTTTGATGCTTGATCATGATGGATCCTCATGTATTCTTCTTTCTCTTACTCCTCTTGCCTTGCATCTTCAAAATCTTTGGTAATTCATATTCATTCTCTTTCCTGAAATGACCTACACATGAAGAAAACATGTTAACTAAAATAACTTCTTTATTTCTCCCTTGTAATTATCCTTGTTCATTGAATGCCAACTCTTCTTCCTATGGGGCTCAATATTCTCTCCAATGTCAACTCAATTGCCATGATGTTATTCTTGTCTCCTATGAGACTTATATCATCAGATTCTCAAATTATTTTCTACCATAGGTTTTTTTTTCTATTATATACTCATCCTCATAACCTTGTTACTCTGTTTGTGTCAAATAAAACACCTTAACCTATTATAATTTAATTTGTACAATCACTTTAAATTATGCATCCTCTTCCTTTTGTACTATTACACCTTCACATGTGCCAAACACCTCATCATATGTTATTATACTTTCCTTTCCTTCAACCAAAGCATTCATTAGCCTCAATGTTAAAATCAAAATACTCATAAAAAATAGCATTAAATGAATACCTTGTACCTTTTGGTTCTCCTCCATTCTTTCTTGGTTGCAATCTTCTCTCTTGAGTTGTTTTAATAACAATTTATTTTGCCTTCTCTCCTCTCTTTTTTATTGAATTCTTCTTTTATTTTTCCATTTGATGGAATTATTCATCAAGACCCATCTAAGATGTGGGTTCACAATCTCTCTCAGCTACTCTATTTTATTTAGCATCTCATTTATTTATTTCCCAATCTCACTTATCTCTTTTTCCATCTCAATCCTCTTCTTTGTGTCTTCTACACCATCTTCTCTTTATGGTGGCTCTTCTTAGCCTTGCCAATTTTCATTTTCTCTCTTTTTATTCTAATTTCAACTATGATTCCTATTAATTCTTTGGTCTCATCTAGACCTATCCTTCTTTCTAGCAGGACTTCCTTCTTGTCCTCTTGACTATTCACTTAATCTGTCACTTGACTCTCTCTTTTGGAGTCAATCTCTCTCTTTTTTCCTCACTTGGGACTTATTCTTTCTCTTATCATACCTCTAGGACTCTCTTCAAACTCACCTATGAACTTATTTCTCCTTAGAGCTCTCACTGGCTCTCTTCATTCTTTAAGCCTTCTTGGTTAAGGGTTTATACCAACTATCTTATTTATACTTCTACCTCTCCTTTTACATATACCTATAGCCTGTTAACCTGATTATTGCATTCTCTTAGTCATCCCATAACCACCTCTAGATAACCTTTCAACATAATGTCTCAATAATTTCAATCACAATGTACAAACTAGATAAATAAAACTCAAACATACCTCTTACATAGAATCTTCCTGCTCTGACACCAAAATGATGTAGAGGGATTCTTCTAAGTTATCATTATATAAAACAAAATAAGAAATTATTTCATCAACCTTACCTCTACCTATACTAATAATTACTACTTTTAGCTTATCTAGATTTTTTATTTGATTATTCAACTCTACCTTTAATAACTTATCTTGTATGGGTGATATTCATCTTTCAAAAACTTCATATTTGTATTTCAAAACATGGTTAGAAACATGCTTCAATGAATTTGAATTCAAACTCATGACATTAGTTCTAAGAACTCAACTTCCTTAACTCTTCTTTATATACATTGATAGCCTCTAAAAACTTATCACACTTCCATTCATGTCACAATATTCATGAATTCACTCCACCATTCATATAATTTTTTATACTATTCTACATTAAATAACATAACATGTTTTTTAAAATAGAATACATATTCCTTTTAATATTATGAATTCCTTGATTGTAAATACATACTCAAATAGGTGTTATTAGACCATTGTGTCGATTCAAAAAATATCATAACATAGTTTTTACCTTCCTTGCCTACTTAATCACTATCACATTATATATATATATATATATATATATATATATATATATATATATATATATTATATATATATATATATATATTATATATATATAATATATATATATATATATATATATACTATTAATAACACCTAGACTAGGTTAGGTCATAGTTTTGTTCACCCCAGATGATTTATAACTCATTTCCAAATGATATAAGGTGTTTCAAATAGATTTTTTCAATAAAAAGGGTTTATTAAAATGATGTGCATCTATTGGAACCCATAAATAACTCCAAATCATCTCTTTTCACCATTGCTAGATGCTCTAAACCTGATCGTAAAACTATTTGAAAGTTACAATCTGTACACATGGTAGAGAGTATCAAGTATGTGAAAAATATATTCCAAACTACTTAAAGCCACAAGAAAAGCCTTATCATTCTCTTTAAGGGTGTAACTAGAAGAATAATTTTTCTCATCCAACCTTCTAAAACTAGTCCTTACTATATATACTAATTCAATCATGTTAGGAAATGTAGTATTCTATAATCTGCTAACTTGTCAAAGAACTTAACATAAATTCAGATACTTTGAACCTTTTCAATCACCTTAAGAGTAACAAATATATTTTTATCCATAAATATTCTTAAATTTCCACTCGATGTATTCATAGTTTACCTCACGAAGAAAATACATAGTCTATTTACCACCTGAGGTTGACATCTTTATCATCTATGTATTCAAAACAATATGTATTCAAATCAAAAAATTCTAGGAATATTGCAAAGTCTTATTTATAGTGCATATATGTAAGCATTAAACCCTTAAAGTTTACTTATTATACATGTTTAAGTATGGTCTTCTTCACCACCAAAAATAGGGTCTGTGTTGTACTATTAAAAATATTTTTAGTAAAATTACAGAATACAATGCACAAAAGGCTTCTTTAAGGAATTCTTATGCTAGTTAATAGTCATTAAAATATACTCAAACATCCATAAATACTTATTTTTAATTACATACTTTTGCTCAATATTTAAACCATATAATTCAATGACAAAGGGTAGACAATATCCAAATTGAGTTCCTTAATCATTCACATGAAAGCCACTCCATAGAGTTTTCACAGAACTTCAAAAATTCAAATAAATAAACTTACAATCTTCTAAGATGATAACAAACATGTCTTCCATCATAATCCTTTTTTCATATTATATTCTATATTCTTTATTATTTCTTATATAAAAAATATAGGTCTATCAACAAGCATTCTTTAGTAAAAAAATTATTATCTATTCTAATTTTGGGGCTTTTCTTTATTTACTCCTTCAAACCCACCGCTTCTCCATACTCTAATTTCTCTTTAATGACATTTCTCACATGAAAATCTCTATTTAAAAAGACTCAAATTCCATAACTAAAGTGTAATCACTTTGATACGTTGTACAACTACCAAACTTCAAGCCCACTCAACAAGATGACTCATCATGTGAGTCATGTGGGTCTTGGAACACTTTTTACCACCTACTTCAACCTAAACAAAAAACTACAGCTTAGATACCTCATGTAAAAAGGTATATATCTCTTAAGCTTTTGGTAGGAAAATGACAAAAAGGTCCTTGATTAAAATTTGACACAAATCTAACACTTCAAAATGTTTGCTAGAGACCTAAAATGACTAAAACAACTTACTAAAGACTCTAAACTTGTAAAATAGTTCATATGTATAATTTCTGGTAGTGATGCTCTTGCATTACTTTATTACTTCAAACCTATAGTTTGGTTTTTCCTTTAACTTATGTTAGAATATGGTAAAATAGGAAATATTTTAATGACATGAGTGTTTCTTGAATACTCTAATCTAATTTCTAGGTTATATATGAGAAATATAATGAGGTTTGATATTATTTATATCAATATTTTTTAGGAGATAATTCACATTAAATCACTTAAGCCAAACATTTCAATATGTTTCATTTTAAAATTGGATGAATTTATGGAACTAGACTATTATATTGGGGTAAGAAAATAATGTCAACGTTATTGTCTATACCAAACATTAGTGTTTTGTTAGAAAGAAAGTAGGTATAGGATCATAACTTAAAAGGGTATAAAATAAGTACATTCTAATTATTCTATTCAAGATAGGATGTCTATGTCATTAATATAAGGCTAGTCGAGCTAAGAGATAGGCCAAGGGGCACAAGATAAAGAAAATGTAAGGCTTGTAGAAGCAAATCATGTGTATAACTAAAAGAAACATCCAACATCTTATTTTTACAAGTGTGAAATACTGAGGTGATATTTAATCACAAAATATAATCTACATTTGAACCCCCTTTACTCTAGTATTGAAATTTCTATTTTAAAGGAAAGGAATAAGTATATGTGTATATGCACACCTTATCTTTGCTTGATTTTAATTTGAGTTATTTTATGGTAATTAAAATTCAACCAAGAACACACTATAGTGTAAAATTAGTTCATATAAACTTGTTTAAAATTACTTAAAATTGATTGAAATTTAAAGAGAATGGTTTAGGAGTACACATATGTGTCAATGTTATCACCTTCCCTATTGGAATTATTTTTTTTACAAAATATGTATCATTGTAAGGATTTGAAACTAAGATTAGAATAAATATAGATAAATCTTTAAAGTGAATATATCCAAGGAGATAAAGATAGAGAGATAGATTGGAAGGCACAAGCCCCCATCTTTGGAGAAAAATTGAGTTGACACCTGACAGTTGAGATTAGCTCAATTGGGAAACTCAATGATACTTATAACATGGTGATGTTGGATAATAAAATAGGATAAAACCTGAAAAATTGTAAATAATTATTTATTTAATCACCTTAACCATACCAAAATATGGGCCAAGTACTGCAATGCATGTGAAGAAGATGCTTCCAAATCACACCCACACTAAATCTATAAACTATGAATGTTTGAAATATATGTCCACATGGCATGCTCCTAAAAAATCCAAAAACTATGAAAATTTGGAAGCCATATCATCATGACATTCCCCCGCTAATATTCCCCTTTTGAGGTGAGGGAAAGATATTACCTGGAAGATACCTCACCTTAAAAGGGTAAAATAACTGTAAAATCTATGAATGAAATCATGTAGCATATAGAAACAACATGTATATGTAAATGTATCATTTAATTTCATATAACTAATGTGATCACATGTAGGACTAAGATTCATGATAAATATCATGGCAACATCTAGATAGTAATAATGCAAAATCAACAAGTAAACATGCACACACACAAGAACATTCAAAATCAAGTCAAAAGGAAATGGTCCAAGGAGATTTAAAATAAGGGGCATGTTTAAATGCCTCAAAATTTAAAGGTTGGGACTTAGTCAAGTGCCCACAAATCAAGGAATGACATATCCAAATGGCCATACAATAACTAATGGCACATTCAAATCTCCAAGAAAGTAAGGATGAGATATTCAAATGTCTATACAATAACCAATGACATATTTAAATGTCAAATAAGTCAAACATAGGTCGATGGGCTGCATACAATGAAGCATATTTAAATCCTTGAATAATCAAGACAATATCAAGGAAAATAGTCAAGGAATTGTATGAAATAAAAGCATAAGCAACTAGCATTAAAAACCTTACTAGATCATAGACAAATGGGTTAGCAAAAAATGTCGAATGCTTAATATATCAAGTACCTAGTGAAAAATAGAAGCATGGACAATAGGCATGTGTAATTACATATTTAGGATAAAACATGATAGTGTAGAGACATCATAGAATCATATAACTTATGTGTGGAAAGATTAAATATGTGGATGCCCCTAATGTCCATATGACATGACTAGAAAGAAATCCCAACATCTGAAATATGAGTGTATCTTGTATTTGTTTATGCTTACAAGTGTGTATGTAAGAGTAACTGATATCCTCACACTTAACATGAAACTAACACAAATATGCTAAGGATCAAATAGAACATGTACGTGTAAGAAACTACTTTTGATATTTTTGAAATTTATGGTATATTTTGGTATTTTTGATATATCTACTAACGAGGAAAGATCATATTTTGATGACATTCGATGAATGATCATATAAATCTTATCACTATAAATTTAGTGTGATACCCCATGCATGCATCCAAGTAACATAAATAGGTGTATTTTCTATCATTATGGTATTGATGATGATCTATGTATATAAAAGAAAATTTTATTATCATGAATTAATAGTAAGAGTAACTAGAGTAAGGGTTTTTTGAGTCGATCATTGAGTGATTATTTATTTATTTTTAGTAGAGATAATAGGAACATGTGTAGGTGCTTTGGATATCTAACCATAGTGTGTAATAGAATATTGGGATTCTATGGAATTCACTATATGTCTCTGATTTAATGGTCTCTCTAGTACATATCACATAGTAAATGGGATTGACTATTGCTTACTCTTTTATGGTGGATCACCCTTAGCAAGATTAATAGCTAGTAGTTTGGGTATGAGTTCCTTTTATTCGAGAGGATGCTCATATTGAATTATGGAAATATTAATTACCCAACTCGTAAGAATGTATTTGACACACTCATGCATTGTATAAGGTATTACTTGAAGAGTGTATATCTTAGTTCTTCCCAATAATATATCAAATATTCCTGTAGAAGCGATAGCTAAAATTTAGTAACCACATGTGACCAACTTGTAAAGGTAAGTTAGTCTTGCCAATAACCTTTTGGGAGGTCCTATATAATTCTATCACTAATATGGTATAGGGGTGTTAATAATGATGAGTATAACATAAATTCATGAGTAATATCATGGTGAAAACATTTTTTATTGCACCATTATCAATAATAACACTATGGATGTAGTGTTTATCAAGGTATGCTCAAATGAGTAAGGATTGAATATCAGAGTCATCATCCTTAATGTCATTATCATAAAAGGAAATATAAGGTCTCTAAACTATATGAGGTATATGTCCTATGTAAGTATCAATAATCCAATCTAGTGGGTGTGTATAATGTGATGGAGCAAGTACATTATATGTCATTTATACTTTTGGTTCCATTTTAGAATGGTCTTGCAAAGGATTGTTATATATTTTACACTTATTATAATCACCAAGTTGTAAGCCTAATTCCTTTGGAAGACCATCAAATTTTATATGTTGGTCATCGATGAGGTCCTAGATATTATGCTTCAAAGTAAAACATTTACTTGTATAATGCCAAGGGCCTTGGTGATAGTAATAATAAGCATTTTCATCATATCCTTTGGGTAGATGTGAACTCATATCAACATCAATAGGATGAGGCACATATATAATATGACACTCTAACAACCATAGGAGTAATGAAGTAGGAAGCCCAGTTAAACATGTAAATTATCTCCTTGGTGCATTATATAAAATAAGCCAATTAGGATATTGTGAAATAGTGTTAACCATGGTGGTTATTTCCTTATTAAGTTCTATAGGTTTTACATTATAACTTGTTTTGATTGTAAATTTACTAATAGATGTAGATTCATTTGATGTGTTTGCCACATACTTGAAACTATTCAATTAATTAAGATTCATTTCATGGTCCTATACAATATGGAATAAGTCATCAAAATATTGAAACTTAATGAAAATAATTGACTCATGTAAAGGAGACACCAAAATTTACTTGAATATATCTTACAACATTTAATCATCAATAAGATTATTTATTTTTGATAGCATTGTCTTCATTGATAGTTTCATTTGTTCCTTGCTTTATTTTTGTAATTTGAGCACAGGGAAACTTTTTGGTACTGTTAATATAAAAAAAAGTGTCAAAATCTGATCTCCAATACGTTTTAATGCTTTTATGGGTTCAAAGATGTTGTTTAGGATCACCCTTGCGATCATCAAATGTGAAATTATGCTTAATGAATCTATTTAACAAAGGGTACAAAAAGATTTTAAATGTAATAGGGCTATGCAACACAACTTTGGAGTCAATAGCATGTGAATAATTTAAATCCTTTTGTTCAATGTTTAGAATTTTGCCTTCCACACTTTTTATAACTTGAAGGAATGATTAAACTATAGGCCTATTGGTATTTAGATTAGTAATTTAATTAGTCATCAAAGGGGATGAAAACATGTTCTGAGTACTAATATGCATTAAAACTGGTATTTGAGTTGGAACCATTGATAATGTCATGATAGATGTATCAATAGGAATTTCATGAAACAAAATATTAAACACATAATTTGTGCCCCCATTAGATGTATTGACTTGTGATGTGTTCAAGGGGAGGGATGTATCCATTAACATTTTTTCAATTTTTGGCTTCAAGTATAGTTTTTAAGACCTTATCAAGATCTTCAAGGTTTTATTAAATGCACTCTAAATAATTTTTGGAGTGCATGCACATTATCATTGTCTACTTCCTCATTTTCATTTATTTCTAAATTTGCATTATCAAAATCATATTCTATGCTAACATTTTTTAAAAAAAATCATTATTAACATGGGTATCACTATGGTCCAAGGTATGAGATCCTTTATTGGTTTGTGACATATTGGATGGGTTACAGGGAAGCTCGATATGTTCAATAGACACACCTCATAGTATAGGGTTATGCCTAGGTTGCATATAAAATAGTACCAATAGAAAAATTAAAAAGTATGATAATTTGAAACCCTAGTTGGTTTAAAACCTTAGCAATTAGCGTAAATTACACTGACACATATCTATTTCATAAAAATTTTAAGCATAATTTAGATGAACATCTTACTTGGGTAGTTACGGTTATGTATATAGAAATGATACAGCACAAGGGTAAACATCAGATCTACAGTAGGACAATTAAAGTGTTGAATGTAGATGTAACATATAATGAATTTATTAAAATAATAATAATATATTAAATGAAATTACAACCATGTTAGATATAAAAATGACATAAAATAAGGTGCTTAAATGGCTTTGATACTAATATAGATCTATATTTGGAATAAGCTAAAAGTAGGTGGAAAGATAATTTTATAATAATTATTAGATTTTGGATCTAGTACATCTAGTTCTCTAGATAATTACATAGTGTCAAGCTAAACCTCAATGAATCCACTATCAAAGGGTGCTTCTTACATAGATGATACTCTATAATATGGCCTCATACTCATATAGTTCTACCATACATGTTGGATTATGTATGAATGATGTAATTTGTTTAATGCAAGTATGACAATGACATATATTGTGTCTTGGAAAATAAGACATTTTGACTACTCATTTAGTAATTTAGGTCTATATCTCGATTATTCCTTTGAATTATGTCAGAATAGGGTAGAATAGGAAAATGTTTGGTAACTTGAGTGCTACTTGACTAATTTTTCATCGAATTTCTAGGTTGTAGGTGAATAATGAATGAGTGTTGATATGGTATTTATATTAATCCTATTTAGGAGATAACTCACATTAAATCATTGAGGATGACCATTGTAAAACGTTTCATTTCAAAATTTGATGAGTTTGGGGTACCTGACACTTGCATTAGGGTAATACAATAATGTTAATGTTAGTACTTATCTTAGATGTTAGTGTCTAGGGAGAAGTAAAGTAGGTACATGATCACAACTTAAAGACATGTAAGACAAGTACATTTTAAGCATTCTGGGTAATATAGGATGCCTATGCCATAAATATAAGTCTAGTTGGATGAATAGATATGCTACTGGGTACAAGATATATTATGTGTGAGGATTTCAAAAATAAGGAATGTATATAACTAAGAGAAACAACCAAGGTCTATGTTTTCCAAGTTTAAAAGGATGAGGTACTACATAATCATAAAATATCATCTACAATATGATTAGTTACAAAATATTGAATTTTTAACAAAT
Source organism: Torreya grandis (assembly GCA_037957365.1). Lineage (NCBI taxonomy): Eukaryota > Viridiplantae > Streptophyta > Pinopsida > Cupressales > Taxaceae > Torreya > Torreya grandis. The sequence goes on along the minus strand of JARHVA010008255.1, from coordinate 512,736 downwards.
AAAATATACAATCATATTTAGATAAGCACATATGAAATTCAAAGGAACAAATAATTATGAATAATTTTACATGGTGTAAATTCATTAGATAATTGTTACATAGTGAATCATAGAGAATAAAATTCATTCACAAAAACTATACAAAAATCAAGAACTAACAACATAAATTACACCTCTAACATAGATTCACTATTGTGACTATGGTGAATTAATCATCACATATTATTCTAACACAC
>JARHVA010008255.1:452500-507500 GCA_037957365.1 Torreya grandis | reverse complement strand
GTAAAATAATGCCACACATAACTCTATCCATTCATCAAAAACTTATGTTTAAATCTAAAACAAAATTAAAACTACCAAATATACAAATAGAGTGATGAAATGAGATCAGGCCACATGTATTCATCTCACTATATCATTGACTGCACCATATAGTTCAATGTTAAGAAATGCCACCACTAGGTGATTTAGGTAAATTATATTAATTATCACCATATTTATACACATAGACCAAAAGCCAAAATGACAAATTTTAAAACGCATGATGGAGAAATCAAGTGGAAAGATGCCATGTATACTGTCTAGTACAACAATAGCCATAAGTTGTTTAAAGATAATGCCATGTGTATCACTCAGGGTAGTCAAGTCACCATGTATCAAGCCATGTTTCACCACCATGCTAAATTTTTCACATGTAAACTTATAGAATCTTAAAAATAATCAAGAAATGATAAACATAGTGATAGCATGCCATGTATATTGTTTTGATATAGTCAGAGTCTATATATAGTATGAACCCAGTCAACCTCATACAAAGACATAAAATAAGACATTATTAAGTGAAAAAGTGATAATTATCAACAATAGATGGACTTGAAAAAATAAATAGATGACTAAGTATCCAAATGAAGTGATAGAAATAGACATGTTTAGTAAAGTTCCATGAAATCATACATCATTACAATAAAAGTCAACTAGAAAGATAGTTGACCTAAATAATTTCTTTACAATTAATTCTTATGGATGATAGATCATGATATTGAATTATATTCTCAAAATTATTCATTGTCCCCAATTTCACTAAATTATTATTTTAAAAAGAGACCAAGGAACTAACTATAATTTATATCCCTTTGTTTCTTATTAAATTCAAAACTGATAATCAAAATATGAAATTCATCAGGATATGACAATGGAATATAAATTAAATACTCCTACACCATCAATATTTTGTTATCAGACATAAGTGGAGTTCATATATATTTTTTTATCTCAATGCCTTTGGTAACCAATTCCTCCATTATTAAGCTCTTCACATAAAGATAGATAGGGTGAAGCCATATAATGATGAAGAGGGATTATTGTTGTCTAAAATGAAATGCATGCATGAATTACCAGCCATTAAGTTCACGGGACTACACCAGGTAACATTGAAACCAAAGGTGTTTCCCTATATTTAATTTTTGCTTAATTTATTAATGGATTACCATTCACTGCTGATATATTACATAAGATCAATAGAATGGAACCTAAATCTTTCATAGACCAAATTGCCTTTGAGAGATACTACAGGATCCCAAAATAATACATATTATATGAATTCTCAACCATTTCAAAACTGGCTTAAAAAAATGTTAGGGAGATACTCAAGGCCTAGGTGAATGATGCCAATAATTTTATGAAAATAAAGACACTTCCCATTATGTAATTTAGGTGATGAGTTATGATAGACATGACCCTCATGAATAGAATACATAGGACCCCATCCATAACATATTTAAAATATGTATGGATCTATTTTTTATAAATTATTTTAGATGACAAGAAAATTCATACCATTGGGCAAGTTATTAGGTATAATTTTAAACAAATAATGTCTCATAATAGTCTAGATGCTCATTTTTACATGTTGTCAATATTTTTAGATGTTGTTTGTGCCAAAATCACCCCACTAGAACAAGGTCCATGTCAACCAACAAGTGTGGATAGTATAATATGTGATTATTTCAATATGTTCCACATTTATAGATTCAAAGGTCATATACATAAAATTTTAGATATCTTATACACTCTAGTTTATACTGTGATCAATGGCAAAGATATGCCTAGACTATCAAAATAAATTATAAAGTCATCAAATATAATGGGTAAATAATGGTGTTACCCAAATCACACTATTATCATGATACAAGGAACATTAGTGGCCCATTTTTATCTTTATAGGTATGTACTAGACAAATTAATAGAATAGGAGATATATTTCCAGTTGTCTAAAAGTGTGAATGTTAATTGTAAAGTAAGTAGGCTAGGTGTTTTACACAAAACACCCTTGAGCATTGGAAGGTAGAAATATAAGTATTAGAGTGAAATATTAGGAGCCTCAAAACATAAGACAAAATCACATCTCCACTTAATATAATTTAGATATTTATATCCTAGTAGTAGAGTAGTCAAGCACATAAAGAATAAGGGAGGAAGGTTAAAGAAAAATTATGGTCATATAGATTATAAAAATGACCATATTTTCATGGATAAACATGATGAGTTTGAATTGTCAATCAAAATGGATTCAGTTGGAATTTCCATGCATATGCCCAAAAAAACTAGTATGATCCTCATATAAATAAACATAATCTAATTCATACATTATATCCTAAATAAGAGTATATCTGGAGAGATCGATGACCAGCTGACAAGGAGGATACTTAGAGGGCTTCCACCACCTAAAAATCCTTAGCCATAAGCTTCTTAATTAGATATGCTAACTATAATGGTCCCTCCAATTATAGTTACATTTACACTACAATTAAAATAGCTCATCAACCTCCATCAGTGTAATCATCTATGGCAATCCATACTCCATCTAAAATACTTACCTCAACTAAAACTTCTCTAAACATTCAAGCTATGAAGGCACTTCCCAATCATTCAACTTCCATTCAATCACTATATAATAAAGACATCCTTCACATACATGAATACTATTTAAGTTTATATACTTATATTTATAAGTTGAATATACCAAAGAATAACTAGAAGACGCATGTATTTCAAAGGAACACCAATTAAATGAAGATGATGTTACAAAATATAAATTAAAAAATTATGCTTTTCATAAGACACCTCTACATGTACATTTTACCACCTCTGATTTTATTCCTATTCATATATATTATATAGAACAAGAAATAATTAGGATACAAAAAAATAAATTTGGGTAAGGATACAAACCCATTTACCAAAACACATACTCCACTAATTTATATGTCGATTACTTGTGGTATAGATAGTTCAACTATAACGATAGTAGCTACTACATAGATCATATTTCTGATTTCTTTTATTTCAAATTTCCTTCCAATTAATGCCACTCATGTTGCTATCACATAGTTAATAGTCGCATTATATTATATAATTATTTATACTCTTTTTACCAATAATTACAATATTCTAGTGACAATAGTTCAGTTTATTTAATGTGATTATTTGTCTAATACCTTTTAATCTCTCTTGAATACTAATCTTTTCACTGGCACATGTGTACTATTTCCTCAAGTATTAACAAATTTGAGATAGGCTACCATGGCATAACTTGAGGATATCATCAACCATCAAAGACATATTCATACTGATCCCTAGGTAGTTCATTTTTAAAACATACTTTCCTATTCATTATTTATTACATTCCATAGCCATTCATCTACATAGATAGGATCCCCTATGCCTTAAATCACATAGATATATTCCTCTATTATTCAAACTATTCAAGAGTCGTATAATATATCCAAAAATATTATCTACACTACTAATAAACTATAAGGTCATTGGTGATAAAGTGATTGATCCATTATTTCTTACACCTACTTCACCTACCCATCTATCACTCATAGGACCACCATCAACCATTCCAACCATTTCCACCTCATTTTAAGACTTTTTTTGTGGCACTGGACTAGTCATAGCCATACCATAGATGATACAATTACAAATAGATAAGGAAGTTTTAAAACACTTGGGTCTTATTGAACTACCCAATAAAAATTTAGAACTTGATGTAAATACTAAATAGTTGAAAAGGATCAAAAAGAGGAAAATTATAAGTATTGGCAAGTAAATTGAATTTAAAAGAGAATAATTACTATTTAGATTTAAAAAAGAATTAAAACTCATATTGGTGAGCATGGTGAGTTTAATGAAAAACCTATAAATGTGGTAGATTCCATAAGATGAGTACTAAAGAGAATATTTTCTAGCGTACAACTAAAAAATAAAAGGTGAAATCTTAGCTCAAGATTGAAGCACTAGAGGATATTCTATAGAAAGTAAAAAAAACTCTTTTCATCTAGTGCACAACATGGTATGTTCTATCTATAAATCATGATTAGAGACATAGCTAAAATGGAATAATGTGGTAGAATTGCGTATGTTTTTGAAGAGATTACATGCCAAATTATACACAATAAGTAAAGAATTTATTGATATTTCATACCTATAGTTAAAAATATTGACACTCCCAAATATCAATTTCACTTAAAATTATTTGAACAATACAAGAGATAGTTCAATACACACCCCATATGGACAGGTAATCAACATGACATTATTATATGCTTTGACTCAAACCTATATAGATCATTTCAAAACAAAGCTTGAGAATACAGTCCATGAAGGTGATGAAAAAATTGTCCAATTAATCACATTTTCCAAGGAGAAGATTGACTATCCACAGACATAAGTAAATTTAATTGATACTTAAATGGTGAAAAACAAAAAATTAATGGAAAATATTATTGTTATATTTAAATTTCCTAATATCAATTTTGATTTAATTAAATTTAAATTTACATCATGTGGTAATGTTTATAAGAAAAATAAGAATAAGAATACATGACTTGTCAAACAAGTGAATAAAACGTTCATGCAATTTGTCTAGCACCTCTAGTTACTCACCCAATAACTAGTTCTTCCACAGTCAGTGCCAAGTCATCAAAAATTACTTTTTCAACATGTAGTCCTAATATTCCAACTAGATTTTAGTTTGGTTTGACTTCAGCTACCACCATTAGTACCACTTAGGGATCATAGTTTAGTTTTCCAATCCATTTTTGGATTATTTATTTATATATTTGTGTCATCAGTGATAATGTTTTTGCACATGCATGAATGGAAAAATAAATTAGAACTAGGATATATTTTTAATATGCTATACATGCAAACATGTTATCAAGATGAGGCAAATTAGTGTATTTAATGTAAATGATGTAAGTTTTTTATAAGTCTTATATGATTTTATGTGAATGTGTTGTCTCTTCCCAATTTATATGTTTCATTGAGTAATTTCCATTAGATTAAAAAATATAGAGTTGGTTGAGGGTGTGTTATTTGTATGGATAAGATTCAATATTCTATTATTATTATTATTATTATTATTATTATTATTATTATTATTATTATTATTATTATTATTATTATTATTATTATTATTATCAATTATTTGGTTATAGATCGTACTCACTACTTATTAGTGACATTGGATATGCATAGAAATCTGGTAATAATAACATATTTAGTTGTATTCACTAAGTCTTTATGAAATTATTTCCTTAAACTCTTTATTTTGTTTGTTTATGTTTTTTGATTTTATGTGATTCCAAAAGGACATTATTTTTCAACATGTGCTTATCCTGATATATTATTTTATCTTAGAAGGGTTTAATCTCCAATTGGATCACATGACCCCTTATTTTCTACCTTTCCCTAACCTAATTTTATATTTTTGGATAGTTTCAAGTTAGTTTAGTTCCACCCGTCCACCTTAATTATAATCCATTTTTAGATTTACACACACGTAAAATTTGAATAATTATGGTAAATAACCACTCTATACACTACTATCCACCATGTGGTTATTTGTAAAACTAAAACCTGCAACTCATTCCTTGGAATGAATTTTTACGTACCATAAATTGATAATTACATTCTTATAAAAATATTTGGTGTACATACAACCCACACCAACAAATGTGATTATAATAACTACTAGAGCGCTTAATTTTTCAAGCATTATTGAAGGTTGTCATAAGTTTAATATTGAAAAATTTATTTAATCATCACCAATATCCATACTAATTAGCTATTTTACACTAGACATTATTTTTATACTTACATGTGATACTTTCAATAGAAAATGTCTCAAATGTTTCTTTCAATCCTGCTACCATTTATTTTTATAGAATTAAGTGCTCTTCTTTTGTTTGCTAATTATTTGTAATGTAATTAATAACCAGCTAAGAGTCACCATAAACTTAAATAATATTTCCATGAATTTTTTTATTATATGAGAATTGATGATCCATCACATAATACATATAGATCCATCAAAGAACATAATCCATGTGATATGTCATACATTATTTTCCACTACCTCATCATAATGGCCTTAGTCATTTAAAATACATACGGAAATGGAGTTGTCTCTAATTGATTAGTTATAACTTGGGATTTTATGTATTTTTGAGATATGAATTTAAGATAAAATTATGTTAGTTACAACACCAATTTAGGAATTTCACTTGATATATGGTTTTGTTCATGATGAAATTTAATTTATATTATTTAAGTATAACATGAATCTTATTAGTAAGCATGTAGTGTCATATTTTCCATATAAAAAATAATAATTCCAAGCATAGTATTTCCATTGCATTATACTTGCATTTATAACCAATCAATTGATGGATAATATAGTAAATTTATTGTTCACTATGATCATCATATTAATATTGATAATAATACCCCAAGGCCTCATGTGTCACTTAAATATAAATAATAGTCTATCTTGTATTGGAGACATGAGTTTTAGTGTAGTTTCTAAATATTATTGGATTGTATCAAAACATTTTTGTCACATGTTAAACAAAGAAATGTTTGCATATTTCCTTAGTATATGCATGCAAGCTATGGTTTTATTGGTTGGTTGAGAAATAAATTGTTGAATTTATTAAATTTGGCCTTGTAAAAATCATAACTGCTTTATGTTGATTGGTGGTGGAATCTCAAGGATAGCATTTTTTTTGGATCAACCTAAATACAACATTAATAAATTAAAAAACCCAAAAAATCTTGAAGACACCCTAAAAGAACACCTTTTTGGATTTAACTCCATATTGAAATCTATCAAATATTAAAATATTTGTCTTAAATCTAAGGTATGATCTTGTCAATGCTTATATTTTTCTAATAAAGCATCGCCATAATCTTCAATAGTCTTATGAATAAAATCATGAAAAATGTGTGTCATTTCCATTTTATATGTATCTCTTACATTATTTAATCTAGAAGGCATAGTAATATAATAAAATGATCCACATGGTGTGGGTAGTTTAGTGTTTTTTTGATCTTTTTGGTTAATTTTTATTTGATTATAACTAGTGAAACCATCTATGAATGAAAATGTCTCATACCTAATGGTGTAATTAATGATCACGTTTATGTTAGGTAGTGTAAAATCATCTTTTAGAGTATCTTTGTTTAGATAAATAAAATGTGTGAAAAATCAAATTTCACCATTGGTATTGGGGACATGCATTATATTATAAACCCCATCATAATGTGTAATTTCTTTACTAAAGCTTGCATCTAGGAGTCATTAAACCTAATCTTTTATAAGAAAGATAATATTGGGATATGTATTTATATATTATTGTTGATAGGAATTGCATCTAGATATAGTAATATGTTGTGAAATGGCACAAATAGGTTAATGCCATTCATTTCAGAATAAGCCCAAGTGAATAGCTTTAGATAATGATGTAGAATCTACTGATATGTTTTTCCTTAGTCCTCTTAAATAATTATTACTATTAATATTGGTCAAGGATAATAATCTCTTGCATAATTATATTATATTGTTTCTTCATTAAGCAAGGTAGATCTATCTATGATAAATGGTGCATTATGAATTATGTTACGTGCATCATGTGGAATATTGTTATCATTATTTTCACCAAAGTATAAATGATAGAGGTGTTATGATGAAACATTTTATTACGACAAAAGGAATGGAGATCATCATATGCCCCCAAGTACTGTAGTAAATAATCATAGTTGGATATCTCATCCAATGTTTGAATTTTTTGTGAGAATTTATCATTAATCAAATTTTGGTTTACAAGTTGTAGATCAGAAGTAAAATTAGGTTAGAGTTGGATTTCATGGAACATGGGTGGATATGATGTCTCTATTGGTTATACACATACTTTTTTGAAAACCCCAATCCTTGTTGGTTTGTATTATTTGATATGTAAATAGCATGGGTTATACCCTGTTCATTTTTTCCTAATCCTTGACCTTTATATTCTTCATTTAGAAAATATTTATACAAAAAATAGGAATTTTGTGAGTGGGGTGTGTAATATTTCTTTGATGGAACATCACATAATTTTTATAGTGATTTGTATCCATTGGGCATGCATAATTGAACCCTTGATGAATAAATTTTGAAAATACATAAAAATTAGATGGTAATGCATAGATGCCATGTATCTAAGGGCATCCCAAACATATGTCATAATTTAAATCATTTGGAATAAATTGACATAAAGTAATTAAAGTAAAGGATCCCATAGTGACATGCAATGTTATATGTCCATAGGCATTTCGATAAATATTTTCAAATCCCTTTGTACAAATTCTAATGGATTTCAAATATTTTAACTCAATGCCAAGTAAATAAAAGAAGGATAAATTATAAAAGTTCAATCCTAAATCATTTTCCACAATTATCCTTTTAACTTTTTATTACAAACACACACTTGAATATATAAAGGTAAATAGTAATATCATAATTTTTTGTATGTGAGATAAAAACCATTGAATATCATAATTTTTTTTATAAGATAAAAGATAATAGAAAAATCCATATTAAAAATGATTAATTCCATTGTATTTAAAGCAAATCTGAATTTATAAAAAAAAAATAGTAATTAAAGATATAAGAAAACCAGAAGATCCCAAGGAAAGCTAAAATTTACATAAGAATAATTTGAGGTTAGGTTTACTAAATGTTTAACCCTTTTAAAAATAACATTACAGAGTATCCTAATTAACTAAAGATTAAGATATTCTAAAAATAAGCCAATTAAATAATTTAAATTAATAATATATTATGATACCATGTTGAATTATGGAAATTTTCGAAATATAGAATGTATAATGCCAGTTACTAATTCAAATGCTTAAACATAAAGAAGATATAATACTTAGCCTATTTAATGATGCACAATAAGATATAATAAATGAGGGTATAGGCATAATTAGGATGTTTCTCAATTATGATTCATTAGATTTAGAAGATTACCTCTCTATCAACCTAGACAATACCACTGAAATAGGGACAATACCATCAATGATTTTACCCTAAATGTAATGCTTGTAAACTATATGGGATACAATTATTTTAATGTAAATTCCACTTTAAACTATTAGGGTTCACTATTACCTTACAAATTTTCAACTTGAATCATACACATAGGTTCCAAATATAAATATTTTGATCAAAACCCTAGGTCCTCCAACTTGGGCATGTCACATTGAAAAATGATGGTTTGTGGGCTCAATTGAAGTAGATCTTACCTCAAATACCAATATATAAATGAGAATTGTGTGTGTGTGTGTGTGTGTGTGTGTGTGTGTGTGTGTGTGTGTGTGTGTGTGTGTGTGTGTGTGTGTGTGTGTGTGTGTGTGTGTGTGTGTGTGTGTGTGTGTGTGTGTGTGTGTGTGTATAAAGGGACTTCGAATGATGTAGTTATCCCCATTATGTAGGATTATGTATGAATCATGGTGTAATATGCTATATGTGAGTGCACGCAGTGATTTATATTAAAACTTGAAAAATATTTCTCATGGGTTATTCGTTGAATGCTTCAAACCTATAAAAATAATCCTCCTATTTTTTATCTATAAATAAGTAAGAATATGAAAACAAAATGAGCTCGAGAGGTTTTTTACTTCATAAGTGTTAGATATGTGCTTGAAAATTACATGATGATAATTCATGGTCTTTTACTTGTATTTATAGTGGAACTTTTAAAATAATATCATGGAGGGTAAATACAGAACAATATTCGAACCCATACATATCAAAATATTTTAAAATTTGAGTGTTTATAGGGTACAAACACCAGCCTTAGATCTGAGATACTACATTTGACATGAGTTTCTTTATGTGAGTGGTAGTGTCTTAGAGAAAAAAGAGTTGGTTAAGGTGTTTAATTGGCATAGTAGGATATCTATTAGGTGTTATATAGACTTTGGGTGGTAAATGATCTGGTTAATTATAATATTAGTGTTAGACCATAAGATAAGCATTTAACCATAGTGAAATGGTAAACATGAGCCTTTTAGCAGAGGGAATGTCTCATGATGAATGATTGATCCATGAGTGATTATTTCCAAGTATACAAGACTAGATTATCACTTAATCTTCAAATTTAGAACTAATGCTAAGTAGGGTGATTATTCAATGACAAATGATAAGATTTTACTATATTAATAGTGTATTTATGTCAGAAGTGGTGGAGAAGTGAAGGAATGGATCTTGTTTGAAGAACACAATGATTTACATTATGCTCATCCTAATGAAAACAAAGTATGTTGTTTTATGAAACTTATATTATTAGCTGGGAATGAAAATGGAAGTGGTCGATTATGTTTCTTGATGCATATAATGCCAATAAGTGAAAGTTGGGAATATGTATCTAGTTAGATAATTGTAACCTCTGAACATCCCTATGTGTAATTGGGATGTGGTGTCTATTGATTTAATCAGTGGGTTGACACTTAGTTAAATCACATCATAATTCTAGTAGTTTTTGAAAAACTAATTAAATTATATCATTTCTTGCCTAACAAAGACACTTATGAGGTAAAGGATATTACCAGATTATATGTGGATCAGATTATGCATACACATGGTGTTGCACTTAAATAAATTATGGTAGATATTTATTGTTTACATCCCACTTTTGGACCACATTTCAAGTAAAGTTGGTTATAAATATTAATTTTAGTACATTATCCCACCCTCTAATTGTTGGGTGGTCTTATAGGGTTAATCATATTCTTAAGGACATGATGTGAACATATGTTATTGACCAAAAATTTAAATTGAATAACTGGTTAACATTTGTATAATATTTCATAAAATAATAATTGGCATAATTCTATGAACATGACTCCCTATGCAGCATTATATGTGCCACCCTAAAAAACATCATTAAGTTAGAACAAGTTTGAATACCATGCTTTGATTGGCTTAGATATAATAAAAGAGATTGGGGAAAATGTTTTTCATATTTTTTAATGCCTTAAGGAAGTACAATATCGACAAATGAGGTATGAAAATTAACATAGAATGATGAAAGTTTTAATGTAAGAGACTGGGTGTTATTTTGAGTGAAACCATGAAAGAGTGCAGGTTAGATTGGTAGTGAACCAAAGTTGTCCCCACAATTTTTTGGACCTTTTTATTTTTTATAGCAACATGCGCCAATTTATTATAGGCTTGCCTTGGCACACAACATGTATATGATGTATGACGTTTATCATGTTTTTGTTTCAAGTGTGTCCTTAGCCCATCACATCTACTTGATTGGTATTCTCTATAGACATAAAATAATTCATTGAAGCTAAATCCTAAGATGGAAGCCACTTTAGCATTAGAACCATAATATTGATCAAGTGAATGTCCAATGGGATCAATATAGCCCAAGTTTTAGTATTTGATAGAAAATGTTGAGACGCAATGTCTTTATCTTCAAAAAAAATTTAAAATTAAGGACTAAGTTTATTAAAAGACTAATTATGTAATGCCCAACCTTGAGATCGCTTTTTTATGACCATGGGAGTCGCCCTCATGATTATTAATATTTAATAGACTTATGCATTTTTTTATCTTTGATTAACAAAACTGTGATTATTGGGCCATGAATTATTATATGTTGAATCTCTTATGTGGATACATATATGTTCAATGTGATGATGAGATCATGTTTGTGAATGTGAACTTAATTTGTCTATAATCTTATATTTAAATATCAACATAGTGATGTGTGATTTTAATTATTTGATTAAAATAGATATTTCATGATGGACTATGATCTTATTCATTTATGTCATTGATCATTAGTTTGGATTCATCTTACTAAACCACAGAGGTACCATAATGGATCTAGTTTTATATGCAATGGTAGGGAAGGAAATATAAATTTATACTATTGTTGATATGAGATTAGAATGGGTTTTCATTCAATCCATTTTGGTTATATTTAGTCAATGCAACATGGCATGAGATCCAACAATGAACATCCACCTTGAGCATAGTGATATAGATAATAAGTTAATATTTTGGGTAGTTGGTAATTATCAATTAAATGTAAGGGACTTCAATCCCAATAAGATATGAACTATCAGTAAGTAGGTATAAATCCATAGACAATGGTCATAAACATAAATGGAAGTATTAAAGTTCTAAATAAAGATTAGTCAAAATCCACAAGTGGGTGATGAAGTAAGGAATTTTTACTTATATTCTTGTCCTTAATTCAATACAAGTAAATCAATATCTCTAAGAAAATTGAAAAAAAACACAAGAAAAGAAGACTACCCATCCATTCCTAAATGCAAGACATATCCTAGGTGAGGGGAGTGAGGTAGAAATTAATGACATATTTCAGAAATAATATAAGGATCAGTAAGAGATAAAGATATGGGAATAATAAGTGAAGTTATAATACTTCTTAATAAGTGAAGCTATAATTGTTTGTGTGTGTGTGTGTGTGTGTGTGTGTGTGTGTGTGAGAGAGAGAGAGAGAGAGAGAGAGAGAGAGAGAGAGAGAGAGAGAGAGAGAGAGAGAGAGAGAGAGAGAGAGAGAGAGAGAGAGAGAGAGAGAGAGAGAGAGAGAGAGAGAGAGAGAGAGAGAGAGAGAGAGAGAGAGAGAGAGAAGCAATATATGTAAGCTTTGAACCCAATAAAATCTTAGCTTCTTCTCATGAGAAATTATATAATATTTCTTATCTCATAATACAAAGATATTTTATTTTCTTTGAATTTGTGTGAGGTGTGTAGAGTGGGAGTAAGGTGTTAGAGCATCTCTTAAATTTATGGTTTAAGGCATCCCTTCATTGGGACCCTTGATTACAAATGCACCATGCTTCTTTCAACAACATTCTATACATTTTTGTTTCCATAAATTCTCCTCTTTAATTAGAATTGAGTTTAGATATTCACTAAAATACTTTTTAAGAGAAAGAAAGTTCTACCAGGGCCTATTGAAGACTATATTAATAACATAAAATGTGAGGCAAAAAAGCTAATATAGACACGTAAAAAAAAAGAAAAAATATTGAATAAATACAAAGACTCGTCGCACATCAAAAGGGTACAAAATCTAAATAAATTAGTGGAAACAAACCAAATGAAATCAAAATAATAAACAGAACCCAGAGGAGGCAATGAAAAGAGGATCTTGCAATATTGGTAATAGAATGAGACTCTTCATATCTCCATTATCAAAGCTAAAAGCCTCATGATTTTTTTATTTTTATTTTTTTAAAGAAACTTAGAATTATTTTTCATTCCAGACATATTATAATTTAAGTGAAAAATGTAGTTAGTTTCTAGTGCCACATGAGGCTCTCTCTCTCTCTCTCTCTCTCTCTCTCTCTCTCTCTCTCTCTCTCTCTCTCTCTCTCTCTCTCTCTCTCTCTCTCTCTCACACACACACACACACACACACACACACACACACAGAGGGCACATTATATGTAAGATTTGAACCCAATAAAGCCTTAACGTCTTCTCATGGGAACTTGTATAATATTGCTTTATGTAAGCTTTGAACCCAATAAAGCCTTAGCTTCTTCTCATGAGAACTTGTATAATATTGCTTATCTCATAATACAAAGATATTTTCTTTTATTTGAACTTGTGTAAGGCATGTAGAGAGGGAATAAGGTGTGAGAGCATCACTCGAATTCATGGAGTAAGGCAATCCTTCATTGGGACCCTTTATTGTAACTACACCATCCTTCTTTCAATAACATTCTATCAAATTTTGTTTTCATAAATTTTCCTCTTTAATTAGAATTGAGTTTAAATATTTATTCAAATACTTTTCTAAGAGAAGGGAAGTTCTATCAAGATCTTTTGAAGACTATATTAATAACACAAAATGCGAGGCACAAAAGTTAATATAAATACATTAAAAATAAAAATAAATAAAAAAATCCAACAAATACAAAGTCTCATCACACATCACAAGGGTGCAAAATATAAATAAATTCAAGGAAAGAAACCAAATAAAATAAAATAAACCAAGATAACCAAAAGGAGCCAACAAAAGAAAGAGCTTACAACATTAGCAATAAAGTGTGACTCTTCATCTCTCTATTATCAAAACTAAAAACCTCATTTTATTTTTTATTTTTTTGAAAAAACTTAAAATTATTTTTCATTCCAAATATATTATAATTTAAGAAAAACAATCATTAAACTCAATTCTTCAAAAAAAATAAAATAAATAAAAACACTCATTAAACTTAATTCTTAATTAATATATAATTTTAAATCTTATATTATTAAAATACCTCGAATTATTATCATACAATATAACTTATAAACTTTACAAAAACACCACCTAAAATCGTACAGTATTTAAAGGTTGTTTCCTCAATGCCATGCAAGCACTTTAACCGGTCATCCTAATATCGTACAACCTAATTGGTACACTTTTTAAGGATTTTCCATTCAATTTTCCTGGGTTAATCCCTAACGACAAAGTACGTCGCCCTCCTATTGAATGCATATTCAATGTGATTTAACCTTTTCGTCCAGTGGACAGGAGTCGTTCCCCACTATTCCTAATGCACTGTATTCACTTATTAACAGTGTACTAAAATTTGTAGCAGAGAGAATGGCGGTTGGTGTTTTTTCCACTGTGGAAATTGGAGGAATGACAGCTGTGATTACATTGTTGAAAAATCATGCCCGCTCCCTGGTTAAATTATGGAGTTACTGACAATTTAAATAATTGAAATACGTTTCAACTAAACAGATTAATGTTTCAAATCCTCCAGAAAATTCTTCCACCCTACCCTTAGAAAACCATTCTCTTAATTCTGAATTCCATTCCCAAATTTCATATTTTAATCCCTAACGACAAAGAACGTCACCATCCTATTAAACGAACTCGCATATACAAATAACAAATAGACACAGGACGGCATATTAAATGTTGGCAAATAGAGACCTGATGACGACTGGACAAGAGTCCGTTCCCCACTATGCTTAGAAACGTTGTATTAACAATTTGCAGCTTCCAATCAAACAGAGAGAATTGTAGTTGGTGTAGTTGGAAGATGAATATAATCATGTATCCTTATTATTCGTGAATGACACATGTTATTTGGTCAAAGTTATACAGCTAAAAGCTTATTGATAGTGATATAGTAGTGCACATGTTACCAAGTGGTAGATATAAAATGGTGAGTGGTCATTAAAGTGAAGTAGTATCACAAACACCTTTTACCACATTTTGATTTGTTCAATGAATATTTATTTGATGTGTTTGATGATACTTGTTATATATTTTAATGTGTATGTAAGGATGTAAAAGTTTGTTTAATATGTTAGTCCATCAAACTAACAATTTAATTAATGACATTTAGAAACAATATAACCTATGTATTTTATCATCATCTATGTAAACAAGTTTAATAATTCATTTTGTTTATTCAATTGGACAATGAAGCCGTGGTCTATTTATAGCTTGACATGCATAGGTCAGATATTATGCATGTAGTATTATCAGTTTAATTAAGCTCGAATCAATGTCTCTGATAGAACATGATGAGAATAGTTTGTTTGTTTTAGTCTTATTGTTGACTTTGACGTTAATTTTTTTAATCAATGTGTTTCTTTGTATCATAAACTTATGTACAAGTCGACTATAAATCAACGTAACATATGCCCTTTGAATAAATTAAATAATCAATTGTCTTCATCTTTTTTTAATAGTGTTATGTTGTTTGACAGGATGGAATCATTAATTTCTTGAAAATAAAGCTTTGTGAATTTTTCATGATTGTTTTTAAGATTTATGTAAAAATAAGTTACGGGTTTGAAAAATTATATTCTTTTGGTAGCTCAATGTGTATAGACCGATAATTGGACATGTATTCATTTCCAAAAAATACAATCCTAGATCAATGTTTCTACTTAAATCACATGATAACATTTTATTTGTGTCACATATTTTGGTGATATTGATATCATATAGTTCTTTATGTCATAAATTCATGTAAAAGGCTACAAAGTTAGGATTTCATTCTTCTCAAAGCCATGTTGTGTTTATAGAAGACAACATATGTCCTGTGAATAACACAAACAATTAGTTGTGTCTTCAATTTTTCTATCATATTTTTTTACAACACGAAATATCTAGTTTCTTGTGAATAGAGGTGTTTGAAAGATTTAAGAATCCTTTATTAGGGTGTATGTGAAAACAGGTCGTGGGCTTGAAATATTTTATTAATTTGATATCTTAGTGTGCATAGAAAAGAGATTGGGCATGGAGTTATTGTTATATGAGCTAAGATCATATCAATATCCGCACGTAAATTTGGTGAAAATATTTTATTTCTTTCATCTTTGCTAATAATATTGATATTAATTTGTTTTAACCAATATGTTTTTAAATCATAAAATTATATGCAGGTTTTAAAGTCATGATTTCATTCTTGTCAAATCCCAATTTTAATTTTATCTATTTTTTTTGTCAATACTAAGCCAATTTATTTTTAATCAAAACATTTATTCTTGTCTTAAATAGTTTTACATGTCTATAGAATCATGCACATAGGTTGGATATTGGGCATTCAGTCATTATCATTTTAGTAAAACTTAAATCAGTGTTTCTATATGAATTTGATGATCATATTTTTTCTTTTGAATTTAATTAATCATATCAATATCAATTTTATAAATTAATATATTTTTTGATAACATAAATTTACATATATAATTATATACATTTAAAATATTGAGATTATTTTTTAAAAAACATATTTTTGGTTAGAAAATAAAATATATATTGATTATATCTTCATTATTTTATAAAAACATGTTTAAAAATATGATTTTTCACAAATAAACCCCTAATAAAGACATATTCCATATAATCCTATCCTTATATGACTGGATATGAGATGTTCCTCACTATACTTTTGCACTTTATAAAATGTATAAATAACTTTTATAATATATTAATAGACTGGTTCCCTTCCCCTAATCCCTAACGACAATGTCTGTTGTCATCCTAATAAATTAACTCTTTTAACTTAATCCCTATCGACAAACACGAGGAGCGCTTCGCACAGTCGTTCCATGGCACTGAGGCAATACGATAATATCCATGGCAAGATACAGCCTTGCAATACGATGATAATGCAGAGGCTGAAGCTGCCACGGTGGGGTAAGATAACGTTGTGTCGAGTGGACACAAGTCGTTCCCCAAAAAAAAAAGCACTTAAAAAATCGGACATTCCTTTCAACTCCCCTGGCTTCGATGTGGATTGTGATTTTGTATTGTAGATAATACGACAAATTATGTTGTCCTCGTATAGCAAATATGACTAGCACTTGCAAAAGTGCGGTATGATGTGATTGTTGGCAAATAGAGTTGTGACGATGACATATTCAATGTGCCATGACCAAATTTGTTATCTTAATCATTAAAAAAAAGGAAGCAAACATAGAACAGTTTTATAATAGTTCAAAATAAAAGATAATCTTCTTCTAATCAATATAATAATTATCTTTTTTTTAAAGAAAGATATTACTTAGAGTATAAAGAAATTAGTAAGCAATAAGATATAAATGGAATAAAAGTTGAATATTTAAAGTAGGGTTTAGACAGTTTTATGCTACACATCAAAATCATATTTAATATTATTGTTTAACAAGGCTTTCCGATAGATTGGACGATTAGTATTGTTATCCCTCTTTACAAAAATAGGGATATCAATAATCTGTGTTACTATCAAATTACCATGGTTAATCTCTTCTTTTGAAAGTTATTTGGTAGCATGATAGAGCATATAATTAGTAGTTAGGTAGAAAAAAAGGGCAAAAGGACAAAAGATCAAGCAGGACTTAAGGTGAAACTTTTGATTATCGAGCATTACATCACATTTAGATACTTGATCGAAAGAGTATGGGATACTCAAAGAGAAGAAGCTTTTTACTATTTTGTTGATTTCAAAAATGCATTTGACAAGATCCCTAGAAGTAAATTTTGGAAGAGAATAGAGGAGCTTGAAGTTCAAGATGAGTATAGAGCAGTAGTACATAGGCATTAAGGGAATGTCAAGGCCGAAATTAGAAAAAGTGAAGAAATTTCATAATGGTTTGGAATTGACATTGGAGTCAGACAAGCGTGTCCTCTATCTCTCACCTTGTCTGGGATATACATTGATAAACTAGAAGAGTGGATAGACAAAGTTGGTGGAGGGGGTGTCCACCAAGCTAGTTATGTTACAAAGCTACTTCTTTATGCAGATGATCTTATCCTAATTGCAAAAACAATCCATAGTTTTAGAGAGCACTTGAAATATTTATAGCTCTTTTGTCAAGAAGTAGTAATATAAGTGTAAAATCCCAAAATAATTTTTTTTATCTTTTCTCTTTGGAGAAGAAATAAATAAATTGAGTTTGGTTTTGAAGAAACTCCTCTAGAAATAATGGAAGAATATAAATATCTTGAGCTTGACTTCCACAACAGACTTAGTTAGGAGACCTATAGGGCAAAAAGAATACAAGGAGGTTCAAATTCTTTATATTCATTGGAAACAACATCTAGGAATGCATAATTATGGGGTTAGAAAACCAAGAGAACCTTATTTAGCCTACTCATCACACTAGTAGTCGTATATAGTGAAAATGCTATATAGTACAATGCATTTTCTTATCAAGACTCCTAGTTGTGAATTAGCATCAGAAGAGGGTATGAATTTTTTGCATGATTAGAAGGACAACTATCATATAAAATAGTTGCATTAATTCAAGTATTGTTACAACCCTTGGTCACATAGATTTCTCAGTCTTGTAAACATTATTAAAATCTTTCGTTTCACTTCATTTCATCCATAACAATAAAGTATGTCATCGTCTTATTAAAGGGTAAGTGTAAAAAGTTTGGGGGACAAAAAAGGCTTACCCATGGACATGATTTTCCATAAATTTAATAAATTTGAACTTCTATAGAAAATATGAAGACAGTGTAAGAGCATGAAATGTAGAATTTTGAGTCTAGTATCTAAAACACTAAATGTTTTTTAAAATGGTTTATATTATTTAGGTCAAACATCTAAAAATTGAAGAGAAACTCTTATTTTTATTTTAGAAAACATAGTAGATAGATGGTCATGCAATGCACCATTTTTTTATTAGCGTTTAATATTATTTGAAACTCTTAGGGGAAAATTTGGATAAAATCTTCTAGGTTTTTACCTATATTATTTTATATTTTTTCAATGAATACTTTTTTATGAAGTTTACAAGTAAATAGATCCTGAAATAAAACCAAAAAATGGATAGCCATCCATGTGGTGCAACTAAGTACTTAAAAAATATATGAAAATTATTTTTATTTTGTGTATATAATGAGGCCTTGTTTGTGACCATATAACTTTTTTTTCACTTGGATCAATGAAAAACAAATTACATAAACATGTATGTTTGCAGCATATAGTCACAAAAGAAAGGTATAGTTAGAAATCAACATACTTTGAAACCTTAAATTAGTCCAAAAATTATAAAAAAACATATTTTTCAAAATAGAAGATTGTGCTCATCATGATGATATTAAGATTTTGAAGTTTCACATTGAAATTCTTATTGTGTTTTACAATTTAAGTTTTTTTTTTTGTTTTTTTATCATAACTCTCAAAACTCATCTATACATTGATAGTCACAGCCTTTTGCTTGGGAATCTAAGCCATTCCCATGCAAAAAGGCATGGGAATTAAATTAAAATTCAAATAGCATAATCTCACTATTAACTATGTTAGTAATGAAATTGCATTACTTAATAACATGATGGTGTTATATATTCTCAACACTCTAAAACCCAAATTTGCATATTGACCTAAATAAGGGGTTGTTAGGCCTAGTAGTCTTAAGATCAAAGTTTGGTTGGTTAAAATTGTTATTTAGGACCAATGTTCTTATCAAGATTTGATAGCATGGAGTGATAATTATAAATGTATTAACCTATGAATTAATTTATTCTTCATTTGACATGAGTTTAATCTTCCTTAAAATGTAGATAATCCTAATTCATCCTAGATAGGGTCAAGAAGTCGAAAGCTGGTTTTTTCCGCTGATTCAAATCACTCATAATTTGGTAGAGTTGATTTAGATTTAATTTTTTACATGAATAAATAAATTATATTGACCAAAAATCAATTGCAGTACAAGGATACTCTAACTGAGTATGAATGGACCTTGAGTATTAAGTCTGAAAGAGAGTTCATTGATATTATCAATGTTTAAGGATTAATTATTTTAATGTTAGTATTTTAAAAGGAATTTATAGTCTACAAAGCATTCAAATATTGTTTTGTAATAATAATAAATAAATCAAGGGTCATAGTATTTTGTGTCAAGAGTGTAAACAGTACTAAAAGAGGCTGAATTTGGCTAAACAGGACTATGTTAGTTTTTGTAGATAATTGGTGATGTCTGGAACTTGTAAAAAAAATTTATAAATTTTTTAGTATTGTCTAAGTCTCTGACAAGATTGTTTGATTCAATAAGTGAAACTCTCTAAGGATCTACTTTTAAGGTATATCAATGTGTTAGTACCTTATTTTGCATATAAGAAGTTGTCTTTTTTCAAGTTCAGAGATGTTGCAAACATAAATGACAAAAACATACATGCCTTATGATATAACTGATTTTATCATGAGATGTCATAAAATTCATTTTTTTAACCTATGGCCAAAACTTAGCCTTTTGAATACCAATCTAGCTATGCATTTCAAGCAAATTGGGGTTATTATGAGCCCCTTAAACCTAATTACATGAATATGAAATGTGATTTGGGGGTTGATCAGCTCCAATTTCATTATCTCAGTTCAAGCAAATAAACATAATTTATTTATATACAAACTCTACACATATAGAATGTTGTTTTGAGCTCAATAAACTTGAAGTCATCAGTTAATGAATGCAAATGTTGATTAGTTTAATTATGGAGGTAATTAGGATCAAGATGAGCCACGTGGATGTATTTTAAATTATATATTCAATGTGATTTGGAGTGAAATTAACCCTAATGTAATGCCATATATAATTAACCATAGAGTTGATTCATTTAGTCTAAGAGGCATTTGAGGCCAAATTGATTCCATTAAAGAGAAAGATATGATTTGGGGAAAAATTAAAATTTTGATTCCACCATGAATTGATCCAATTAGACAAGTTATGCATTATGGGCATGATTTGGGTAAAATTGATCCCCTAAACCAATTTCATCGCTCATTCAATTTTATAGTTCATACATGCAATATGTATGGGTTAACTGACCTTACTTTTCTTAGAAATGCAAACATGTTCAAGTAATTATCGAAAATAGGTTAACAAGCAACTCACATTTTCTTCAATCACATTAGTGATTGGACCTTATATTTGATATATTAAACCCTAAACCCTATACCATTTAACTTTAACCATAATCCATAATCCCTAAACCCAAATTCATTTATAGTGTAGGCCCTAAACTAATAAATTTGGCCCTAACTAAAATCCTTTATAAATAGTAAGAATTAGGTTCATAGGGATGAATTTGATAAAAATCATATCAATCATTACTAAACTTTACTTCTTAGGATTAATTATTGATGATGTGAGGGATAATTGATCCCAAATTCACATTCTTTACTCACATATCTAGGTTCAAGGAGCTCAAATTTACCCTAATAACCATCATGATTGTCCCTTATATACCCTAAAATCTATACCCTAAGCCCTAATACCTAATGTTCCCAATCCCTAAACTCTAAAACATAAATAAAAACTCTTTAAACCTTGAACCAATAATTTTAGCCCAAATTAACATCATTTAGACTAACAATTAAGTTTAAAGGTCTCAGTTTGGCCTAATTCACGTGACTAATTTCCCCATTTGACTAATTCACTCAATCTACATGATGACATGGGATATAATGACAACAAATAAATAAATTCTATAGTCACAAATGGCTCCAAATATTTCAAATTATCCTCAATTATCTTTGCAACTGACCTTGTGTACCCTAAACCATATACATCAAAACCTAAGCCTTAAAATCTAAACCCTAAACACTATACCCTAAATTGTAAACCATAAAGCTGAACTATTTACTCATTTATTTAGTCCTAATTAACATATTTTTTAGTTAAAATTATTTTTGAACATGGCATAGTGTTTGAAATATTGTCATTGAAGTCAAAGGTCTAACATTGGTGATAAAGTCCCCATTATATTTAATGATGTTTTTAATATTCATATCTTGGTGAGTGTGTGTTAATATTTATTTAATATTAAAGAATATTTTTTTGGTTTCATATAATTCAAAAGAGGGCCCATGGATAAGTCAAAGAGTCACAGGGTAAAGACAAAAGAGGAATGAGACACATTTTCTCATGAACAGTCATCTTGAGGAATTCAAAGAGTCACCATGTGAAGATAAAAAAGGGTATGGTAAATTTTTCCATGGAGGGACACTTTGAGGAATAAAAAATGTCACAAAGATAAAAACAAAAGAGGAAATGATGCATTTACTTATGAAGGGTCACCATATGACTTTTCAAATGCAAGGATATGAAGGGCCATGCAAGTTTGGTACCATTTTCGATGATGATTGATGGGTCACAAAGGGTGAATGCAAAATGTCATTTGGAAAACTATAAATAAAGGCTTGAGAAGCCATTTGAAATATGCAAGAGAGTGCATGGTTTGTATTTATTTTTGAAGAGACAAAAGTAGGAGATATTTTAGAGTTATATCATTTATTGAGTAAGAAACATTGAGAGATATGTATGTTTTATACACAATAGGGGTTGGTGCTTATGTGGGTTGGTGCTTGATAAAGGGGTTGGTGCTCCTACAAGTTGGTACTTGAAAACATTGTAATTTGAGTTGGTGCTTATTCATATACTCAAAATTTTTCCCTATGGTTTTTCCCACTTTGGGTTTCCATGTAAAAATATAGTGTCTGTCTCTCTTGTGTGGTGCATATTATTGTTTCAATTTTATTGCATATCTTGAATGTGTGGTTAAGTGGTTAAAGAAAAATAATTTGATTAAGTAAAAATATATAAAATATACTAATTTACCCACACCCCCCTCTCAACATATTTCATGCTTAACAATTGGTATCAGAGCAAGTTCCTTTGGAAAATGTTTTATAGCTTCATGGTAGATCGAGAAAGCATGATGGCTGGATCACATGATAGTTTTTATACAAATAAATCACCTTTTTTTAATGGGAAAAATTATGTATTTTTGAGCATAAGGATGAAGACTTATTTTATGGCCCTTGGATTCAACATATGGCAAAAAGTGTTGGAGGAATATGAAGAGCCAAAAACACTTGTAACTACTGTAACAAAAAGGAATGCAATTGAAAATAATGCTAAATCTTTAAATGCTATTTTATGTGAATCAAAATTTGTTAAAGTTATGTAATATAAATCTACTCATGAGACTTGGGTAAAACTTGAGAATATTTACAAAGGTGATGGAAAGGTTCAACAAGCTAAGCTTTAGAATTTTAGAAGATAGAGAGTTTGAAGATAGAAGAGGAAGAAAATATAACAAGTTATCTTTTATGGGTCGATCAAATATTTAATCAGATTCAAGGTCTTGGAGAAAAGTTAGAAGAATCAATTGTGGTTAAATTTTTTTTTAGATCTCTACCATTGAGATATGATGCAAAAGTTTTGGCAATTGAAAATATGAATAATTTATCCAAAAAAATATATGGATGAGCTACATGCTATTCTTATGACATATGAGATACAGACCAAACAAGATAAACCCTCAAAGAGAGAAACAACTTTCAAGACATCAAATAAAGACTAGGCTAAGATTCAAGAATCAAGTGATAGTTCTAGCGATAATGAAAATGAAAATGGATCTCTATTCATTTGCAAGTCAAAAAAGGGCACAGGTAAATATCAAGGAAAATTACCTTTTAAATATTTTAATTGTGGAAAGATTGGACATTTTGGAGCTACATGCCTAGAAAAGGGTAATGGTGACAATGAGGAAGGAAAGTCTACATACAAGAATATTTTATAAGGAAAATTCAAGAGGGGATTAGAGAAGAAGAGTTTGAATTCTAAAGATCCTAGCTCAGATGAAGATAGTGGAATTAGTGATTCAAAAGAAGAAGAGATTCTATTCATTGCCATACATGAAGATGCCTCTACAAGTAAAAGTGTAGATGATCAAAAAGAAGAATAGATTGAAGCTGATGTGAATATGGGATGAGAACTCATTTGTGCCTTAGAATATTTAAAATCTCTTAAGAATAAGAATTGAAGATTAAAGCTCCAAATCGAGAAAAATGAAAAGGAGTCAAAGGAAACAATTTAATATCTATAAGCACACTTTGAAGAAGCCAAGAATAATGAAGAATATGTAATGGCACCATTTCCAAAAGTAAGTAAAGAATGTCAAAGGTATGTTATTGAACTTTATTCTTTAAAAATAGATCTTGACAAAACAAATAAAGCAATCAATGATAGAGAAACCAATGATTCAAAATTTGAGAAAAGCACTAATATGTTGAATGAGATATTAGAAAGTCAAAGATCAATGTCAAATAAGATAAGTATCACATTTTAAAAAGATAAAGGGCAAGCTACTAGCTTTATAGACAAGGAAAAATGAAAGAGCTATGCTAAAGCTCTTACAAAAGAAGAAAGAAAAAGGGAAGAAATTAAGAATATAGAGGACATCTCAAACAAAGAATGCTGGAGGGAACAAAGCTTAAAAATCGAATCAGGTCAGAGATTCACAAATAGGTCCTATTTTATGGTTACTATTTTTATTGTAATAGATATGGTCATAAGAAAATAGAATTTCAAAAAAGGGCTAACAATTTTAGAAATAAGGAGAAGGAAAGCCATGCAAAGTCAAGCAGAAGTCACAACTATTTTGATCTTGTATCAGGTTTTAATGAAGAGGCCATAATATGTTAAAAGTGGAAAAAATTGAACACATAGGCTAGTATTGTATAATCATGTTTGATTTAGTCAAGAAGGACTAGAGTTTCAAGGCTCCATTCATCAAAAAGAAAGTTCAGACAGGGTCATGGTAGAAGAAGCAACCTGTAACATCTATGTTAGTATAGACAGTTTACATGCACTAAATAAAGAAAATACATGGTTTATTGATAGTGGATGTTCAAAACACATGACAAGAGACAAATTCAAGTTCATAACCTTGAATAAGATCAATGGTGGCATAGTGAAATTTGGAGATAATACTACTACTAAAACTGCCAAGAAAGGTACATTATGTTTGGATAATGGTTGAACTAAAACTGAAAATATTTTGTACATAGAAGGTCTTAAGCATAATATTTTGAGCGTAATTCAACTATGTGATTAGGGGCACACAATAAATTTTTATAAAGAGGGTTTTGAAATTAGGAGAAAATATTCAGATGTGTTAGTTACAGATGCTCAGCAAAAAAACAATATTTTATATATGTTATCAGACATCAAAGGTCAAAGATGTTGTTTGAGTCAGATTGAAGAAAGTTGGATATGGCATAGGAGAATGGGACACATAAATGTTTACAGCCTTTTCAACATCAGCATGAAGCAAGCAATCATAAATCTTTCAAACATCATAAATCCAACTGACATGATTTATGAACGTTGTCAGCATGGGAAGTACGCCAAAAGGTGGTTCAAAATAAAAGAGTACTCGACCACTCAGATGTTAGAGCTTGTTCACACTGATCTATGTGGACCTATGACAACTCAAGCTACTCAAGGTGAGAAATATTTCATGTTGCTTATGGATGATTTTTCATGTATGACTTGGGTAATATTTTTGAAGAAAAAATTAGAAGCTTTCAAACATTTCAAAGCATTCAAAGCATTAGTTGAGAATGAAACTAGTTTGAAGATTAAGTGTCTAAGATCAGATTTAGGAGGATAATTCATGTTAGATTAGTTTATTAAGTTTTGTGAAGACCATGGAATAAAGAGACATTATTCAGTAGCCAAAACTCCACATCAAAATAGAGTAGTTGAATGGAAAAGTAAAACAATTCAAGAGATGGTGAGGATAATGCTAAATGAATCCAAGATAATAGATAAATAGTGGAGAGAGGTAGTTTCTATAGTAGTGCATATTTAGAATAGATAATTATTAAGAGTTAATAGTGACAAGACTCCTTATGAGCTATGGAAATATAAACCAATAATAGTTAATTATTTTATAGTTTTCAAGAGCAGATGCTTCATAAAGAGAATCAATAAAAAACATGGTAAGTTTGAATCCAAATTAGATGAAGGTATACTTATTAGTTATTCTTCCAAATGTAAAGCTTATAAATGTTATTACAAAAGAACCAAGAAAATTGTTGAAAGTGCAAGTGTTAGAATAGAAGATGGAACACAAAGAATTAGTGATCCAGTAGACATTCCTGAAATCATTGAAGAGGATCTTTTTGAAGAATTAGATGAAGATGAGAAGAAGAAAAAATACACCAAAAGTTCATCCAAATATGTTTATAGAAATTCATCATGGACATAAATGAAGGAATTCACACTAGAAGAGTGATGGTAAGTGAATCTAAGTAAGTTAATTTTTCTTTGTTATCCAAAATTCAGCCTAGAATTTTTTTAGAAGCTAGACATGATAAGCATTGGGTTAATGCAATGGATGAAGAATTAAATTAGATAGAAAATAATGATACTTGGGAATTGTGCCTAGACCAAAATATCACAATGTGATAGGAACAAAATGGGTTTGTAGAAATAAGTTGAATGAAAATGGGGAAGTGACTAGGAATAAATCAAGATTAATATGTAAAAGATATTATTTTATTGAGGGAATAGATTTTGAAGAAACTTTTGTACTAGTACCAAGGCTAGAGGCTATTAGAATGTTTATTACATATGCAGTGTTTAAAAATTTTAAAGTGTTTTAGATGGATGTCAAATCTACCTTCCTAAATGCAAATCTAGAAGAAGAGGTCTACATTGAGTATCTTAAGGGATTTAGTCTCTCAAATATTAGTAGCCATATATGTAGATTAAAGAAAGCACTGTATGGATTGAAACAAGCTCACAGAGTTTGGTATGCAAGACATGATAAGTACCTACAGGATCAAGGTTTCAAGAGAGGATTTACTTACAGTAATCTCGACATAAAAATAGAAGGTGATAATCAATTGAGTGTTGTGGTATATGTTGATGACATCATTTTTGGAAAAGATATTAAAAAGTTGACAAAAGAATTTTTTGATAATATGCAAAAAGAATTTGAGATGTCTATGCTAATAGAATTGTCACTTTTCTTAGGATTACAAATATTTCAGTCAGATAAAGGAATTTTCATATCTTAAAGTAAATATGACAAAGAAATGTTGAATAACTTTGGTTTTGAGGATTGTGTGCACACTAATGTGTACAAGAAATAAGGTGAGAAAGGATAAAGATTCACCTATCACAGATCATTCTTTGTATAGATATATGATTGTTAGTCTTTTATATTTTATAGCATTGAGACCAGACGTCATGCATGTTGTAGGTATGGTTACAAGATATTAGTTAGATCCAAAATATAGTCATTTCTAGTTGGTGAAAAGAATATTTAGATATATCAAGGGGATATTGGATTATAGATTGTGGTATCCCATAGGTAGATATTTTACTTTGGTTGTTTATATAGATTCAAACTAGGTAGGTTCCTTGGATGACCAGAAGAGTACAAGTGGAGGAGATTTCTTACTTGGTGATAGCTTAGTATCATGGCTAAGTAAAAAGCATAATTTAGTATCACTTTCTATATTTGTATTAAAATATATAGCAGTGGTATTATGTTATACTCAAGTGCTTTGGATGAAGCAAACTTTGGAAAATATCAAGGTAAAATATGATGAACCCATTTCTATTTTTTTTCACAACACAAGTGTTATTAATATTTTGAATAATCTAATGATGCATTCAAGAACAAAATATATTCCCATTAGATATCACTTCTTGAGAGCGCATGTTGTAGATCAAACGATTAAGATGGAATATATCAATACTACAGAGTAGATTGTAGATATTTTCACAAAGGCACTTCTAAAAGATACATTTGAGTATCTACAAGAGAATTTGGGACTAGTTTATTTTACTTCTTGCCATTGAGGATCAGCATCAGTTGAGGGGGAGTTAAGTGTTAGCTCTAGTTTAGTCCCTTTTCCATTGATGTCAAAGGGGGAGAAGAATAGGTATAGGTACAGGGGCAGAAATAAGTACAAAACACATATAAGGAATAGGTATAGGTTGCTATAGTAAGGGGGTTACTCTATGTTTTTCAGATGGTAGCATGTGCAGGTTTTAGGATGTGGTAGTTTCAATTTGAGGTTGCCATCAATGACAAATGTGTTAAGGTGTGGAGCCTAAAAGCTTCACCCAAGGAGCAGATTTGATAGTTGTAGTAGTTACACAGCGACCGATGTCGGTCAGGAGCAGTTCAAGAGACGCTGGCGTCGGCAAGGATCAGTCGACTTCGGTCATAGGCAAGTAGGCAGGAACCGGCATTGGTTACCTGTGCGTCCAGAAAGCTATTTCTGTGGATAGAATTGAGTGTTTGCATGATGAGATTAAGTCATAGTCTTAAGTCCGCATCTCTATTATTAGTAAGACTATTTTTAGAGCCCTTGTTCAAGAGGCTTAACTATTGGTTGTAAATGCATGCTCAAGTTTCCTAATTCTATATGTAGGATTAGATATTCTTAGCTCATTGGTATTGTATAATGTTGAAGAACAGTACAGAATTGTATAGGTGAATCAATCCAGGTTGTTGGAGTTGATTGTACTTGAGAGAGAGAGAGCTCTTGAGGGAAAGAGATCTAGAGAGAGATCTGTACATCTAAGAGAGGTGTGGAAGAAAGAAGTTTCTTCAATTGTATTCCTTCTGTAAAGAGTTTAATACAAGTTTTCAGGGTGGTTTCTTGTATTTCTTATTCTTTTCTATTTATCATTCTAGTTACTTATCATTCTGATTTAATTCTGTGTTTATTGCTTTCATAAGTGTAATCAAATTGTTGGTTGATCCCCAACAAGTGGTATTAGAGCTCAGGTTCACTAACAGGTGGTTCAGATCTGTGTAGTGTGTATTGATTGCAGGTTACTCATAGGGGTTTCTACAGGGATTTATGTTTGAGTGGGAGAAGCAATGGCAGAAGAAAGTAAACTGAGAATGGAGAAGTTCAATGGCAAAAATTATCAACATTGGAGAATGCAGATAGAGGATTATCTGTATCAGAAAGATCTATACTTACCATTAGGTGGGATTGCAAAGAAGCCCACAGACATGGATGATGAAGAATGGGAAGTTCTTGATAGAAAGGCTCTTAGGTCTATAAGACTGAGTTTAGCATCTACTGTGATATCTAATTTATCACAGGCAAAAACAATGGTAGAGTTGATGACTACTTTAGCAAATTTGTATGAAAAAACCTCAGCTTATAATAAGGTATATCTTATGAAGCAGTTATTTAATTTGCGTATGCAGGAAGGTGGATCTGTATCTAATCACCTGAATGATTTCCATGGAATTGTAAATCAATTAAGTTTAGTCAATATTGTGTTTGATGATGAAATTAAAGCTCTTTTAATATTATGTTCTTTGCCTGAAAGCTAGCATAGCTTAGTAATGACAGTTAGTAATACTGCATCTGCTTCAACTATTTTAAAAGTAGAGGATGTTGTTAGTGTTATCTTGAATGAGGAAATTCACAAGAAAATCATAGAGAAAACATCAGAGAACGCTTTAAGTTTTCAGAGCAGGGGAAGGCAGAAAGAGAAGAGCAAGAAAGGGAGATCAAGGTCGAAGTCTAAGCTGAGAGGTAGATCCAAATCTAGAAATGATAGGAAGCCACAATGCTGGAATTGTGAAAAGATGGGGCACATAAGCAGAGATTGCTGGTCAAAGCCTAAAGAGGACAATCAGCACGAAAGAAAATAAGAAGCAAAGGTTGCAGGTATTGCACAAGATGCTTTAATATTCTCTTTGCATAATAATATAGAATCTTGGGTGTTAGATTCTGGTGCATCTTTTCATGCTACCCCTAATAGAGAATATTTTAGTGACTATGTCCATGGAGATTTTGGAATAGTGTATTTAGGGGATGATGAGCCTTGTAAAATTATTGGCAAAGGTAGAGTGTAGCTGAAAATGCAGAATGGTAACACATGGGTGTTGAGAGATGTTATGCATGTTCCTAGCTTGAAGAGGAACTTGATTTCTGTAGGAAAGTTGGGGGATGAGGGTTGTACGGTAACTCTCACAGCTGAATCTTGGAAGGTGACCAAGGGTGCACTTGTAATGGCCAGAGGTAAGAGAGTAGGTACTCTCTATTTATGTAATTGTGTTACTAACAATTCTCCTTCTGTATTATCTACTTCAGATGTGGATGCAAAATTGTGGCACTCAAGGATTGG
The DNA here is from genome assembly GCA_037957365.1 of Torreya grandis. NCBI lineage: Eukaryota > Viridiplantae > Streptophyta > Pinopsida > Cupressales > Taxaceae > Torreya > Torreya grandis. The sequence continues at coordinate 476,998 of JARHVA010008255.1, read as the reverse complement.
CCACATGAGTGAGAAGGGAATGTCCATTCTTAAGTCTAAAGGTAAGCTTTCAGATTTGAAAAGCATAGATCTATATTTTTGTGAGCACTGTGTTTTTGGGAAATAGAAGAGAGTGATTTTTCTCAAGACTGGGTCAACAAAGAAGAAGCATAAGCTGCAGCTTGTTCACACAGACGTGTGGGGACCGGCTCAGGTTGCTTCTATTAGAGGATCACAGTACTATGTTTCATTCATAGATGATGCTATAATAAAGGTATGGATCTATTGTATTAAGAATAAATTTGATGAATTTGAGACTTTTAAGATTTGGAAAGCTATGGTTGAGAATGAAACAGGCAGAAGATTGAAGTGCCTGAGATCTAACAATGGCGGTGAGTTCTGCAGCTATAAGTTCAACTAGTATTGTTATATGCATGGAATCCATAGGCAAAGGACGGTTCCAAAGACACCTCAGTAGAATGGTATTGCTGAAAGGATGAATAGAACAATCATGGAGTGTGCAAGATGTATGAGATTGCATGCTGGTTTGCCCTTAGAGTTTTGGGCAGAAGCTGTTGACACTGTAGTGTACCTGATTAATAGAGGACCCTCTACAGCTCTAGATGGTGGAATTCTAGAAGAGGCATGGACAGGTAAAAAGGTAGATCTCTCATTTCTCAAAGTTTTTAGTTGTGAAGCCTTTGTGCACATTGATAAGGAAAATAGAAAGAAGCTGGAAGCTAAGTCTATGAGGTGCACATTTATTGGCTATGGCTCTGATGATTTCGGTTTTAGATTTTGGAATCTAGGAACTAAAAAGATAATTAGGAGCCATGATGTTGTTTTTAATGAAAAAGTGATGTATAGTGATCAGCTGAAGAAGCTGAATCAATTTGGGTAGAGCAATGGAGAATTGGACGAGGTGACGGTCCAAAATGAGCTCATGGGAAAAATAAATAATCACTTGTAGGAAAACACAGAGACCAACATCGACAAGGCAAGAACTGACATCAACAGAACAAAAACTGATGTCGGTCATACAGAGACTGACGTCAGCAGGACAAGAACCAATGTCGGTCAGGCAGAATCGATGTCGGCCAGTTATAGGCCTGGAAGTGATCGAGGTCGGTCACTATCAGAGAATTTGGGTGGACAGCTTGTTGTGAACAAGTCTCAGATGCCCATCAGATGGTCAGAAAGGGTAAGTAAGCCTCCAATTTGATATTCCCCTTCATTATTCTATTTATTGCTAACTGATGGTGGAGAACCAAAGAGTTTTGAAGAAGTAATACAGGTAGAGTCCAAGAATCAGTGGGAGTGTGGCATGGTTGAGGAGATGGAGTCCTTGAAAGAGAACCAAACATGGGATTTGGTTGAGTTGCCAGCTGGTAAGAGGACACTAAAGAACAGATGGACTTATAGATTGAAGAAAGGTGAGAATGGATAGATGAGATATAAGGCCAGGTTGGTAGTGAAAGGATTTGCACAAAAACTAGGTATTGATTTTGGTGAGATTTTTTTTCTTGTTGTTAAAATGACTTCTATACGGACTGTATTGTCTTTAGTTGCTATTGAGGATTTGCATCTTGAGTAGGTTGATGTTAAGATATCATTTCTTCATGGAGATTTGGATGAGGAAATATATATGGAACATCCAGAAGGATTTGAGGTCAAAGGTAAGGAGAAGTTAGTGTGCAGATTGAAGAAAAGCTTGTATGGCCTCAAGCAAGCTCCTAGACAGTGTTATTTGAGATTTGATATTTTTATGACTGAGCATGGCTATAGTAGGTGTCAATCTAATCATTGTGTATATTTTATGATATTGGATAAGGGTAGATATATTATTCTATTGTTGTATGTAGATGATATATTGGTTGCAAGATCACACATGCAGGATATCTCTGAGCTTAAGGTGAAACTAGCTCAAACATTTGCCATGAAGGATTTGGGAGCAATAAAGAAAATCCTTGGCATGAGCATTAAGAGAGACATAAAAAATCACAGGTTGATTTTGTCTCAAGAGGATTATGTGAACAAGCTGTTGAAATGGTTCAATATGCATGATGCAAAACCGGTAAGCACACCTTTGGCTAGACATTTTAAGTTGAGTAAAGAACAATGTCCTAATTCACATGATGAGGTAGAGTACATGAGTAAAGTTCCATATTCTTCCACAGTAGGGAGTTTAATGTATGCAATGGTTTGTACTAGACTGGATATTGCCCAAGCAGTGGGAGTTGTAAGTAAGTATATGGCCAATCCAAGAAAGGAACATTGGAAAGCAGTTCAGTGGATCCTTAGATATCTGAGAGGAACTAGTAGTAGGCATTTGTGTTATGGAGGTTTAGATACTTCTCTACATGGTTATGTAGATTCAGATATGGTAGGAGAAGCACCATAGGATATGTTTTCACTGTTGGTGGAACGGTAGTTAGCTGGATATCAAAGTTGCAGAAGGTTGTTGCCTTGTCAACTACAGAAGTAGAGTATATTACAGTCACAGAGGCTAGCAAAGAGATGATATGGATGACACAGTTCATGGAAGAGCTTGGAAAGGAGAAAGAGAGTTATAGATTATACAGTGATAGTCAGAGTGCAATTCATTTGGCTAAGAATTCAGCCTTTCATTCAAGAACAAAGCACATACAGCTTAGGTACCACTTCATAAGACAGGTATTGGAGGATGGTGAGTTGAAGCTGGAGAAGATCCATACAGATAAGAATCCTGCGGATATGTTAACCAAGCCAGTTACAAAGGAGAAGTTGAATCTTCATTCAACTTCTATTGGTCTTCATGATTGAGTTGAAGATGGAGGAGCTAGAATATGTTGTTGTACAGGTATTGGTGCTGTTTATCTCCAAGTGGGAGATTGTTAAGGTGCGGAGCCTAAAAGCTTCACCCAAGGAGCAGACTTGATAGTTGCAGTAGTTACACAGTCACCGGCGTCAGTTAGGAGAAACTGACATCGGTCAGGAGCAGTTCAAGAGATGCCGGCGTCGGCAGGGATCGACCGACGTCAGTCACAGGCAAGCAGGCAGGAACTGGCGTCGGTTACCTATGCATCTAGAAAGCTATTTCCATGGATAGAACTGAGTGTTTGCATGATGAGATTAAGTCATAGTATTAAGTCCGCATCTCTATTATTAGTAAGACTATTTTTAGAGCCCTTGTTTAAGAGGCTTAACTGTTGGTTGTAAATGCATGCTCAAGTTTTCTAATTCTATATGTAGGATTAGATCTTCTTAGCTCGTTGGTATTGTAGAATGTTGAAGAACAGTACAAAATTGTATAGGTGAATCAATCCAGGTTGTTGGAGTTGATTGTACTTGAGAGAGAGAGAGCTCTTAAGGGAAAGAGATCTAGAGAGAGATCTGTACATCTGATAGAGGTGTGAAAGAAAGAAGTTTCTTCAATTGTATTCCTTTTGTAAAGAGTTTAATACAAGTTTTTAGGGTGGTTTCTTGTATCTCTTGTTCTTTGCTATTTATCATTCTAGTTATTTATCATTCTGATTTAATTCCGCGTTTATTGCTTTCATAAGTGTAATCAAATTATTGGTAGATCCCCAACAAAATGGGGAGATTGTTGGAAATATTATCATTAATGTCAAAGTTCTAGCAATGGTGATAAAGGCCCCATTGTATTTAATGATGATTTAATATTCATATATTGGCAAATGTGTTTTAATATTTATTTAATATTAATGAATATATTTATGGTTGCATATAAGTAAAAAGAGGGCCCATGGAGAGGTCAAAAAGTCATAGAGTAAAGATAAAAGAGGAATGGGATGCATTTTCTCTTGAAGAGTCATTTTGAGGAATTCCAAGAGTCACCATGTGAAGATAAAAGAGGGTATGGCACATTTTTCCATGAAGGGACACTTTGAGGACTATGAAAAGTCACCAAGATAAAGAAAAAAGAGGAAAAGATGAATTTAATTATTAAGGTGACCATATGAATTTTCAAATGCAAGGATAAGAAGGGTCATGAAAGTTTGGCACCGTTTTCCATGAGGATTGAAGGGTCACAAAGGGTGAATGCCAAAGGTTATTTGGAAAGCTATAAATAAAGGCTTAAGAAGCCATTCTCAATATGTAATAAAATTCATGGTTTGTAGTTGTTTTTCAAGAGATAAAAGCAAGAGATATTGTAGATTTCTATCATTTGTTGAGTAAGCAATATTGAGAGATAGTTTTGTTTTATGCATAAGAGGGGTTTGGTGCTCACAAATATTTTCCATATTGGTGATCATAAAAGTAGGTGCTTGAAAACTTTGTAATTTTATTTGGTGCTTATTCATATACTTGAGATTGTTCTCCATGGTTTTTCCCACATTGAGTTTCCACGTAAAAATTTGGTCTCTCTCTCTCTCTCTCTCTCTCTCTCTCTCTCTCTCTCTCTCTCTCTCTCTCTCTCTCTCTCTCTCTCTCTCGTGTGGTACATATTATTTATTAATTTTTATTGCATATATTGAATGTGTGGTTAAGTGGTTAAAAAAAAGAATTTGATTAGGAAAAAATATATATAATATACTGATTCACCTCCCCTCTTAGTATATTTCATGCTTAGCACATATAATGATTAGACATTATATAGAGGTCCCTAAACCCAAACCCTATGCCATAATCCCTAATCCCGAAAACATAAATAATAATCCCTATGCCCTAATACCAACTACATGCCACAAACATAAATTCCTTACTATATAACTAATTTAATCATGAGATGTCATAAAATGCATTTTTTAAAGCTATGGCCAAAACTTGGCCTTTGGAATACTAATCTAGTTTTGCATCTGAAGTAAATTATAGTTGTTTCAAGATATGCTTAAACCTCATTGACCAAAGAGGAGGCTAGTTGATTATTTTAATCGAGGAGGAATTTGATGCCAATTTGAACCTCTTCAAGATCAAGATATAATTTTGGGAAAAATAAAATGATCAATTCTATCATAAATTGATCTAATTAGTCAATTTATGTAATTAGGGTCATGATCTGGGCAAAACTAAGCCCCTAAAAAAATTAATGGCTTAATCAATTATATAACATGTATGCAACATGTACATGACATAACTAGCCCTAATTTTATCATAAATGTAAACATGAAGGTAATTTTAATAAATAGGTGAACAAGAAGCTCAAATGTTCTTTAATTACTTTAGTGATTAGACCCTATATCTAATATCTTAAACCCTAAACCCTAAACCCTACAAAATTTAACTTTAGACATAAACCTTATACCATTCAAATTAATCTATAAGCTATAAGCCCTAATCTCCAAACCCTTTTAAATTATAGACCTTAAATCCTAAGCTAATAAATTTATGCCCAATTAACATCCTTTATATATATAGTAAGAATTAGGTTCACATGGACGAACTTGATCAAAATTGCATCACTCTTTAAACCATATTTGACTTAATTTTTTCAATCTATGATGATGTGGGGGACAATTAAGCTCAAAATCACATTATTCTCTAACAAATAAAGGTTCAAGGAGCTCAAATTTACCCCAATTGACTTGATGATTGTACTTTATATACCCTAAAACCTATACCCTAAGCCTTGATCCTTATAGTTCATAATTCCTAAACTCTAAACCATAAATATAAGCTCTTTAAACCTTGAACCAATACTTTTATCCCAAATTAACATCAATTAGACTAATAATTAAGTTCATAGGGCTCAATTTGGCTTAAATCACATGACTGATTTCCCTATTTGAATAATTCATTCAATCTTCATGATGACATCCAGGGTTTAATGATAACCTAAACACATTCTATAGTCACAAATGGGTCTAAGTGATTCAAATTATCCTCAATTATCTTTGCAATTGACCATGTGTACCCTAAACCATATATTTATCAAAACCTAAGTCCTAAACGATAAACCCTAAACACTATACCCTAAATTGTAAACCATAAGCTTTCCCTATTTACAAATCGATTTAGTTCTAATTAACATAAGGTTTATAGTAAGAATTAGGTTTACATGGCATAGAGTAATTAGACATTATCTATAGGTCCTTAGACCTAAACCCTATGTCATAATACCTAAATTGTAAAATATAAAGTGTAATCCCTATGCCCTAATTGTCACTACATGTCAAAAACATACATGACTTATGATGTAATTGATTTTATCATGAGATGTCATAAAATGCATTTTTTAAACCTATGGCCAAAACTTAGTCTTTGGAGTACCGATCTAGCTATGCGTCTTAAGTAAATTAGGGATATTTTGAGCCTCTTTAATCTAATTAAATGACTATAAAATGTGATTTGGGGGTTGATCATCTCCAATTTAACCCAATCACCCTCATGATTATACCTTATATACCCTAAAATCCATACCACAAGAACTAATGATTAAAGTTACCAATCCCTAAACTCTAAACCATAATTATAGACTCTTTAAACCCTAAACCAATCATTTTAATCCAAATTAACATCACATAGACTAAGAATTGTCTTTGTGATTGATGATGTGTAAGCTAAACCTAAGCCCTAAACACTATACCCTAAATTCTAAACCAAAAACTTTCCCTATTTACCAATCAATTTAGTCCCAATTGACATCCTTTTTAGTAAAAGTTAGGTTCACACATGGCATAGAGTGATTAGAACTTATATATAGGGTCGAATATAAACCCTAAATGCCCTAATCCCTAACCTAAAACATAAAATTTGATCCCTAATCCTTAAACCCTATGCACTAATGCCTTGATCCCCAATCCATAATCCCTTATCTATATTAAGTATAACATGATCACATTATTTAATAATGTAGTCACATTGTTCTTAATATAAAGAACACTCGGTTATCAATGTCAATTTTTAACCCTAAATGGAGTATTAAGAGTAATATGATTAGGTTATTAGATAACATGATCATGTTATTATAAATATAATACGATGAATATGTTAAATGAAGTAAAACCTAGTGTAATAAATAACATGATCATATTATTATAATAGATAAAGCTCATTTTTTAACATCTATTTTTCACCCAAATTGTGAATTTTGTCCCCATAAACATTATCTACATACTTTTGTAGGATCTATGGTACCTATGTACTTGAACTCACCATTAAAAAGTTGTCAGTTGTCCTTGATGGGCGGTGGGTCATGTTCGAGGAAGAGGAAGATGTTTAAGAACAAAACACCAGAAGAATTAGAAGATTTGAGAGAGAAACACAAGATACAAAAGCCAAAACTTTGTGGTAGACAAGGTACAAACCCTAATCTTGATGAAACAAATACCTTAGATAATGAACCAATTAACAGTAATGATGAAATGTAGCATAATGAAATGAATAATAATTAAATTGACAATAATAAATTATATAATGTTAGAAGATTATGTTCAAAGTTATAAATTTGTTATTTTGTTGATTATGAGTCTATCTATGATGCCTCAACCCCCATGAATGAATAAAATTTGATGGAAAAAAATAATGATGAAATTAACCATTAATAAAATTTCATGAAAACATATAATGAAGAAACAAACAATGAATAAAATGTCATCCCACCTATAAATAATGAAATTAATAATGATTTTGAAAGACCCTCTCAACAAATTCTACCATTATCAAATTCTCCAAGAATTGTGCATAGAAAAGATAATTACTTAATTGAAGTTGATGAAATTTATTTATAACTAATTCATACTATAATTTCTAATCACCGTTCAAGAATACTAGATAAAAAAATTGGGATAATTTCTTTCATAATTTAGATTATGATAGTCAAAGAGGTCAACTATTTATTTCATTAATAAAACTGATTAAGATGAGATGTATAATATTGACATTAGGACTAAGAACATCTAACATGGATGATGAATTCCATTAAAATGTTGAAAATATATATGATACATATATATTTTAGGCGCAAAATCACACCCAAAGATTGTAATACTATCTAGCATATACTTAAAACTTGTGCGTTAAGTGACAAAATATGGAAAAAGTGAATGGTTTCAAAAATAAGTCAAACACTTAATATAAGTAGAAAAACAATAATGAAAGCAATTGAAATACATGAAATACTTAATGAACCTAATACCAATGACCTCTAGGCATTCTCTGGTAGATTTTCATGAAAGGTCAAGGCTATAGTCGATACTCTCAAAGAGTTACTTGCTCAATTTTGGAAAGACAATGCCATAGTTTTGCCAAATGTAAGAGATGTTTTTAAAAGAAGAGCTAGTTCTCATAACCATGAAATACATCCAAAACATTTATTGGATATGACTCAAACATAATTGTACTATAGTTTTTTGTAAAAAATCCACAAATTTCTATTTGTCAAAGATATTTTGAGACAACCAAACCTTTTTATGTAAAAATAAATCACACATGCAACTCTTGTTGTACGAAACATGTTAAATTTTTAATGAATTATGATATTTTTTGACATATTCATTCTACTTTGCATATTAATAAAATTTTCCAAGAGTGTCACATTAAATTGCCACCAAAATCAGCCAGGGAATTTATTCCAAATATCTTTTGCAAAAGACAGGATGGACAATTATATTACAATAAATCATGTTTAAATATAAACTAAAACATTTGTGGTGGATTACCAAAATTTAAAAAATATATCCATGAGGAGATTAAAAGTCCAATTGGACTAGAATTAGTTATTTTAAGAAAATGTAAATCAATGACTTATCAAGTAAAAGATGGCAAAGAATCTAAAAGGTGTTACCTTGTTACAAAAAAGCTATTTATTTCTAAATTTTTTCTTAAATTTAGGGATAAGATTTTTTATGAGTATGCAAGGCACGCATAGGGCTAGATGGTTGGATGAACATTTCAAGATAATCAGGGATACATTCCCACATGGCCAGATAGTTTTAGTAGTTGATTTTCCTAAAACTTACACATTCACACCCCAAATGGAAGTTCAATTGTAGTATTACAACTCATCACAAGTTTCCATATTTGTGCATATATCATTCATACATGCACTCGATAGTACAAATCAATGATCAAAATTTCTAAGGGCGTACCATTTCTATATCAGCAATGACTGACCACATTGTATAGAGTATGTAAAACATTTTTTTAGAATTTATATGAACAGTTGAGTCATAGTAATATTAATTATAATCAAAATTACATTTGGTTATACAAATTCAAATCACAGTTAAAAAACACTTGAATATTTCATTGGTTGAGTATGATGCATGTTACCATTGGTGTAGAGCACGTTTAGAGTTTCACTAAGGCTAGCCATTGAAAAGGGGAGCATGACGGTGCTTGAGCATGTGTAAAATGAGTTATTTCAAGAGAGGAGTTGAAATTTGAAGAGGATGTTCATTTAAAAAATGCAAAAATTGTGGATAAATGTTGTAATGAGAATATTTTTCATGGTACTCAACCAAATAATTTTGTTCATAGACATTTCTAGTTGATAGAGGAATAACACTTGGCAAAGTATGAGGATTGTATGACTCTAACATGTTTAAGTGGCATCCACTCATTTCATACCTCAAATACAAGTTCTTGGACTATTCATATGAGACACTTAACATGTTTCTATTCTACATTTATGGACTTTATTTGGATGAGTGTGACTCACAAGAGTAGGTTGATGATTGAAGTTCCAAACCTCTAATTCCAATCACCACATATTAGGTTCTAATAGCATTTAAACTTACAAATATGAAATCATCAGATGACTTTGACCATATATCTTATCTAGTGCAGTTAGGTTGAATATTTTTCATTGTGTAAAATTTATTCTAATTATATATCTTCATACTAGTTCTCAAAATATTTTTTTGTAATATAGTCTATGTTTTTGTAGTTATTGTAGATGAGGCTAACAAATAATACATTGATTACAACTTGTGTTGGTGTGTAGAGGGAAAAAAAATTGACTTCCCCAGTTATAGATGGAAAAAACATTGACTATCACACTACGTCAATGGTAGTCACTAGAACTTGGTTTTAATGATATCCTATAAAATATTAAGATCAATAGTTGTTTGAAAATTTTCAAATGAATAGGAACATATTTTACTATTCAAATTTAATTCTTGTAATGAATATTTAATTAAAAAAATATCATGTGAGGTCATTAAATAAGAAACTATGGAAAGTTTGGTAGTCAGACCATTGATTTATTCTTGATACTATCACAGTTAGAGTAGATCCTAGTGGTTCATTGGATTGAAATACATAAGTATTTAGAGTTTTCAAATGTAGATGTAATCAATTTTACCTAATGTTTTTTATTTTATATGTAGTACATATAAATTTCATTTTTTATTACTTACTAATGATTTTTTGTAGGATAGTGGTGCCAGATAAGATTTCACCTTCATGTGGTTGCCATTGTTAGTAAAGAATTAATTTTTAAAGTTAGGAGAATCTTATTTTTAAAATTATTGAATATCAGGTTGGACATGATCGAAGATTTGTAAATGACTTACAATTTTTGTTTTATGGGTGTTTGAACTTAGGCTAAGAAATTAAATTTTTCTTGTATTGGGAAGGGCGTTCTTAAGGCCAGAATGGGTGGTGAGTTTGTCAATTGGGGTTAATAAGAAGCAAATAATATGGTCCTATATTTTATTCATCCCTTGAATCTGTTGGATGTGTCAGGTTTTACTCAAAAAGAATTGGAACTAAAGTTTTGTAACCACAACTTAAACTTTGACAATGTTAGTTGTTAGTGTTTTCACTCTCTAGATTCCTAGTGAAAATGCACTTCCAAATGGATTTAAATGTTTTGGAAATGTGATAACATGTAGTTTTCCTATCTAGACATGATCGTAGTGAAATTTTTTGAGGTAGAGGTTTGCAAGGTATAAATCCCAGATAGAGCTCGAGAAGTTACTTTTTTAATGCCAAAATGTTGTATTTTTTGACCCATCACAGTAACTTATGCAATGGATTCATATCAAAACTTCCACATGAGTGATATAGGGTGAAATTATAGGGCTCAAAGAGGCAAGGGATGGATATGATGATTCCAAAAATTGACTTATAGTTTTCATTTTACGTGTGTTTCAACTTAGGCAAAAATTTGCATTTTTCTTATAATGGGAAGGGTGTTCTTGAGTCTAGATTAGGTGGTGGGTTTATCAATCAGGACTGATGGGAGGCCATAAATTTGGTCCTAGAAATTATCCATCCCCATTTAATGTGTTGGAAGTGTCATTTTTAGTCAAGAATTATCAAAACTAGAGTTATGCAACCACAACTCAAACTTTGACAATATTTATTATTAGTGTTTCCACCCTCTAGAATTGTAGTAAAAAGCCACTTCTAGGTGGATTTAAACATTTTGGAGGTTTTATAACATGTAATTTTCATATTTGGATATGATTAAAGTGATATATTCTAAGGTGGAGGTGTTAGAGGAAGAATTACCAGATAAAGCTCAAAAAATTACTTGTTCATTGCCAAGAAGTTGCATTTTTGGGCCCCTCACTGCAACTTGTTCAATGGATTGCTATAAAAACATAAAATTGATATATAACTTGTGATTAAATAAATTAAATATGTAATGTAATGATCTAATGGTTCACAAAAATGACTTATAGTTTTCATTTTATGCATGTTTGAACTTAGGCTAGAAATTTGTATTTTTCTTTTATTGGGAATGGTGTTCTTGAAGCCAAAATGGGTGATGGATGTGTCAATAAAGCCTAATGGGAGGAAAATAATCTTTACCTATACATTATATACCCCCCCCCCCCCCATATGTGTTGGTAGTGTCATGTTTTAGTCACAAATCATCAAAACTAGAGTTATGCAACCACAACTTAAACTTTCACAATAATTGTTGTTAATATTTCCATGCTCGAGAATGGTAGTGAAAATGCACTTATGGGTGGATTTTAATTTCATGGTTGTGTGATAAAATTTAATTTTCCTATCTATACGTGATCAAAGTGATATATTCTCAAGTGGAAGTCTTAGAGGTAGAAATTCTAGTTAGAGCTCAAAAAGTTATATTTTTAGACCCCTCACTGCTACTTGTCCAATGGATTGATATAAAAACATACACATGAGTGATTTAGGGTGTGATTATAGGGATTGAGAAGATAGATTATTAATCTTATATTTCATATAAATGACTTAAATTTTTCATTTTATACATGTTTGAATCTAGGCTAAAAAAATACATTTTTCTTTTATTAGGAAGGGTGTTCTTGAGGTCAGAATGGGTGGTGGGTTTGTTGATCATGCATGATTGGGGATAAGAACCTAATAATATACATTATACACTACAAGGATATGTTTGTATTGTCAATTATTAGTCAAGAAGCATTGAAACTAGATTTAAGTAATCACAACTTCAACTTTGACAATAGTTATTCTCAGTGTTTCCATGCTTTAGAATGGTAATGAAAATGAACTTATGGATGGATTTGAATGTATTTTAAATATGATAAGATGTAATTTTATATCTATATGTCATAAAATTTATTTATTATAAAGTGGAGGTCTTAGAGGTATAAATGTCAGTTGGAGCTCAAGAAGTTGTTTGTTCACTTCCTAAATGTTATATTTTTGGACCGCTGTCTGTAACTTATCAAATAGATTACTCTCATAGCTTCCACATAAGTTATCTAGAGTGAAATTAGAGGGATTTGATAATAATAGGAGGGATCTGATGTTTCACATAAATGACTTCCAGTTTTCATTTTATGGGTGTTTAATCTTAGGCTAAAAAAATACATTTTCTTGTATTAGGAACGGTGTTCATAAGGTCAAAATGGGTGGTGGGTTTGTTGATTAGTTATATAGAGGAAATTTTTTGATGTCCCTAGTCCTCCTTGAACTATCACCATTGCATAGGGATCATTGAGAGATTCTGATTGTATGAAAAACTTAGGAAATAGAACTCACTAGCTCTAAATATGGTTAGTCAATGTTGGTCAACTATTAGTCAACTAATGATGTGGTAAGTTTTGGGCACATGGAAAAAATGGGTTTGTGTGCCTTTACTCTCTGATTGTCATAAAATGGATCTTTACAAGGACTGTAGCTAGTAGAGCCCACTTTTGTGCTAGAAGGGGACTCTACCACCATGGTATATTAGTGTAATGTTAATATTTCTAATTACACTATTTATATACTATATTATTTTTTATGATTTTGTTTATGATAAGTTGAATGATGAATATTGATATAGTGGTCTTATTGAATATTCCCATGTGTTGGGTCCTCAGGCCACCACATGGCCTACCACCACTTTTCAACTATATTTTCCAAGTCACTATTATGTTGAGTTCAAACTAAATAGCTCAAAACCTAGCATTGAGCGCTAACTCATCAAACCCAACTCAAGTGCCAACATGATAAGACTGATCTCATATCTTTATAAATTAAGTTTTAAAGTTATAAACATCAAATTTTGACTCTTAAGAGTAGAAAGCGGAGGAGATGTGGCCAAGCCACATTATCATTGGGAGGCTTAAGGCTATATAAGGCCAAGTTGAACCTTATCCCCCACAAATTTGGGATTTAAAAATTTTCATTGCATAATATTGGTAAAAAGTGGTTTGGGAAATCAAACCCCCAACCTTTCATTATCTATTTCAAACTTTTGTCATTCCACCAAAGGTGAATGGTTGCAATGCAAATGGGAATATATTCCATTTAAAATGGATATTGACATGATTTGATGCTAAAAGAAGGGGATTCATCCGTATAATCTCTAGCTAAAAGGATAAGCATCCTTGCCACTATGATCAAGATTGAAATGCGTAAATAAAGGCATGAAATCACATTTGTTAACACACAACTTGAGATCCTCTACGCTTTTGTAAGGATTTTTACGCCATGTTTTTTAGTGTTTATTTTGTAAGCCTATGGATTTTATGTAAAGGGCTTATAAGACACTCTTGGAGGCTGATAATGAAGGATTATTTTAGATATGTAGTTGTTTGATTATGAATTATAAAGGATTCATTCTATTGTAAAGTAAAATTTCCTACAGGGGACTTAATATGATATTTTGTCTCAGAGTTTTTATAATCTGTCTGTAAATGAGTTTATTTTCCCTTGTAAAGGCAAATGCCTATAGAACCCTCATATGTTATTTTGTTAGAGTAGATTGTCACTATTTTGGAGTTGATTCATATTACTTGGTGATGAGATATTGACCCATTTTGGATTGTTTTTTAACTCCTGTATGAAGATTTATGCCCAGATTTTGGGGATGATGTGTAGGTGTTGTGGACAAAGGGGAGATGAGTTCCTGATCAGGTCAGAGTCTTTATACAGTCTGATTTTAGTACTATTATAAATTATTTTTCCATGCATTTAAGTTTTTTAAGATTATACATTCATCTATTATGAATGGATCAATTCACAATTATAGTGAACCTGAAGACATAGCCCCTAAAAAGGTGAACTCTGTTATCACTTTGGTGTCAATGTGTCAATATTTTCTCTTCTACTTTTATTTTCTTATAGTATTGAAAGGTGAATGTTTATAATGAGTGATTAGTTTAAATAAGTTATTTTATTCACTCTATATTGCTTTTATAAGCCTATTATATATTTAAGTATTTAGGGATAATTGAGATTGATATCCATTTAAAAAGTATTTGATCAAGTAGGGGGTCCCTATTAGTTAAATGATCAATTAGGCATGATGGGAAGCCAAAAACCTAGTCTTAGACATTATCTACCCCCATATGAATTAGTAAGATGAGTTTTTAGTCATGAAGAATTAAAACTAGATTTATACAACCACAACTTAATCTTTGACAACTTTGACAACCTAAACTAGAGACCTAGAAAATTAATGAGTTATTGACCTATTGACTTATTAACCTATTATTTGGTATTAGGTTATGATATAAGGTGATGTAGGAACATAGTTTTAACTGTTTAGGTGAGATAATTTGTATTAAAATGTCCCATAAATCATGTAAAAAGGGATTGAAGACATGGTGTGTCAAAGTTATAAAGGTGATGACCCTTAAGAATCATGTTTAGTCATGTTAACATTATCTTCACATTTGATGTAAGAGAATAAGTTATGTAACTGACCAAACTAACATTGATTTAAGATGGATTGGAAGTTGTAGGTGTTGTGTGGTATAAAAGGGATAGAGAGAAGAGAGAGAGGTGAGAGAAAGAGCTCCAAGACTAGAGAAAAACTGGGCAAAATAAGAGAAGATAACATAGCTCTCAAAAGAAGATGATCTAGCCCTTTTCATGGGCTATGGTTTGTAATCAAGATTGATAAAAGTGAATAAAGATGGATTGATTTTGTTTATCTATATTTCATGGAATATTATTGGATTGTAATCAATTTATATATTATCTTTGAAAGTCACTAGAGGCCATGATCAAGTCACTTTTATGTGTATTGGTAGGTTTAAATAGGAGAATTTAGGCTATAGTCAAGGAACAAAATAAATAATGAGATTGGTAAAGTATGGTGTAAGAGAGATGAATGATCAGTCCTATTTAGGTAAGATCAAATAAATTTCAAGTTTTAATATTCATTTTTTGTGTTCTCCAAAATGGATAAAAACTAAAATAGAACATTCTTTGATGAGAACTTTGTTATGACTATGACAATCCCCAAATTGTGTTATCTTAATGTATTTGATACTTCATGTCAATAAATTCATTTTATTATTTTATTAGATTCACATATGCATTCATCCAAGGTTCATTGAGACTATTTGGATGTCTAGGTTGTATTGAAAACAAGTAATAAATATTCACTATGATCTTATTTGAAAGGTTACCCTATTTACATAGTTATCATTCTATTTGGTAGATAGTCAATGCCTTATTATGTAATTAGATGCTAAGAAAGGTTGATGTGTGACTAAATAAGGTAAATTTCTAGGGAATTTGTATAATTTGGGGAAATGGAGGAGAGTACAAATCACTATAAATATCTTTTGGGAGATTGGAACTGTTAAACACAAACAGACCTAACACAACAAACCTCTTTTTTGCTTAGTTACCCTACTTCTATTCAATTAGTGTGATAATGAAAGGATGTGTAAGGTTGATAAAGTTTATGGTTGTGAAAATGATAAAATTTTGAGCCCTTTTAGGAAGAAAATGCATTATGACAATAGTTCATTTCAGTTTTAGTAACCTTTAAAGTGAAGACAGTCCACTAAAGAGTGACATATTTTTATGTTTTTAGTTGGTTGAAATGAGTCAAGGTAGATAAAATTATCTTATTTTTTGGGGAATATAGATAGTAATAAAATATACTTGATGAATTTCTTATGTTCCTTTGAAAGTACTTCAAACTAAATAAAGTTTATTATGAAGCCTCTCAGACTCTACAAACAAGAAACTAGGTTTCAAATCCACAAACTCTATAACTCCCACTCCAACAATGTAAAATTATAAAAATATGATATTCTAACATATTTTTATGCTCCAAAAGTATTAAAGTGGTTTTTACTCCATACACTAATGATTTTCAGGTTTTGATGACTGTGTCATGAATGAAGGGCTAGAAATGCCTAAATAGATAAGGGCTTATAAAGGAAAAAGGTACATACAAAGAGAGATAAAAAATGGAAATTTATGGAGAGTTGTATCAAGATAGAGTGTGGTCTAAAATGCTTTTGGATATTTAGGGTAGTTAATATATCTTTCAAACAAAGTTAAAAGGTTTAAAAAAGAAGCTACAAGCCTAGTGGGGTCATTAGTATCTTTGTATGTGAACATGAGTATTGAAGTGTGATTCAGGGTTTGAATGAGGTTAAAAAAATTATGATATGATCATACTAGATCATTCATAATAATAGATTATACTCAGGAAACTTATATCAAGATTTAGTACTTGAAACTTAAGACGATTAGCTAGTGAGAAGATAGTGAAAGAGTGAGAGGAAGTTTATGAATGGAATTAATGAAATGAGTTAGAGAATGAATGTGAGAGGTTTTAAAGAATTATAAAGACACAAATAAGTGTCTCCAATGTGTACATGAATTAATTACAAATATAATAAGGCCATTAATCTTAAGTGATAAGAGTGTAATTATTCGTTTCCACTACACACAATGATATAAAAAGATTAATTTTAAAAAAAATGGAAGATCCAAGATTTATAGAATTTAAAAGATTAATTTTATAATCCTCATTTATATATAATATTAATTATAAGATATAATAGATTATAGTTTTGAAGATCAAAACAACACTATAAAATAACACACAATGAAATATAAATTAGATAGATTCCCATGATAGGCATACAATATAGGCACATGTGTGCAATGTCAATAATACATTGATTGTCATGATAGGAATAATAAAATTAAATGTACCAACATAGTATCTAATGTTGGGTGATTGTCATATATGAATATACAATTCTAAAAATGTGTAAATTGCCATATAGACATACAAAAAAGTACATCTCATGTAAGACATGCTATTTATCAAATAACCCCCCTTTCTTTGCCTTCCTCAAAGAGGACTCTTCGTAGGATGACCTACTAGTAGATGGAGACACCTATAATTCCTTGGATTGATCTAAGGTTTGAATATGGGTCTTATGTTCATAAATTGATTATAGCTAAACCTATTCAAATACAAGAATTTTTTAAAAATTAACAAAAAATACATTCAACCAATTGTTAAGAAATTAATTTTAAACTATAATAAAAAAAATCATTTAAACATGTACTTACTGCAATCTCATGATCTTTGTCAATTTTTTTCATTATAAAATAAGTTATTGGTAGGCTTAGCTATTCAAATAGGCGTCTCAAATATGGGAGAAACATGAGAAGTTTCCCTACTAATCATCTGACTAGCACTATCATATGTCATAGGACAAAACTGCATACATAATATATTTATATAAGTTATATTTTCCCCAGATATATAGTAAAATTATTAAAACAATTCTATTTTTACAATTTAAAATTATAAGTTAATATATACCTCTATCAGTGCCTCTATAGATGACATTGTAGTAGCAATGCCTATGTTTGTCTTGGTTTGCATAGAGGGAGGAGTGTCTAATTGAGCCATTAATTATTCATGTAAACAAAGTCTCATTTATTTTTATATAAAGTATCAAATATTATATATTAAAGCCATTCATATCATGAAAATACAATGTAAACCAAGACTCATGGAAGTGTAACTATCATATAATGTGCATATCATGAAAAGATAATGTAAACTAACGATCATGAAAGTGTAACTTCCATATGACATGCAATGGCCAAGAATAACAACTAGTTTTCATGCTGGAGGTAATATAAAAATGTAATACATGTAGGAAGTATGATTGGAAGAGTACAAGGTGGAAATAATAGTATCACTTCAACAAGGCAAACTTAGGGAGAGAAAAGGAATAGGAGACATATCAAGAAGTCTATTCTTACTTGTAAAGATTATTTAGATAGATTAAAATACCATTATATATTTACTAGGGAAAGGTTGAGGTACACATATATGGCTATCACCTTTCGATTATATTTGTGATATCAATCTTTTGTATCTCTATATATAATATATGGATGACAAGTGATTTTTGGGAAAGCACCCAACCTATTGGAAAGGAGTGATCCATAGTGAATCTACCTCTTGATGAAGATGTGTGTAAAAAAAATTATACCAATATGTCAAGGAAGGGAGGTCACTATCCAATATATCAACTTTTGCCAAATATTAATATTGTCTTGTTTTGGCTAAAGAGAATAAAATTGGAAAATAGTTGGGATGTTGATTTGGAAGAAATTTCAAATTGTAATTGTTGATCCTAGCACATAATTTATAACCAAAACAAATGGTAGCTCTCCCCCCAAACATGTAAATGGGGATATAAGTTGTTTAGACCCAATGCAATGTTTTATTGCATAAGGAATGATGAGTAGAGAGCTTGTCTACCCTTTATACCTTTGTCATATCCAAAGCAAGAGGTGTAATGAGGCATTACAATTGATATCTAGACCTTTATCATGGCCATGGAAAAAGGTGTAATGAGATATTAAAATTGAATTATCATGTGTATTACAAGTTTTTAGCTCAATCATGAGAACATAAGATTGACACCAAAATTTTTAGTCTCCTTTTTCCTAAGATTGCCCCTTTCTACAAACCACACCTCTTAAATATTAAGTACAATTGTTAGTTTTTTAATAATCAGTGAGAAATTTTAAGGTTTTGATTGGGTTTGTATTGATATTATTTGAAAGTAATTATAATTAATTTATCAAACTATTTTAATTGTGGCTATGAGTATGCCTTTAGTATTAATAAAAACTAAACCTCAATCAATTGAATTTGCAACCTTATTATGAGTTGGTTGTAGGTATGTTAATAGTCAAATTTATTCAATTAGGTTGAAATTTAGTTCATAGGTCCTACATTTTCATATTCATAAAAGTAAATGAAAAGTAAACTAATGTCTAATCTTCTGCTCACCAAAGATTTTGGTAAAATTTTCAAGGCATAAGTGTAATGTAAAATGGCTAGAATAATGCTTATTTAAATTAAAGAGTGGCATATCAATAAATTGGTTTGGTTTTCAATATAAACAAACACATTAGTTTTAGTCTTAAATCATCAAATAAAAAATATATAAATTACCAAATGCAACTAAGCATAACATCCTAAAATCCTATCAAGGGTGTGGCAAAGTGGTGTTGACTAAAACTATTTGTTTTTTTATCATTCTATATGGATCCCATGTCTACCAACATTTACATCAGCAAAAAAGAGAAATAACACATCATTTGGGTTTTCATCATATATATTTTTGTAAAAAGGTCTTACCCTTTTAAAAATCACTAAATCCATCACTTTCTCAATTTAGTGTGATGTCCAACATGACCATACATCTCATGCTTATCCAATAGCAATAATAGATGGTTTATCTACTCAAATCACCATCCAAGTGGGTTGATCTTAATTTATATACCTCTTATGGAGAGGGGTTGAAGATAATATCAAGAGATGAACTCCTGGGTCAAGGCTTCCCTATAGAACTTATAGGAGGTAATGAAGTCTCATTTATAATTCAGAATGCAATGAAATAAAAACTAAATAAAAGAGATTTATGGTTATTTCTATATCACCCAAGCCATGCGAGTCTTGGAGAGAGCATTCACAACATCTCTTTTATACTATTGGACTAAAGCAATTTTCAATGAAGATAACACTTTTGATCCCACTATTTCCCTATAGGGGATGGGGGAGAGTGTACATGCACAACTTATGCTTTGCTCAATCAAAAATAACTAAGAAAATAATGATTAACTTTAATTAAAAAAAATTGCAAGTGATTTAAATCTTAAAGAACTAAAATATAATATTTAGTGGTGTTCTCAAGCCCCTTAGCTTTAAGTTGCAAAACTTTGAAACAAAAACAAAAAACTTATTCAAGTAAACACCCTAAAAAATTCTTTAAACACTAAATACAATATTCCTAATTATTTTTTATCATATCAAGAGGTTTAGAAAGATCAAATTAAGCATGATTTGGTACTTTTCATGTTGGTCCTACAAGAAAATTGTCAGAGTGTAGTTTAGCTTTGGAGTTCTTTTATGAATGAAATAGGTAACTTGAAAAATCATGATCTTGGGTTTGGATGACCTATTGACCCAAAGGCAAAACCACAAAATATAAACACATTAGGTTAGGCAAAGGTTAAAAAAAATATCAATAAAAATCAAATTAAATCTTTAAAAAAACTAAACATATGAAGCATTGAAACAACAAGTTAGAAGGTTAAAACAAATAAAACTAAACACATAAAACATAAAAACCTATATTTCACACCTCTTTACTAAAAATTAGGGTAAAATAGTAAACCAAAAAAGTTATTAGCTCTATACTAGGCTTTTTAATAAAAAAAAGAAAATAAAAAATGGCAGTCAATAAAAGAGTCATAATTTCAAAACAACAAACTAGATTTTAATAGAATTTTGAGAGAATTAAGATGAAACCTGTGAGAATAACTTGTCAAAAATTCAAAAAAAAAATATTAAAAATAAGATCTATTTTAACAACCATTTTTTTTTAAATATGAGGGGTGTGCAATTATGTCCCACTAGATGTACAATTTGTGATCAAGGAATTTGAATAAGAGAGGAGGCTATGTAAAGTGTTAGTCTATAAAACCCTAAAATCACAAACTAGCATACTAACATCTCTAAGCCTATATCTTAAGGAGAGCTTAATGAACAAAAAATAATTGAAAACCCAACTAAAATTCTAAAAACAGTAATCTTTACCTTCCTTGAGAGATCTAAATGGTTTCTTCATTAGCTTGCTCAGATTTTGATCAATATTTATTCATAAATGGACCTTGGCTATCTACATCTCCTTTTGGCACCATACTTGGCTTGGATTGGCTTGATTTTGACATTATAAAACTATGCCTTTGCTTTATGGATCAACACCAACATTATAACTCTACCATATTTCAATCTCTCTAAATGAAAAGCTCTAAGCTTGTATTTATAGATTTTGAAATCAACTTGGAATGGGTTAAACTAGAGCCTTGATTGAGTTTGAATGGTGTGTTCGGCATATTTATAGGATATTCTTTTTATATTTTCCAAAAGTGACGACTCACAAAAGGTAATGATTAGATTTTAAGATGGTCTTGATATTTGAATTTTCATTTTTGATAATTGATTTAGTTTATCATGGATGAATTCAATTAGGCTTTGATTATGGTTTGTTTAGGATTTGGTGATAATTAACCCTTTTTAGACTTTTTGACATTTTTGAATGATTTTTAATTAATTGATTTATTGCATGGTTATAAAGCCAAATTTGAGACATTTAGAAATTATTAGCTTAAATGGTCAGTGGTTGGTAAGAATTTATCTAAAGTTAGATAATAAGCCATTGATGACCAAATTTATGTGTCTATATGGGTTAGTAAACATTAATAAGATATATATATATGTATAGGTAATACCATAATGCATGGAGAGTAATATATTCAAAAGTTATAACTTATGCTACTTCTATTTAGTAAAATAGAGGAGTAAAGCTAGAGATACTTACCTTGAAGATGAACCCACCAAGACTCAAAATCTCCCTTAGCCAAAGGTGATTTACACAATGTTGTTGTGGTTTGTAAGAATCACTAAGAAAGGCCAAAGCATCTAGGGTTTTTTTCCAAGTGTAGACACTAAGCTATAACTCCTCAATTAAAATGGTAGAAGAGAAGATTGTAAATAAGCATAAATAAATAATTAACTATGTTCTCTCTAAATGATAGAAATGAATGTGTATATATAGTTGAATCTAAACCTAAATCTTTCTAAAAGTTTAGCCAATAGGGTCAACCTAATTAACTCTATATTTTTATTGATAAAATAAATTAGGTCTTGGTCTAGGTCTACCAGGGGATGACATAGACCCTAAATATGTTTTATCAATTTGAGTATAGGGTTGATGGGGCCAAGAGTATAACATAAACCATGAAAAAGGGTTTTAGGCTTACTAAGGGGATAATGAAGGTGGAAACATCTTAGAGGAGTGTCCAAGAAAGGAGACAATGATTAGAGAAATTTTTGAGAAGATGGTTAGATTGATAACAATTGGTGGTATAGGGAAAATAATCCTCTAAAGCACCGATGGTATGCCCACCCCTTTCTCAATGTAGACTTTAAGGAGTGCACTTAAATATATTGAGACTTAATAGGTTACAAAAAGAGAGAAAACATAATTAATTGATAAAGTTTTAAAATATTATGTGTATACATATGCCACACTCAAATATCATCATACGTCATGTAGGTGTAATGGGGGATGGTGATTTGGGAAAAGAATATAGAAACACACAATGTTGAATACTAACAACATTATAATAAGATGAAAGTAGATAAATGAAAGGAAAAACTTGAAAAATACATACCTCTAATTATCCTAGTATTGTAGATAAGGAATGAATTGAAATAAATGTAAAGGTGTCTAATGTAGGGACCATTAGGAGATGTCTATGATGATAAGATTCCATAAAATCTTACGCTTCTAAAAAAGAGTTAGTATGAAAAATTATATTATAAAAAAATAGAATCCAATGGTAAATATTTTAAAATTAAATAATTTTGAATAGTAAGTAAAAAAAGGGTAAAATAATTCATTTGTTATTTTTCTATTTTGAGAAAACATATCTCTAAGTGACCCAGTTTGAGACTAGAGAGTTATCATGGTGAGGAGAAGAAAGATAAGATGAGGAGGATGCCTAATGTCCGTAGTGATTACATCTCAATTAAGCAATTATGAATTTTAAATTTTTTGAATAATTTTATTTGAAATTCATCTAGATATAGGGAATCGACTAGTAGGCAAAATATAGACATCAAAACTGACACTAGAAAATTTTTAGGTAGGCTAGAGATAGAAGGGGATACTAGGTAGGAAAGAATATAAACAATAAATACTTAAATATTTTATGGTAAATGATTGAAAAGTAACCAAAATAAAGGAACAAATTCAACCTAGTTAACTCAGTTTGTAAATTGACAAGAAGATAGGGGACTGACTACATAGCAGTAGGCCAGCATAGTATTACTAAGGGTGGTTGACTATGTAGTAATGAGATGATTATGTTTGAAAGGAGGAGAGGATTGGTTGATTATGAGAGGACCAATACAATTGGAAATAAATGGCTAATATAGTTTGTAAAAGAGGGTCAATAATGTATCATAAGGATGATATAGTATGCTAAAACTAGGGGATGATCAATTTAATATCAAGCATGCCAATTTCATTGGAAAAGATAAGGGTTTATTTAGTATCAAATGGGCCAATGTTATATAAAAATATGGGTATAGGGATGATTTCGTATCAAATCAGTAAACATAGGAAACTAAAACAAACTAGTTGATTAAGTAGTTAATTTTTGAATTTTTTAGAATGCATTTTAAATATTTATAACATGGAGATCTAATACATACTTTATTTTTTGATATTTTTTATAGATGATAGAGATATTGGAACCTGATAGATATATCATGTTTACCAAATTTGATATATCATTTGAATAACATGGATAAATTTTCTTTGGACTCCTTAGGTTTTGGTGGCATTATAAAGATGAGACAAATCCCATTGAGTGTCGATCTTTTTGTCATATTTCTAACAACATGTAAATAATTGACCAACACTTTTTTGATGAGAGGTGGATGGGGATACCATTGAGGTGGGTATCACTATAGAGGATGTCCATGTGTTATTTGTACTTTAGATAGGTGGGACACTAGTGATTAATGACACACCAAATTATTTGGATGAAAGACAAGCATTACCCCAATGAGATACATGCTCAAAAAGGATTCACCCTAGGTCAAGGGTGAGATTTTTTCTATTTTTAAATTTTAGCCATTTTGGACATCTAAAAGGTGGTGATAAGACTTGTGATAGCACAAGTGTTGTGTCATAAGTTATATGGTAGGGTATTAGTGTTTGCATTAAGCTTGTGTTAATCTATATTAGATCAGGGAACACTCCATGATTTTGGGGCTATCATCTAACTCCATCTCATTCGTGACATGTATGAGATGTT
>JARHVA010008255.1:332500-447500 GCA_037957365.1 Torreya grandis | reverse complement strand
AGATAGAGTCTCATCTATCCTCATAGAATGATTTGAAAAGACCTCTCATTGAATCTCCTCAAACAAAATGGAGGTGTAGTCATAGGATCATGCTCATGAGGGATCTCATGCATGGAATAACCAAGGAGGGGAATAGATACCAGAATAGGAATGATATATGTAGAATAAAAAGGTGTCACCACTAGTGGAAAATGATCCACAAGTGGGTAAGAAGACACATGGGAAGGAGGAGCCTTCTAACGTGGGTGACCTGTGGGAAGAGGAATAACAAACATAGGAATGGTCATAAGGTGATCACCAAGGAACTAATAGAGAATGTGTAAATGATCAATATGATGGGTATTACATTAGCACCAAATATAATATACCTCCCCATATTTTAGAATATACACATGTAATAACTTGGGGGGAGGCATAGCCTTATCTTTGGGATAGGAAAGGGTAGGATGCAACATGTCAATATATTGCCAAATATTTTGACAACGGATGGAAGAATGATTATGTGTGACATGGAAGCAACAAATATGCTTGTTAGTAGACTTTACGGGTCTACTAATGGAAGAGGTGGAATTATAAGTTTTTGGAAGGATGGTACGACTAGTTGTCTCTAGTCCAATACCATCAACTCTTTGAATATCATAGTAAGATTTATCATCCCACTAGGTGTATAGGGGATCAAGATCTGACAAAGGAAGAAGGACATAACCAAGGCAAGGTAGGGATGGTGTAGAGACTAGGATAGGCTCATATGAAGGAGAATCAAAATTGGATATAAGATGAGGCTTAGCTAAAAGTAGAGGAGTAGAAACCATACTAGGCTAAACTAAGGGTACAACAGGATGTGTAAAGGTCTTAAAAGGAGTGTCTAATAAAATAATAGGGACTAGTCATAGCATTATCTTAGTATCTAATAAAATAATAAGGACTAGTCCTAGCATTATTAATAAGCATGTTGCTAAGAGGATATATCAAAATTGAAGGTGTACCTTGTTATTTCCCCATCTATACCTATAAAAAATAGGATGAATAATAGGATTAAGCACTATGAAAGAAGGAACATAAGAATATGAATTGATTAATATAATTAAATAAGTACAATACCAAATAATCTTGCCATCTCTATCTTGGATAATTTATCCTAGAAATGGATCGTCTAAAGTATAAACATCATTGTAGTTGGGTGTGTGAAGGTTGATGGTATAGGTAGGTATGATCTTGGCATCATAATTTGCATGATGAACAAAATGCCAAGTCTTTGTTAAGATGATGGGTTTGTCATTAGTTATGGGATAACGAGAGTGTAGTTTCAAGGATGGTGGAAGTTAGCCAGTGATATCAGGGGAAAGATCCAAATTTTTTATCTCGATATTGATCTCATCCTACTTATCATCATCATAATCTATGAGTTTAGGTGGTATGTTCTAAACGAGTTCAGCATGACCATGATAACCTCAATTAAAATTTACTAATTGAAGTGTTGACATTCCCTCAATGGGATACTATGCAAGGGTTAAAGGGTTGTAAGTATAAAGACACCAAATTCTTGGATTTATTCAAAATTCTAAGGGTTTATGTCTCTTTGAATCCTATAGATATCACCATCAATGGGGAATTTGACACATTGTTAGGCATATGAGGTGACAACCCTCATGCAATATGTCCAAGGTCTATCAAGCAATATTTTATAAGAAAGGGGAAAGATAAATATCTTAACTTTCACTCAAACAGTGATAGGAGATAGGGTAATATCAAGCCACACGTAACCTAAAGAAGGCATTTTTCTCCAATCATAACCTTCACATGTATTGTGCATCAACATAAGATTGCACTTGGAATATTTAAGAGTTTTAATGAAATTGAGGAAGGTGATTTAAGTTCCCAACCATCATCAATAAAGGCATGTTAAACTTTTACATCAATGACTTGGATGTTGATAAATAGTGGAGGATCATTCACATGAAGAATAATATCATATACAATCATATAAGTCATAGGAAATTTAACTAAAATAGAAGTTTCCATTATTTAATCAACATGGATTGACATCTCTTTTGATTATTCTAGGATACTATCCTTAGACCCAAATAAGGTAGTTTAATATTACACTATAGGAGGATGAGATATGTCCATTTCAAATAATAATTGCATTAGTTAGTTGTGATGATAGGGGGAAGTTTTCAAGAGTTAAAGAAAGTGTAATTGAGATGGGAAAGGATAATTTTTTTTATGGGGTTGAATTAATCATAACCCATGGGGGATTACTAGATAGAGGTGCATAATGTTGTATGATCTCCTAGAAAGGAGGATTAGAAGTGTATTCAAACTTGTGTTGATAAGATGTAGTTTTTTTAGTTTGAGGAAAAATAGGTTGAGTGTCTTTAGATGATGGGATAGTAGATTTAGATACATCTTATGATTGAGCTAAATAAATAATATTATAAGGTTTCAGAATGTTGTCAATGGGTGTGGATATAGGATGAATGGTAGAGATAGTGTCTAAGGTATTATCCAACTAAGGTGTTAGAAGTGATTCTTTGAAATAGATAAGGTCCCCTTACCTGAACTCTGTTAGATGACATAGGGAAGAGTCTTGGATAATGTAGAATATTTTAGAGGTTTGGTGCATGTGTGTTGGACTAGAATCAATCAAATTAACTGCCCTTCACATATTAGTTATGTTTATCACATTTACTTCAGTATTTTACTCTATAAGACTTTCATCATTATTAGTAGAAGGAGTAGGCTTGTAATTTCTATCTTGATGATTAGGAAGAGGGTATTTATATAAGGCAAGATGAACATTAGCTTTGTTTAAATATTTATTTTTATTTTCAACTTTGTGAGGTTCAAATTCTATGTCATATGCTTGTTGGCATTTATGAATGTGTGATTTCTGGTCAAATTTTTTTCCAAGAATAAAATCCATATCAAAATTACGTAATTGTCTACAAGTCTCATGAGAGTGAGTGCAAGTTGCATGAAACCAACAAAAAACATTGGGTCTTACCATGATTTCATTTCTTGAGTACGGTCAAGATCTTACGATAGAGACCTTTGTAGATGCTTTTGAATCTCAACCAAGGATAATGGTTTATGAACATTAATGTCTATTGTTTGGGAAAACATAAGATTAGGGGTGTTGTTTATAGGTGGAGTATGTTCCACAACATGTTGAGAGTGATAGCTTAAATGTTTTGAATGGTATCATAAGTATTGGTAATACCATCATTGGTACCATGATTTTTTTTATTTTTAATGATCATGTAAGTTCCCATAGGAAGTTAGAATGGTTCACATTGGCTCATGATAAAATCTTGGTTCTTATTTTTGTCGAGTGATTCTTCCAAAGTTCTTGGAGAGAGAATATTAACCCAATATTAAAACATAGGGTTGAGAGTATTATTGAATAGTTAAAATATATTATCATATTCCATGTTATGATTAAACTTATTAGATAATTTATTTCATCATTTGATGAAATATTGTCTTGTTTTGGTTTCAAATTGCTTATAATTGATGAAATGAGCCAAGGTATTCTTAGGGAGACCACTAGGTTGATACTCTTATACTAGCAAGTTAAAAAGATCTTCCAAACTAGTGATAAAATGGGATTTGAGTTGATTTTACTAGTATAAATCATCTCCACAGATGGTTTTGGATAAAATCTTGCTAGTATCAAAAGTATTAAGTTTAACCCAATCTTTGTAGAGATTACTAGATGTTGTTAAATGTAATTTGGGTTTAGTGAACCCATTATAACTAATGGATGGTGTGATACCTAATCTATTGATATTGGTAAAGTAAGGAATAAGAGGTTCATTTGGGATATGTTTGATCATTTGATTGATGCGGGGTGGTTGAGGAATGAGGTTTTCATGGGAATCCTAAAGGTGGGCAGGTGGAATTTTGATTATGTTCTCCCCATAAAACCTACTAGGATTTAATTTGAAGGTGAGTGAAATGATTTTGCATCTACATCATTTGGTTTGCATTTTTAGTTTGAAAAATGTTCATTTGATTAATATTTTGTAATAAGATTTGGTGGGTTTGAGTGGTATTTTGACTAGTTTTCATGGCATGTAAAGCATTGGTATTGGTATTAGTGAATTGGTTTGCACTATGATTAGTAGCATGTGTAACACTAGTGTAATGATAAGCACTGGTAGAAAAGGATGTACTAATAGATGCACTAGTGTAATTATTGGAATTGGTGGAAAAGTAAGCACTAGTTGTATGATTAACATTGGCAATAAATGATGTAGTAGTGGCATAATTGAGGAAGAGGAGCCTTGGAGAAATCCTACTAGATGTTGAACCTGCCATGTTAGTGGAGATACTTGGCATGGAGGTTGAAGATATCATAGAACAAAAGGTCATGGTGTGGTAAGGAGTCATTGTAATGGTGAGAGAACATATGGGAGGGTGAATTATGTTCTTATACTTGACCATATATCATTTGATTATAAATAGTTGAAGGGTCCTTTCCTCTATGTTGAAGAAATTTGTTAATGAAAAAGAGCATTCTAAGTTTATATTGTAATTCATGGTCATTTTATAAGGATAATTGAGGATAAAAAATGATTAAAAATGATGGGGAGTCCCATAATTGGTAGTGAGAGTGATAATATACATATTGCTTTCATCTAAAGTGGAAGCCACAAAATATTTTTGGGAAAACCTATTACAATTGTTAAAGCTCATAATTTTTTTTATTTAGCTCTATATTATCCTCAAAAAATAAGTTCATGATGATAAAATGAGGTTAAAGGGGTGAAGAAAATAAAAATATAAATAAATATAAATATAAAGTTAAACTTGCTGACTATGTTTTGTCAACCAGGGAACAAAAAAGAGAAAAAGAAAACATAGTTATATAGTTTGACTATGTACTTATTAACATTGATTATAAAAATAGAATAATAATACATATTCAAATAGGTCAAATGTTTACTACTTATACAATGCAATGAACATGAATATAAAGAGACACAATTGAATAGGTTGACTATGTATTGTAGGCAAAAAGGCTAAATAGTCTATAAGAGACTGTATCGATAGAAAATAAAATGTTCTAAAACATAGAAATGTTTTGAAAACTATAATCTAGTTAAATTAACTTAAGTAAAAAATTAATTGGATCAATGTGACTAATCCAATTAGAACACACAACACAAACCTTGCACCAATATTGGCTAATGTAATTTTTTCAATACAACATACAACGTTCAAAGAACAAGCAATAACATGAAAGTAAATGCTAACTAATTGGTCATCCTAAGTTTTAATAAGTTATAATTAAGTTTAATTTTAATTTGTTTGGGAAGATGGATGTAATGGTAAAATATAAAGTAATCTAATTTTATGATGTTTAGGATGAAAGTGATATGTATTGGTGATGGTACTAGAATAGTATTGGGTCCTACCCTTTCACTTCAAAATCTTATAGTGATAAGGTTTTTGGGTGATTTTACAACATGTATCATCAATCATGTGTTTATACTTGGATATATAATCAATTTATCTTCCCCTTTGGTGATGAAATCAAGAAGGTAGACCTTGGGAAGCCAAATGTTTAACATTTTTTGAATGCAAAGTTATTTAGAAGTGTGTGTACAAGAGAAAAATAGTGTGATGAACTCGGTAAATTAAAAAAACACATAATTAGTCTAATTTTGTTAATATAATAATGAAATTAATTTAATATTAAACGTGAATTAATTACTAGAAAAGATAAATTAATTCTTTCATTGAGAAGATTATAGAGTCGGCTCAGGCAACACTATATGAAAATAGTGTAGAACAGAGTTGACTAGGTTGATATTATTCTATAGAAACAAGATCTATAAAAACATAATAAAACATGTTGACTATCTCTTCTAGATATAATATAGGCTATAAAACTATGTCGATCAGGTTGATCTCACTAGCTATAGGGTTTGAGCTTTACACACTACAAACTTGTCAAATGAAAATGAAAAGATAAAATGATAGAGAAAATAAGAGTGAATCTTGATGGTATTGAATATGTTTAGATTTAAAAAATTTATGTTATGATTTCCAAATGTTGAGTCACAAATTATACTATCAAATTTGATTGGTTCAATATAATTTTCAAAACCTATGTGCTAAAGAGTAAGTTGTGAATAGAGTTGACTAGCTTGCCTATGTTTACAAAAATGTATGTTGAAAAAGAGAAGTATAAATAGAGTCAAATATTTTAAATATATATGAAAATATAGAAATAAAAAATAATATTCTGATTAATTTGTATACATAATAACCTATATTTGAAGAAGACATGCATAGACAAAAGATAGTTATTTTAGAGTGATTGTATGTTAAAACTATGCAAAATATTAGAACTATACCATCTTGTTTAACACAAAAATATAAAAGTATTAAAATATACTATGATGAAAAATTTAAAGCATGAAATAAACCTAATAGGTCTTGATTCACATCATGTTCAATAGAATGTATGAAAAGGGAAATACAATTGATCTATTAAGGAATCCTAGCTCAGAGAAGATAAATCCTACTTACACTTCCAATTATTGATACATTAGATATTCAAGGTCATGACCAATATGTATCTTCTATACCTAACCAAGGGATATCTTACCACAGTATCATCACTAGACAGGGTTCCAAAGCCTCTAGTCAAGCAACACCATGCGATAACCCTAGTTAAGTCATATGTTTTCCTATTAACAAAAATAAATGACAAGTAATGTAAAGTCTAATATAGTGATAACCAAATATTTTATCACAAAGTGGAGGTTATTAAACATTACAATAAACATGCCTAAAATAATCTTAATTGAGTTATGTATAGATAAAATCATAATGCATGAAGAGAGAAATATATTCAAAAGCCATTACTTATGTATAAATAAAGGAGTAAAGTTAGAGATACTTACCTTGAAGTTGAACCTATCAAGACTTTGGCCAAAGGTAAATCATAAATAGTTTTTGTGGTTTGTAAGGATCAAAAATAAATTTCAAATAATCTAAGACTTTTACATAAGACAAGATTCTTCTCCAATTGTAGACTCTAAGATATAAATCCTCAAGTAAAATGGTAGAAGAGTAGATCTTAAAGAAATGTAAATGAATAATTAACTTTGTTCTCTATAAAGGATATAAATAAATATGTATATATAGCTAAATCTAATCCTAAAATTTTATAAAAGTTTAGCCAACTGGATCAACCTAATCGACTCTGTATTGTTATTGAAAAAAATAAATAAGGTCTTGGTCTAGGTCTATTAGGGATAGACCAAGATCTTAAATATATTTTATCAATTTTAAAACATGATTTATGGGGATGATAATGTAATGTAAACCATCAAAATGGGTTTTAGGATTAATAAGGGGTTTATAAAGGTAGAAAAATCTTGGAGGAGTGTATAAGAGAGGAGATAAGACTTAGGGAGGGGTTTTAAGATATGGCTAGATTAATATCAAGTGCTGGTATAGGGGAAAATAATCCTATGAATCACCAATGGTCTACCCACCCCTTTCTTGATGCACCATTTAAGTAGTGCACTCAGAGAGATTGAGATTTGACAAGTTCCTATAATAGATAAAAAATAAAAAATTATAAATTATGAAAATATTATGTGCATGCACATGGGGCTCACACAAATAATAAACCTTACCTATTTTTTTTGTTGTATTAATCAAACGTAATGTGAAATTTTTAGATCTAACTTAAAAACATGTTCCACTTTATTGAAATCTTGGTAAACTTTTTAACGTGACCGGCACCGCTGGCTAGACACGACTAATACCGGTACCACGGGGCCGGTGGGGGACTTTAACACTGATGGGCAGAGCCGCAATGGAAGTACCCGACCAACCGACTACACCCCCCGAACCCTAACTTAAAAGCATGTTCATGTGACATATCAATTTCTAATATGTTATTACTCTAAAAAATATAAGAACTTCAATTGGACCTAGGCCACTTGAAGCATAATGGAAAATCTAGTAAGGATCCCAAAAAGGAGATTTAAGTGCATGTTTTCCCTTTTTTTGATTGCATGTGTGTAGCCCATAAGATTACATTAGTAAAATATCATACCCTTATTCCTTTGTTAAATTATTGAGATGCTAATATTTTACAAACCATTGAGATACTTTTTAACTACATATAATAATCTTTTAGATTATCTAGAAAATTCTTCCACTAGACCCTGATTTTAAATCTTAAAAATATTTTTGACCTTAAAATGAGAGAATAAATTTTTATTGTATTCTTTAATTATAAGATATTTAGTCAAGATTAATCAGAATAAATGCATTGCATCATTTAATTATCTCATAATCTAGTTATATGCACCTTTCTTGAAGCCAAAAATCAATTTGTGTTAATGGAATTATTTACAAGATGAAACCTCATTATTATATCCCATGTTGGATGACAAATAATGGTGAAAAATGATTTTATGAAGTTTCCTAGTAAGGTGATGATGCTAAATGTTAAAATTTTTAATGTATTAATACCATAAACATTTGATTCAATGTTTTGAGTACCATAGATTGATTTGGTTTCAAAGGGAGATTTTATTATATATTTTATTTATTTAATAGTTCAAATAATTATTTCACATAGATTTTTATTGTAATTTGAATATAATATTGTATTTATTTTCCATTTTTAACTTAGTTCATAATCATAATGTCACATATGCCTAACAAATTATATCCTAATACTAAGTCGTGTAAGTTGGTTTTGGCTTAACAACTTATATCACAATCAATCTATCCATATAAATAAAACATAATTAATTATAAATGAATTCTTATGCTCATTTATCTTTAGTTGAAATAATAAACAATATAACCTCCAAAGCCCATGGATACCGAGATCATATTTCAAACACAATGACTGCTTGTATAAACAATGTTTTTATCTCATATATTTGATGTTATTTTATTATAATGTTTATTTGGGATCCATAATGTACACAAATCACATTCTATTTCAAAAAAAATTACTTGAGTTATAGATTACAGATGTATATAAACAAACAATTCAATACAACACACACACAGACAATACTAGAAAACATAAAACTAATCTAAAGATGGATATTCACAATGATCCTATCTTTCAAAGTTGAAATCTAGGTAAAAATAATCCTCAATAAGGAGTGAAAAGGATATGATAGAAAATAATTTTTTTAATATTTTATATCAATCATCTCTTTTCAAAATACAAACACTCTATAGGTGTATAACCCTAATTTTGATGAGGATCCTAATTAGGTAGATAGGGTTAAGGATATATAAATTATAGGATATAAGGGTTTTGAATATCAAATATACATCAGGCCAATTAAAAATCTAAACTTAGATGTACTACATATTGAATTTATTATACTAAGTATAAGATATTAATGGAAAGTAAAACTATAATAGATATATAAATGACAATAAAATAAGGTACTTATATGGATTTGATGATATTGTACATATGGATCTAAAATATGCTGAAATCAGTCAAGAAGATAGTTCTAGAATAATCATCAGATTCTAGATTCGATGCCTCTTGCTCTCTATATAGTTGCGTCAGTGTGTGATGATTACATTCATGCTATTATCCTAGTTCAATGATAATGTCTTGTATGAAATGTGATATTATTTAAGATGTGACCACTTGCATGTTTATATTTTTTTATTTGAGTTCACTCCGGTGCATTTAGATGTGGGTCATGGAATGTTTCTCCTTGTGAAATGATAAAAGCCTAGATTTTTGTCTTCAATGTGATCTTGGGTAAAATATGTTAGTAGGCACATGATATCAATTTGACCCACATTTACCCAATTTTAAAATGGTACCTCTTACGTATCCAATACTCTAGAAGAGGGCCTTAAACTCATGTAGTTCTCCCATACATGTTGGCGTGTGTGTGAGTCATGCGATGTGTGTAAAATAAATACAACAATAACCTAAATTCTAAGTTGGAAAATTGGATCTTTCGAATTCTCCTTTATGATGTAGAGGGGTTATTCTAAGTTAATATTATAGAAGGAAAACATCAAATTATTTCATCAACCTTACCTCTACCTATACCAACATTCACTACCATTGGCTTATCTAGATTCATTCTTTGATTCTCCAACTCTGACTTAATCACTTATCCTGTATGGGTGCTATTCATATTTTTTAAACATGGTTATAAACATGCTTTAATGAATTTTACTTCAAACTCATGACATTTGTTTTAAGAACATGGGTTATTTAACTCTCTTGTATATGTACTGATAGCCTCTAAAAACTTATCACACTTCTATTCATGTCACCCTATTCATTAATTCACTCCACAATTAATATAATTTATTATATTAGTCTACATAACATAACACAATAGGTTTTAAAATAGAATACATGTTCTTTTTTACCTTATGAATTCCTTTCTTTTTAATACATACTTAAACAGGTTTTGTTAGACCATTGTATCAGTTCAAAAAATCTCATAACATCCATTATACCTTCATTACATACTTAATCACAATCACATACTTTTATTATATATAATAAAAACACCTAGACTTGGTTATGTCATAGTTCTATTGGTCTAAGTTGAGTAAAAAATCATTTCCAAATGATATAAGGAGTTTCAAACAACTTTGTTCGATGAAAAGGGTTTATAAAAATGTTGTACATATATTAGAACCTATAAATAACTCCAAATCATATATTTTCACCATTTCTATATTATCTAAAGCTGACTATAGGATGGTTTTAAACTTACAATATGTATACATGGTGGAGAGTATCAACTATGTGAAACATATATTCCAAACAACTTAAAGCCGCAATAAAATCCTTACCATTCTGATGTTAGGGAATCTTATAAGGACCAAAAATGTTTTCAATTTTGTCTTAAATTAATATTAAAGTTGTTATAGGTCAGTTGAAGTCCATTTGTGAAGTCCAAGGTGTCTAGAGATTCATAGGATTTGAACTATAGGTTTTCTAAAAATAAAAGTAATATTTTAAAAAAATAAAATATGGTGAAGCCTTGTAAATGGAAATTTGAACAAATTGGGAAGGTATAAATATGTAAAAAACTTGTACAATTGTGTATGAATTAAAAAAAAAATCATAAAATGTCATAGTTATGTTGTCATGGTTCTAGACACCTTATGTGTGGAAAAATCAAGAAAATGTATTCATGAAAAAAATCTCCATGTTGAAAAAGGAAAAAATATACTTTTATGCATCTCTCTTATGAATAAAAGAGATATTTTTTTAATTGTATTAAGTGATTCCATTCATATTAAAGTAATGGATAATTAAAAAACGTGTATGAAGGGGAATGTGAGGTGTTAACCCCTATTTTGTTTCAAAAGTATGGAACTAGACCTTTACTAAAGGTCATTGCTCATGTTGATTTTATATTGTTTTTTTAATGAATAAATGTTTGATGAATGAAATAATTATGTTTAAAATGGTTTCAAAATGTGATTTAAAAATTATTTAATGATGTGGATGTGATAAGACTTGAAGGGAAGAGAAAAAGAACCCCTGTTGAAGAATTTGGAATAAACAGACCATGTATGGAATTAATTATTTGTTAAAGATTGAGTTTATAAAATTAATAGTCACATGGAACTGTAAACTATTTTAGTGGTTTATTTAAATGTTTTATAGTTTTTTTTATATCATATATTTCTATGTAAATTGTTAAATCATCTAATATGTAGATGCTACCATAAACAGACCCTATTCATGAGTAGTCTAGTTCGGTGTAGATTAAGTCATTAGTTTTTGGCAATCAAATGGATTGAATAATGGTTGGAAATTTTATTTAAAGGTTTTGGGAAGAATTTATTACATCAATACTATAATATTTAACAATAAAAATGTCTGGTGTTTCTCAGATAGATAAATAATGGACCTTCTTTCTTGTAATAGATGATATCAAGGTTGAACTATGTGCAATTTTAAGAAAGGAAAGGTTAATTAGATTTAATATTAAGTGGTTATGTAATATTGGTAATTTTTTAAAACATTATATAAGTTAATTTTCCATAATTTATACTTTTTATGTAATCTTTTTGTCTATACAGGGTCCCACGCTTGTAGATAGTTAACCATATTGCACAGTCAGACATATATTAATTTAGAAGATGTGGAGTGAAGATTTTTCAAAGCTTCATAATGTTTATAAAATGTGGATAGGGTATGTACAGACCTTAATAAAAATTTTGAACTCTTTGACACCTTTCTTGAAGGGAGATATAACAACCTAAGTACTCTCGACCAACACTGAGATGAGGAACCCTAAACCTAGGGTTTGTTAGAATAGATAGATTCCACTATGAGTTTTGGATGAAATTTTATGGAGATCTTAGGAATAGTATTTGATAAAATATTTTGAGGTTTTCCTTGTGTAAATGTACCATTGTGTATAGAAATTGGAGTGTGAGTTTTAAAAGAAACCTATGAGACCTAATTAAGGTGAATAGAGACCTAAAAGGAGTTGTATGGATGATCAAAGGTTGAGTGAGGATTTGAAATTTTTAAATTAGGTAAAAATGAAAAATGGTATCCATATTGGTGATTGGTTTTGATATTTTTTTCCATACTTAAATGTACAGAACAAAATAACCCATAAAGAGGGCTACAAAGAGTGTGGAAAGTCTACGCAAATTATGTAAAAGAAAGGATTGAGAGTTTGGAAATATTGATAGAGTTTTTAAAATATTAAGGATGTTTAATAAACCTCTAAAAATCCAAAATAAATTTCATTAAAATTCATAAAATAAACTAGGTGAATGAATAAGCCAATGTTTGTAGAATGAACTAAAAGATCAAGGTTAAAGAGTGTGCAGAGTTTGTGAAAAAGGTTGAGAAATCAAGTACAAGATTGTGGATGAAATAAATGGGTCTAAATATATTTGGGATAATTATAAATGTTACCAAGGAGTGAAAAATATTATGACCATTATGCATGAGGTCTAAAGGGAACATGTAAGAATGAATGAATGAGGGACAAAGTTAGAGTATTAGGAAAATGAGATATAGCACTACATCATTTGGTATCATAAGTGGAAGATTATTTGGTAAGATAACATTTGTAAGAAATTATGATAAGGTACATTTGATTTCATTTTCATTTATATTTTAATTTTATGTGTTGAAGTATGCATGAAGGTTAAGATAAGTTGGTAGCAGCCTTACAACCAATTATGGCTTACTGATCAAGAGTGTTATTAACAAGATAAAGTGTGTGTGTGTGTGTGTGTGTGTGTGTGTGTGTGTGTGTGTGTGTGTGTGTGTGTGTGTGTGTGTGTGTGTGTGTGTGTGTGTGTGTGTGTGTGTGTGTGTGTGTGTGTGTGTGTGTGTGTGTGTGTGTGTGTTTGTGTGTGTGTGTGTGTGTGTGTGTGTGTGTGTGTGTGTGTGTGTGTGTGTTTGTGTGTGTGTGTGTGTGTGTGTGTGTGTGTGTGTGAGAGAGAGAGAGAGAGAGAGAGAGAGAGAGAGAGAGAGAGAGAGAGAGAGAGAGAGAGAGAGAGAGAGAGAGAGAGAGAGAGAGAGAGAGAGAGAGAGAGCAAGAGGAGAAGTCCTAGGTGTGGACAAGAAAATACCTAGTTAAATTCAAAAGAAAGAAAGAAACACCAAGTGAAGTCAGTATGTGGCAAGAGAGTGAAGGATTGTAAGAAAGAGGTATAGGTCTAGGTGAGGCCAAAGAGTTGATATAAATCCTCAAGGATATGATAAAAGATAAAGGTAAGAAGAAACATGCCATAGTGTATGAGATATGCTACCACAAGTAGAAGATGATGCAAGATGACACCATGAAGAGAATACAGATGTAAAGAGAGTTGGATGAGATGAGACAGTAGATGGATAGGATTATACATATGTTAGAGTAGATATGAGAAATTTAAATCCCACGTATTGGATTGGTAATGAATAATAATCCACTCAATTGGCCAGTCATGTTATTGATGAAGAAAAAAAATGTACAAGCAAAGATAGAGGAGAGAGCAAAAGAAGTTTCTATACAAGCAACTAAAAAAACAAATGAAAATGCTTTGGTAGAAAGTAAAACATATGAAACAAGATGAAGAGTATCACCTTGATGTGGATGAAGTAATTTTTAGTGAAGAAAATGATAACAAATATAGCCATCCATGTTTTGAACATGGCAAAGAAGATGAAGATCAATTGGAGGGCCTCATAGAAGGTTTAGAAAATGAAATGTAGCTAATAGATAAAGGTAGTGAAGTTGATTGCTTGTTTATATATGAAAGTAAATAGAAAATAGAGGTATAATTGGAATCTATAGAAAATACATTACAAGGTAAAGTGATAGATAATGAACAATAAGTACAGGTTGTAGCAGTTGAACCTCACATGAAAGAGTGAAAAGAGTGTAAAAAAAAGGGTCTAATTACAATAGTATAGCAAGATAAAAATGTGGAAAATTATGAAGGCTTAAATTTTATTGAGATAATAGCTATGTAAGACATTATTTTTCATTTATTTCAGGTATGAATATGGGAGCAGAGGAAGTTGAAAGTATAAAAGTTGTAGCAGCATATTGGGACATTTATAGCCCACATCACAGAGGTAATGAAGAAGAGAAGAATGCACATGGAGTGCAAGTTGATGATGCAATAAATTAGAGAGATGAGATAAATAGGATAGTCTTTGATCAAGTCAAGAATGAAAGGAGAAGTAAATAT
This sequence comes from Torreya grandis, assembly GCA_037957365.1. Classification (NCBI taxonomy): domain Eukaryota; kingdom Viridiplantae; phylum Streptophyta; class Pinopsida; order Cupressales; family Taxaceae; genus Torreya; species Torreya grandis. The sequence goes on along the minus strand of JARHVA010008255.1, from coordinate 432,794 downwards.
TTGAAGCAATAGAGATAGGCGTAGTAGAGGATGATTTGAGAGAGATGAATTGGAAGAGAAGGAAAAAGCACAAGAATCCATTGGATCTCGCTTTCTATCTCCCCTAGAAGTATGATGAAGGGGAATCATATAAGGACCCTAAAAGTTGTTAATTTTGCCTTATATTAGTTTTAATGTTTTCAAAGGTCATTTCAAGTTCATTCGTGAAGTCCAAGGTGTCTAGAGATGCATATAGTTTGAATTATAGGTTTTCCAACCAAAAGTAATATTTTAAAAAAATGAATATAGTGAAGCCTCGTAAAGGGAAATTTGAACAAATTAGGAAGGTGAAAACATGTAAAAAACTTTTATAAGGGTGTATGAATTACAAAAAGTTCATAAAATGTCATAGTTATGTTGTCATGGTTCAAGACACCTTATGTGTGCAAAAATCAAGAAAATGTTATGATGTAAGAAAACATTCATGTGGGAAAAAGAAATATGAAATTGTTATGCATCCTTATTATAAATAAAATATTTAGTTTTTTTAATTATAATAAATGATTCAATTAATATTAAATTAATGATGAAGTAACAAAATTGTATGGAGGGGAATGTGAGGTGTTAATCCCTATTTTGTTTTAGGAATATGGAGGCAGACCTCTGTTGAAGGTCATTGCTCATATTGTTGTTATATTGTTTTCTTGATGAATATGTGTTTGATGAATCAAATAATGATATTGATAATGGTTTCAAAATGTGATTGAAAATTTATTGAATAATGTGGATGTGATAAGACTTGAAGGGATAGAGAAAAGGAACCCCTATTGAAGAATTTGGAATATGCAAACCATGTATGGAATTAATTATTTATTAAAGACCGAGTTTATCAATGGAATACTCACATGGAATTTTAAACTATTTGAATCATTTATTTAAAGGTTTTATAATGTGTTTTATATCATATATTTCAATGGAAAGTGTTGAATCATCTAATATGTATATGTTACCATAAACAGACCTAGTTCATGAGTAGTCTAGGTTTGTGCAAACTGAGTTTTTAGTTTTCATAAATCAAATGGATTGAATAATGGTTTGAAATTTTTTTGAAATTTTTTTGGAATAATTTTTGAGATCAATACTATAAGAGTTAATAATAAATATATCTTGTGTTTCTTACACAAGGAACTAATGGACAATGTTTTCTTTAGTGGATGATATCAAGGTTGAACTATGTGCAATTCCAAGAAAGAAAAGGTTTATTAGCCTAAAGATTAAGTGATTGTGGAATATAAGTAAATTTTTTAAACATTATATAATTTAATTTTCCATAATTTATACTTTTTATGTATTTTTTTGTCTATATAGGGTCCCAAGCCTGTAGACAATTAACCATATTGCATAGTCAAACATATATTGATATAAAAGACATGGACTAAAGATTGCTCAAAGATTCATATTTTTAAAAAATGTTTAGAGGGTCTAGATAGACCTTAATAAAAAAAATTAACTCTAAGACACCTTTATTGAAGGGAGATATAATAGCCTAAGTGCTCTCAACTAAGACTAAGATGAGGAAACCCTAAACCTAGGGTTTGTTTAAATAATGAGATTCCACCATGAGTTTTGGATGAAATTTTATGGAGAGATTAGTAATAGTCTTTTTATAAATATTTTTAGGTTTTCCTTATGTTAACATACCTCTGTATATGGAAATTAGAGACTGAGATTGAAAACAAACCCAAGAGACATAATTGAGGTGAACAAAGACCTATAAGGAGTTGTATTCATGATCAAAGGTTGAGTGAGGGTTTATTTTTTTGTAATTAGGTATAAATGGAAATAGAGTATCTAAATTGGTGACAATTTTTGATATTTTGGTTCATACTTAACTTTATAGAGCAAGAAAATCCATAAATAGGGCTACAAGGATTGTGGAAAGTGCAAGCAAGTTGTGTAAAAAAAATGATTAAGAGTTGGGTAAGCTTGATAGAGTTTTTATAAGAGAAATGAGGGTTAAAAAACCTCTAAAAATACAAAATAAATTGCATTGAAAGGCATAAAATAAACTAGGTGAATCAATAATCCAAAGTTTTAAGAATGGACTAAAAGTTCAAGGTTAAAGAGTGTGTCAAGTTTGTTTAAAGGGTTGAGAAATCAAGTAGAAGATTGTGGATGAACTAAAGGGGTGTAAAATTTTGGGGATATTTCTATACATTGTACCAAGGAGTGATAAATCTTACGACTATTGTGCATGAGGTCTAAAAGGAACATGGAAGAATGAATGAATTACGGACAAAGGTAGAGTATATGGAAAAGGAGATAGAGCTCTAGATCACATTCTCAATAAGGGTGTAATCAAAAGGATATATTATCTCATTCAATATTCACAAATAATTCCATGGTGTATAAAAACATTTAGTCATCTTTGTCGTGAAACACAATATTCTATAGTTTGCTAACTTGTCAAAGAACTTAACACAAATTCATATACTTTGAACCTTGTCAATCACCTTAAGAATAATGATTAGATGTATTCAATTTCACATCATAAATAAAATATAATTAATCTAAAACTTTCACTCAGTGTATTCACTTTCACCTCACAAAGAAAATACATAGTCCGTTTACCACTTGAGGTGGACATCTATATGAACTATGTATTCAAAACAATATGTAGTGAAATCACCACATTCCAAGAATAATTCCAAGTTTTACTTATAATTAATATAGGGAAGAATTAAACCCTTATAGGTAAGCATTAAACCCTTACAAGTTACTTCCTTGTACATGTTCAAATATAATCTTCTTTACCACCAAAATAGGGCTTGTGTTAGACTATTACAAATATTTTTAGTAACAATATAGAGTATAATGCACAAAGGCTTATTTAAGGAATGATTATGCCAGTTAATAGGTATTAAAATATCCTCAAACATCAACATAAACTTATTTTTAATTAAATACATTTGTTCAGGCTTTAAACCATAGAATTAAACAACATAGGGTAGATGGTATCTAAATTGAGTTCCTTAATTAATCAAATAAATAAAATTCATAGACTTTTTATAGAAATTAAAAATTCAAAGAAGCCAACTTACAATATTCCAAGATGAAAACAAATATGTCTTCCATCATAATCCTTTTTCTCATATTTTATTGCATATTTTTATTATTGCTTATATAAAGAATACATGTTTGTCAACAATAATTATTTTGCAAATAAAGTATTATTTATTCTTATTTTGGGGATTTATTTATTTAATCCATTGAACCCATCCCTTATCCATACTCTTTTTTTTCTTGAATGACCTTTATCACTTGCAACTCTCTATTTAAAAAGACTCAAAACTACATAACTAAATTATAACAAATTTGGTACATTGCAAAACTACCCAACTTCAAGACCACTCAATAAGATCACTCATCATGTGAGTAATTTGGGTATTGGAACACTTTTTACCACTTAGTTTGACCTAAAAAATAAACTATAAATTAGAGACCTCATGTAACAAGGTAGATATCTCTTAGCCTTTATATTGAAATTTCAAAATTCAAATCAAGCGTTGGGTGGGAAAATGCCTAAAATGTCATTGATTCAAATTTGACACAAAGATAACACTTAAAATGTTTCCTAGAGACATAAAATGACTAAAACAAACCTACTCAAGACTCTAAACATGTAAAATAGTTCATATTTATAATTTGAAGTAGTGATGCTCCTGCATCATACTACCAAGGAGCAAGAAACTTTCCATGAAAGTGATAAAATATTTGGTGTTGATGGTTCTTTACATCATATTCCTTACAATCTCAGTCTCACCTATATCATATCTCCTATTTTAAACATATAGGACTTTTTGATTCTTTCTCATGATGGATCCTCCTGTATTCTTCTTTCTCTTACTCCTCCTCTTGCCTTGCATCTTCAAAATCTTTGGTAATTCATATTCATTCTCATTCCTCAAATGACCTACACATGAAGAAAACAAGTTAACTAAAATAACTTCTTTCTTTCTCCCTTGTAATTATCCTTGTTCATTGAATGCCAACTCTTCTTCCTATGGGCTCAATATTCTCTCCAATGCCAACTCAGTTTCCATGATGTTATTCTTGTCTCTAATGAGACATATATCATCAAATTCTCAAATTATTTTCTACCATAGATTTTTTTCTACTATATACTCATCCTCTAAACCTTGTTGTTCTATTTGTGTCAAATAAAACACCTTAACCTATTAGAATTTATTCTATACAATCACTTCAACTTATACATCATCTTCTTTTTCTACTATTGCACCTTCACATGTGCCAAACACCTCATCATATGTTATTATACTTTCCTTTCCTTCAACCAACACATATGTTATGATACTTTTCATGAAAATAGTTCTAATAACTCAAATTGCTTAACTCTTCTCTATATGCATTGATAGCCTCTAAAAACGTATCACACTTCCATTCATGTCACACTATTCATGAATTCACACCACCATTCATATAATTTTTGTTAGGATCCTCCTTAGAGTACAATTGATTACCTTTGTATAAGCAAATAAACATGGAATTAAACCAGAAGTAATAAGTAACTAGAAATCAGAAACAACAAAGAATAGGAGATACGAAAAATAATACAATCTATATTAACACTCTTCCAGAAGGAAATGCAATGAAGAAATCTCACTCTTCCCACACTTCTTGGGTGTACAGTAATTATTCCTCAAGAGTTCTCTCTCTCTCTCTCTCTCTCAATTACAATCAACAATCAACTCAATACTGAGTTGTTGTTCCCTCCAATGACAATCAACCCAATGGTTGTTGTTGCCTACTTCCAAGTGATAATCAACTCAATTGTTGTTGCATACTCTGACCATAGATCTTCTTGATCTTGCAACCTATAGATCTAATTGATCTTGCTTACATTACAATACAGCCCCATTCATCTCTTAAATAGATCCCAAACCAAAAAATAATTATAAACATAGACTCAAGACTAAAATTAGTCTTTACATGCAAACTAACTGTTCATCTAAAATTAGAATAGTTCTGAAAACATAGAGGTGATCGAAGTCAGTCTCTGTCTATCTGGAGATGACCGGTGTCAGCTGATGCATAATCGATGTTGGTTACTATGTACCTGGAGATAACCAATGTCGATTGGCCTGACCGATGTCAGTTACTGTGTAACCCAACAACCTTCACATTTACACATTCAGTGAAGCTTTTAGCTCCACAACTCAATAATCTCCCACTTGGAGATAAATAGTTGCACCTGTACCTGTACCTATATAACAACATCCTCTAATTTGTTTCTAGCTTGTATCTCCATCTTCAAGTTCAATCTTGAAGACCAATAAAAGTTGAATGAAAATTCAACTTCTCCTTTGTTCCTGGCTTTGTTAACATATCTGCAGGGTTCTTATCCATATGGATCTTTTCTAGCTTCAATTGTCCATCTTCCAATACCTATCTAATGAAGTGGTACCTAAGTTGTATATGTTTGGTTCTTGAATGAAAGGCTAAATCCTTTGCCAAATGAATTGTACTTTGACTATCACTATACAATCTGCAACTCTCTTGCTCCTTTTCGAACTCTTCCATGAACCAAGTCATCCATATCATTTCCTTGCTAGCCTCTATGACTACAACAACCTTTTGCAACTCTAAAATCTAGCTAACCGCCATTCCACCAATAGTGAACACATATCCTGTGGTGCTTCTCCTGCCATCTAGGTCACCTGCCATATCCGAATCTACATACCCATATAGAGAGGTGTTTGACCCTGCATAGCATAAATGCCTATTGCTGGTCCCTCTCAGATATCTGAGAATCCATTGAACTGCTTTCTAGTGCTTCTTTCCTAGATTGGTCATAAACTTGCTGACAACTCCCACTACTTGGGTAATATCAGGTCTAGTACATACCATGTACTCAACCTCATCATGCAATTTATGACACTGTTCTTTTTTTAACTTGAACTGTCTAGCCATAGGTGTGCTTACCAGTTTTGTATCATAAAAATTGAACCTCTCCACTACCTTATTCACATAATCCTCTAGAGACAAAATCAACCTGTGATTTTCTCTATCTCTAGAAATACTCATGCCAAGGATTGCTGCTCCTAAATCCTTCATGGCAAATGTGTGAGCTAATTTTACCTTTAGCTAAGTAATCTCCTACATGTGTGAACCTAAAACAAGCATATCATCCACATACAGTAACAAGATAATGTAGCTATCATTATCCAATCTGGTAAAATAAACACAATGGTCACATTGACATTGACTAAAGCCATGCTTTGTCATAAACCTGTCAAACCTCAAATACCATTGTCTTACAGCTTGCTCAAGACCATATAACCTAGCCTTATGTCTCACCTATCCATTCTCTCCTTTATTTAACATGTAAATCCATTCATTTTTAGTGCTTTCTTTCCAGCTGGAAACTCAACCAAATCCCACTTTTGGTTCTTTTCCAAGGAATCAATTTCCTCATTCATGCCATGCTCCCACTGTTTCCTAGATTCTACCTGCATTGCCTCTTCAAAACTTCCTAGTTTTCCACCATCAGTGACTAAAAAGTAGTATAAAGAAGGGGAATAATGAATTTGAGGTTTACTTACCCTTTCAGACCTCCTCATGGACGTTTGAGACTCATTGATAGCTTGCTATCTACCCAAATTTTATTCTAATAGTGATTGATCTCAGTCATCTCTGGCTGACCTCAGTCTACACCTGACCGATGTCAATTCCACCTGATCACCGACATCAGTTTCCTAATCGACATCAGTGTCCACTTGCCTGACATCACTGACCTTGGTCTCCACCAGACTGACATCTGTTCTTGCCTGATCGATGTCAGTTCTCACCTGACCGATGTCGATATCTGTGTTTTCTTATGAGTGATGATTTTTACCCACGAGCTCATTTTGGATCATAACCTCATCCAAATTGCCCTGCTCAAAATTATTCAACCTCTTGAGTTGATCACTGTCCATCACCTTCTCCTTGAAAACCAAGGCTTTCCATTTCTTAAATGTGTCAAAAACATCAAATTTCCTCTTTATGCAATAAACCCATACCTTTTTAATAGCATCATCAATGAAAGAAACATAATACTGTGATCCTCCAATTGAAGCTCCCTGAGCTGGTCCCCACATGTTTGTGTGAACAAGCTCCAACTTGTGCTTCTTATTTGTTGACCCAGTTTTGAGAAACCTCACTTTCTCCTATTTCCCAAACATACAATGCTCATAGAAATTTTGATCTATCAAATCTAAAAGCTTACCTTTTGACTTGAGAACATGCATTCCCTTCTCACTCATGTGACCAAGCCTATAGAGCCACATCTTTACATCTACATCCGAAGTAGATAAAACAGAAGGAGAATTAGTAATACAAGTAGATAGATAAAGTGTACCTACTTTCTTACCTCTAGCTAATACAAGTGCACCCTTGGAAACTTTCCAAGATTCAGCTGTGAGAGTTACTGTGCAACCCTCATCACCAAACTTTCCTATAGAAATCAGATTCCTCTTCAGGATTGGTACATGCATGACATCCTTCAAAACCCATTTGTTGTCAGTCTATAATTTCAGCTGCACTTCCCCTTTGCCAACAATTTAACAAGGCTCACCATCCCCTAAATAATTTTTTCCAAAGTCTCCATGGACATAATGATGAAAAAATTCTCTATTTGGGGTTGCATGGAAAGAGGCACCAAAATCTAAAACCCAAGATTCTAATTTATCCAAGGAAAATATAGGAGCATTCTGTGTAACAATACCTGCATCTTTTGCTTCTTTATTTCCTTCATGCTGATTTTTTTTCAACCAACAATCTTTCTTTACATGCCCTTTCTTTCCACAATTCCAACAAGTTATTCCATTTCTGGATTTGAATCTACTTCCCATCTTTGACCTTGATTTCCCTTGATCAACCTTCTCTCTTTGCTTTCCCCTACTTTCAACACTTAAAGCATTACCTAATGATTCCCCTGTGCTTTTCCTACAAATTTCTTCATTCAAGATCACACTAACAACATCATCAACTTGCAAGATATTTGAAGCAGATGCAATATTACTAACTGCCATTACCAAGCTATCCCAAATTTCAGGTAAAGAGCATAATATTAAGAGAGCCTTAATTTCATTATCAAAAACTATTTTGACTGAAATTAACTGATTTACTAATCCATGGAAATCACTAAGATGACTATATATCGATCCACCTTCCTGCATTTGCAAATTAAATAATTGCTTCATAAGAAATACCTTATTCGAAGCTGAGGGTTTTTCATATAAATTTGTCAAAGTATCCATTAACTCTACCATTATCTTTGCTTGTGAAAAGTTGGAAATCATAGACGATGCTAGGCTCAACCTTATAGATCCCAGAGCCTTTTTATCAAGAACATTCCATTCTTCATCTTGCATATATGTGGGCTTACTTGAAACACCACCCAACTGTAAGTACAGATCTTTTTGATAAAGATAATCTTCTATTTGCATCCTCCATAATTGATAATTCTTGCCATTGAATTTTTCCATTCTTAGTTTACCTTCTTCTGCCATTGCTTTAGTCCCACTCAAATAGAAACCCCTGTGAGTGAACATGTAATCAACAAACACTAACCCACTCTACCACTTTTTAGTGATCCTAGCTCTGATACCAATTGTTAGGATCCTCCTTAGAGTATAATTGATTACCTTTGTATAAGCAACTAAACACAAAATTAAACCAGAAGTAATAAGTAACTAGAAATCAAAAACAACAAAGAATAGGAGATATGAGAAATAATACAATTTGAATTAACACTCTTCCAAAAAGAAAAACAATGAAGAAATTTCACTCTTCCCACACGTCTTGGGTGTACAGTAATTCTCCCTCAATATTTCTCTCTCTCTCTCTCTCTCTCTCAATTACAATCAACAATCAACTCAATACCATGTTGTTGTTCCCTCCAATGACAATCAACCCAATGGTTGTTATTGCCTACTTCCAAGTGACAATCAACTCAACTGTTGTTGCCTACTCTGACCACAGATCTTCTTGATCTTGCACCTTGCAGATCTTCTTGATCTTACACCCTACATATCTAATTGATCTTGCTTACATTACAATACATCCCCATGGGTCTCTTAAATAGATCCCAAACCAAAGAATAATTAGAAATATAGATTCAAGACTAAAATTAGTCTTTACATGCAAATTAACTATTCGTCTAAAATTAGAACAGTTATGGAAACACACAGGTGACCGACATCAGTCTCTATCTGTCTGGAGATGACCGATGTCAGCCGATGCATAATTGATGTTGGTTACTTTATAGCTGGAGATAACTGATGTCGGTTACCGTGTAACCCTAAAACCTCCACATTTGCACATTGAGTGAAGCTTTTAGCTCCACAACTCAACATTTTTTTATACTATTCTACATAAAATAACATAAAAGGTTTTTAAAATAGAATACATATTCCTTTTAACATTATGAATTCCTTGATTGTCAGTACATACTCAGATATGTGTTATTAGACTGTTGTGTTGATTCAAAAAATCTCATAGCATACTTTTTACCTTCCTTGCCTACTTAATGACTATGACACACACACACACACACACACACACACACACACACACACACACACACACACACACACACACACACACACACACACACACACAATAACACCTAGACTAGGTTATATCATAGTTCTGTTCACCCCAGATGATTTATAAATCATTTCCAAATGATATAAGGTGTTTCAAACAAAAATTTTCAATCAAAAGGGTTTAGTAAAATGATGTGCATCTATTGGAACCCGTAAATAACTCCCAATCATCTCTTTTCACCATTGCTAGATGCTCTAAACCTAATCATAAAACTATTTGAAAGTTACAATTTGTACACATGGTAGAGAGTATCAAGTATGTGAAAAATATATTCCAAACTACTAAGCCACAAAAAAAGCCTTATCATTCTCTTTGAGGGTGTAACTAGAAGCATACTTTTGCTCATCCAACCTTCAAAAACTAGTCCTTACTGTATATACTAATTAAATCATGTTAGGAAATGTAGTATTCTATAATCTGCTAACTTGTCAAAGAACTTAACATAAATTCAGATACTTTGAACCTTTTCAATCACCTTAAGAGTAACAAATAGATTTTTACCCATAAATATTCTTAAATTTCCACTTGATGTATTCATAGTTTACCTCACAAAGAAAATACATAGTCTATTTACCACCTGAGGTTGACATCTTTATCATCTATGTATTCAAAACAATATGTATTCAAATCAAAAAATTCTAGGAATAGTGCAGAGTGTTATTTATAATGCATATATGTAAGCATTAAACCCTTAAAAGTTACTTATTATACATGTTTAAATATGGTCTTCTTCACCACCAAAAATAGGGTCTATGTTGTACTATTAAAAATATTTTTAGTAACATTAAAGAATAAAATGCACAAAAGGCTTCTTTAAGGAATGCTTATGCCAGTTACTATGCATTAAAATATACTCAAACATCAATAAATACTTATTCTAAACTACATACTTTTGCTCAATATTTAAACCATATAATTCAACAACATAGGGCAGACAATATCCAAATTGAGTTCCTTAATCATTCACATGAAAGCCACTCCATAGAGTTTTCACAGAACTTCAAAAATTCAAATAAATAAACTTACAATCTTCTAAGTGATAGGACCTAGATTCACAAAGCTCTGACACAACTTGTCAAATTTAAGAGCACACTTGATTACCTTTGTATTAGCAACTAAACACAGAATTTAACTAGAAGCAAAGAGTAACTAGAAATCAGAAATAACACAGAATATGAGAGGCAACACACAATTGTATTCAACTCATTCCAGAAGGAAATTACAATAAAGAGATCACACTCTTTCATCCACTTCGTGGGCATACCAATAATCTTCCCTCAAGAGTTATCTTCTCTCAATTCAGGTCACAACAAACAACTCAAACACAGAGCTGTTGTTCACCTCAACCAGTCAGTATCAATACTACCAGTACAACTAAGTACGCAATGTACTCTATGTAGATCTCACCTGATCTTGCTTCTTGATGTGTTGCTGTCACTTTTGATCTTGCTACCCCACAGATCTCCTTTGACCTCGCACACACACACACACCTGCAGATCAACTGACCTTACTTACCCATGTAGATCTTCTCCCTAATCTTGCAAAAACCTGCAGATCAACTTGATCTTACATACCATGGAAGAACCCCTATGATTCCACCATACGAAAGAACTCTTTTGGTTCTACACTTTACAATACAGCCCCATGGGTCTATTATATAGATCCCATGCATACAATAACTAGACAAGTGGCTCAAGACTAAAATTAGTCTTTACATGCAAATAACTCGTTCAACAAACTAACTGTTCGTCAACAACCAATTCTAGAATGCACAGGCGACTGACGTCGGTCCCTGTCTGTCTGGAGGTGACCGACATCGGCCGACTCCTAACTGATGTTGGCTGCTTTTTGTCAACCACTAACCGACATCGGTTTGCCTATCGACGTCGATGACTGTGACACTCAGTAACCTCCTCCATGTTTGCATCTGGGTGATGTTTTTAGCTCCACAACCTAACAATCTCCCACTTAGATATAAATAGCTGCACCTGTACCTGTACCAATACATTGTCTAATCTGTATCCTAGCTTGTATCCCTCTTCAAGCTCAATATTGAAGACCTACCACCACACACCCTATGGTGCTACACCTGTGACTGAATTTATCCATTCTCAGCTTACCTTCTTCTGCCATTGCTATACTCCCACTCAATAAGAAACCCCTGAGAGTGACCTGTAATCAAACACAAACCTCCTCCCTGTAACCTTAACTCTGATATCATTTGATAGGACCTAGATTCACAAAGCGCTGACACAATTTGTCAGATTTAAGAGCACACTTGATTACCTTTGTATTAACAACTAAACACAAAATTTAACCAGAAGGAAAGAGTAACTAGAACTCATAAATAAAACATAATATGAGAGGCAACACACAATTGTATTGAACTCATTCCAGAAGGAAATTACAATAAAGAGATCACACTCTTTCATCCACTTCATGGGCATACTAGTAATCTTCCCTCAAGAGTTATCTTCTCTCAATATAGGTCACAACAAACAACTCAAACATAGAGCTATTGTTCACCTTAACCAGTCAGTATCAATACTGCCAGTACAATTGAGTATGCAATGTACTCCAAGTAGATCTCACCTAATCTTGCTCCTTGATGTGTTGTTGTCACCTTTGATCTTGCTACCCCATAGATCTCCTTTGACCTCGCACACACACACACCTGTAGATCAACTGACCTTACTTACCCATGTAGATCTTCTCCTTGATCTTTCAACAACTTGCAAATCAGCCTGATCTTAAATACCATTGAAGAACCCCTATGATTCCACCATGCAGAATAACTCTTTTGGTTCTACACTTTACACTACAACCCCATGGGTCTATTATATAGATCCCATGCATAAAATAATTAGACAAGTGGCTCAAGACTAAAATTAGTCTTTACATGCAAACAACCCATTCAACAAACTAACTGTTTGTCAACAATGAGTTCTGGAATGCATAGGTGACTGATGTTGGTCCCTGTCTGTCTGGAGGTGACTGACATCAGGCGACTCCTGACCGATGTCGGCTTCTTTTTGTCGACCACTGACCGACGTCGTTTTGCCTATCGACGTCGATGACTATGACACTCAGCAACCTCCTCCATGTTTGCATCTGGGTGAAGCTTTTACCTCCTCAACCTAACACTACGATGATAAGAAACATGTCTTCCATCATAATCCTTTTTTCATATTATATTGTATATTCTTTATTATTTCTTATATAAAAAATATAGGTCTATCAACAAGCATTCTTTTGTAAACAAATTATTATCTATTCTAATTTTGGGGCTTTTCTTTATTTACTCCTTCAAACCCACCCCTTCTCCATACTATATTTTTTCTTTAATGACATTTCTCACATGAAAATATATATTTAAAAAGACTCAAAATTCCATAACTAAAGTGTAATCACTTTGATACGTTGTAAAACTACCCAACTTCAAGCCCACTCAACAAGATGACTCATCATGTGAGTCATGTGGGTCTTGGAACACTTTTTACCACCTACTTCAACCTAAACAAAAAACTATAGCTTAAATACCTCATGTAAAAAGGTATATATCTCTTAATCTTTTAGTATGAAAATGCCAAAAAGGTCCTTGATTAAAATTTGACACAAATCTAACACTTCAAAATGTTTCCTAGAGACCTAAAATGACTAAAAAAACCTACTAAAGACTCTAAACTTGTAAAATGGTTCATATGTATAATTTCAGATAGTGATGCTCTTGCATTACTTTATTACTTCAAACCTTTAGTTTGGTTTTTCCTTTAACTTATGTTAGAATAGGGTAAAATAGGAAAGATTTTAATAACATGAGTGTTTCTTGAATACTCTAATCTGATATCTAGGTTATAAATGAGAAATGTAATGAGGTTTGATATTATTTATATCAATATTATTTAGGAGATAATTCACATTAAATCACTTAATCCAACCATTTCAATATGTTTCATTTTAAAATTGGATGAATTTATGGAACTAGACTCTTATATTTGGGTAAGAAAATAATGTCAACGTTATTGTCTATACCAAACATTAGTGTTTTGTTAGAAAGAAAGTAGTTATAGGATCATAAATTAAAAGGGTATAAAATAATTACATTCTAATTATTCTATTCAAGAGAGGATGTCTATGTCATTAATATAAGGCTAGTCGAGCTAAGAGATAGGCCAAGGGGCACAAGATAAAGAAAATGTAAGGCTTGCAGAAGCAAATCATGTGTAGAACTAAAAGAAACATCCAACATCTTATTTTTACAAGTGTGAAAGACTGAGGTTATATGTAATCACAAAATATAATCTACATTTGACCCCCCTTTACTATAGTATTGAAATTTCTATTTTAAAGGAAAGGAATAAGTATATGTGTATATGCACACCTTGTCTTTGCTTGATTTTAATTTGAGTGTTTTTCTTGAGTTAAATTTGAGTGATTTTATGCTAATTAAAATGCAACCAAGAACAAACTATAGTGTAAAATAAGTTCATATAAACTTGGTTAAAATTAATTAAAATTGATTGAAATTTAAAGAGAATGGTTCAGGAGTACACATATGTGTCAATGTAATCACCTTCCCTATTGGCATTCTTTTTTTTGAAAAAATATGTATTATTGTAAGGATTTGAAACTTAGATTAGAATAAATATAGATAAATCTTTAAATTGAATATATCCAAGGAGATAAAGATAGAGAGATAGATTGGAAGGCACAAGCCCCCATCTTTGGAGCAAAATTGAGTTGACACCTGATAGTTGAGATTAGCTCAATCGGGAAACTCAATGATGTTGGATAATAAAATCAGATCAAACCTAAAAAGTTGTAAATAATGACTGATTTAATCACCTTAACCATACCAAAATATGGGCCAAGTACTGCAATACATTGATTTGCTAAAGTCTACAAAATTTCATGGGATATCAATACATGAAATGGTTTTTGAATTTGAAAATGATTTAGATTTTGAAATATTAAACACATTTTACATATCATATTCACCTTAGATATGTATCATGCTAAAACTATGTATAAAAATGGTACCATGTATATAGTTTTGCCACAACTATGAATCCAAATCATATAACTATGTGTTTTGGCCAATTCGGATAATTGTGAAAGGGTCAAGAAAATGATTCCATAATTGTGTGACTATGGATAGATATATATATTGTCATAAGTATCAATATTAATTAAATATTTCCAAAACATGCCCCCACTATAAAATGGATATGTTGAATACTAGGTAGGTGTACATATCAAGCTTCTAAAGTATAACCTCACTAAATCTATAAAATGATATAAGTACCAAATGTTGAATAAATGTAGAGATAATTCTTACAAATAATGCCACCACTAAATATGAAAACTATGAATGTGTGGAGGCCATATTCATATGGCATGCCTCCACTAAATCTAAAAAATGGTGTAACTACCAAATATTGAATGCATGTGAAGAACATACTTCTAAATCACACCCACACTAAATCTACAAGCTATGAATGTTTGAAAGATATGTCCACATGAAATTCCCCTAAAAAATCCAAAAACTATGAAAATTTGGAAGCCATATCATCATGACATGCCCCCACTAATATTCCCCCTTTAAGGTCAGGGAAAAATATTACCTAGAAGATACCTCACCTTAAAAGGGTAAAATAACTGTATAATCTATGAATGTAATCATGTAGCATATAGAAACAACATGTCTATGTAAATGTATCATTGAATTTTATATAAGTAATGTGATCACATGTAGGACTAAGATTCATGATAAATATCATGGCAACATCTAGACAGTAATAATGCAAAATCAACAAGTAAACATGCACACACACAAGAACATTCAAAATCGAGTCAAAAGGAAATGGTCCAAGGAGATTTAAAATAAGGGGCATGTTTAAATTCCTCAAAATATAAAGGTTGGGACCTAGTCAAGTGCCCACAAATAAAGGAATGACATATCCAAATGGCCATACAATAACTAATGGCACATTCAAATCTCCAAGAAAGTAAGGATGAGATATTCAAATGTCTATACAATAACCAATGACATATTTAAATGTCAAATAAGTCAAACATAGGTAGATGGGCCGCATACAATGAAGCATATTTAAATCCTTGAATAATCAAGACAATATCAAGGAAAGTAGTCAAGGAATTGTATGAAAGAAAAGCATAAGCAACTAGAATTAAAAAAACCTTACTAGATCATGGACAAATGGGTTAGCAAAAAATGTCAAATTCTTAATATATCAAGTACCTAGTGAAAAATAGAAGCATGGACAATATGCATGTGTAATTACATATTTAGGATAAAACATGATAGTGTAGAGACATCATAGAATCATATAACTTATGTGTGGAAAGCTTAAATATGTGGATGCCCCTAATGTCCATATGACATGAGTAGAAAGAAATCCCAACATCTGGAATATGAGTGTATCTTGTATTTGTGTATGCTTATAAGTGTGTATGTAAGAGTAACTAATATGCTCCCCCTTAACATGAAACTAACACATATATGCTAAGGATCAAATAGAACATGTATGTGTAAGAAATTCTTTTTGATATTTTTGAAATCTATGGTATATTTTGGTATTTTTGATATATCTGCTAATGAGGAAAGATCATCTTCTGATGACATCTGATGAATGATCATAGATATCTTATCACTATAAATTTAGTGTGATACCCCATGTACGCATCCAAGTAACATAAATAGGTGTATTTTCTATCACTATGGTATTGATGATGATCTATGTATATAAAAAAAACTTTATTATCATGAATTAATAGTAATAGTAACTAGAGTAGGGGCTTTTTGAATCGATCATTGAGTGATTATTTATTTATTTTTAGTAGAGATAATAGGAACATGTGTAGGTGCTTTGGATATCTAACCACATTGTGTACTAGAAGATTGGGATTCTATGGAATCCACTATATGTCTTTGATTTAATGGTCTCTCTAGTACATATCACATAGTAAGGGGATTGACTATTGCTTACTCTTTTATGGTGGATTACCCTTAGCAAGATTAATAGTTAGTTGTTTGGGTATAAGTTCCTTTTATTTGAGAGAATGCTCATATTGAATTATGGAAATAGTAATTACCCAACTCATAAGAATGTATTTGACACACTCATGCATTGTATAAGGTATTACTTGAAGAGTGTATATCTAAGTTCTTCCCAAAAATATATTTAATATTCCTATATAAGGGATAGCTAAAATTTAGTAACCACATTTGACCAACTTGTAAAGGTAAGTTAGTTTTGCCAATAACCTTTTGGGAGGTCCTATATAATTCTATCACTAATATTGTATAGGGGTGTTAATAATGATGAGTATAACATAAATTCATGAGTAATATCATGGTGAAAACATTTTTTATTGCACCATTATCAATAATAACACTATGGATGTAGTGTTTATCAAGGTATGCTCAAATGAATAAGGATTGAATATCAGAGTCATCATACTTAATGTCATTATCATGAAAGGAAATATAAGTTCTCTAAACTATATGAGGTATATGTCCTATGTAAGTATCAATAATCCAATCTAGTGGGCATGTATAATGTGATGGAGGAGGAAGTACATTATATGCCATTTAGACTTTTGGTTCCATTTTAGAATGGTCTTGCAAAGGATTGTTATATATTTTACACTTATTATAATCACCAAGTTGTAAGCCTAATTCCTTTGGAAGATCATCAAATTTTATATGTTGGTCATCGATGAGGTCCTAGATATTATGCTTCAAAGTAAAACATTTACTTGTATAATGCCAAGGGCCTTTGTGATAGTAATAATAATCATTTTCATCATATCCTTTGGGTAGATGAGAACTCATATCAACATCAATAGGATGAGGCACATATATAATACGACACTCTAACAACCATAGGAGTAATTAAGTAGGAAGCCCAATTAAACATGTAAATTATCTCCTTGGTGCATTATATAAAATAAGCCAATTAGGCTATTGTGAAACTGTGTTAACCATGGTGGTTATTTCCTTATTAGGTTCAATAGGTTTTACATTATAACTTGTTTTGATTGTAAATTTAGTAATAGATGTAGATTCATTTGATGTGTTTGCTACATACTTGAGATTATTCAATTAATTAAGATTCATTTCATGGTCCTATACAATATGGAATAAGTCATCAAAATATTGAAACTTAATGAAAATAATGGACTCATGCAAAGGAGACACCAAGCTTTACTTGAATATATCTTATAACATTTAATCATCCATAAGATTATTTATTTTTGATAGCATTGTCTTCATTGATAGTTTCATTTATTCCTTGTTTTGTTTTTGTATTTTGAGCATAGGGAAACTTTTTGGTAATGTTAATATAAAAAAAAGTGTCGAAATCTGATCTCCAATACGTTTTAATGATTTTATGGATTAAAAGATGTTGCTCAGGATCACCCTTGCCATCATCAAATGTGAAATTATGCTTAATGAATCTACTTAGCAAAGGGTACAAAAAGATTTTAAATGTAATAGGTTTATGCAACACAACTTTGGAGTCAATAGCATGTGAATACTTTAAATCTTTTTGTTCAATGTTTAGAATTTTGCCTTCCACACTTTTTATAACTTGAAGGAATGATTAAACTATAGGCCTAGTGGTATTTAGATTAGTAATTTAATTAGTCATCAAAGGGGATGAAAACATGTTTCGAATACTAATATGCATTAAAACTGGTATTTGAGTTAGAACCATTGATAATGTCATGATAGATGTATCAATAGTAATTTCATGAAACAAAATATTAAACACATAATTTGTGCCCCCATTAGATGTATTGACTTGTGATGTGTTCAAGCGGAGGGATGTATCCATTAACATTTTTTCAATTTTTGGGTTCATGTATAGTTTTTAAGACCTTATCAAGATCTTCAAGGTTTTATTAAATGCACTCTAAAAAAAATTTGGAGTGCATGCACTTTATCATTGTCTACTTCCTCATTATCATTTATTTCTAAATTTGCATTATCAAAATCATATTATATGATAAGCTTTTCAAAAAAAAATCATTATTAACATGGGTATCACTATGGTCCAAGGTATGAGATCCTTCATTGGTTTGTGACATATTGGATGGGTTATAGGGAAGCTCGATATGTTCAATAGACACACCTCATAGTATAGGGTTATGCCTAGGTTGCATATAAAATAGTACCAATAGAAAAATTAAAAATTATAATAAATTGAAACCCTTGTTGGTCGAAAACCTTAGCAATTAGAATAAATTACATTCACACATATCTATTTCATAAAATGTTTAAGCATAATTTAGATGAACATCTTATTTGGGTAGTTATGGATATGTATATAGAAATGATACAACACAAGGGTGAACATCAGATCTATAGTAGGACAATTAAAGTGTTGAATGTAGATGTAACATATAATGAATTTATTAAAATAATAATAATCTATTAAATGAAATTACAACCATGTTAGATATAAAAATGACATAAAATAAGGTGCTTAAATGGCTTTGATACTAATATAGATCTATATTTGGAATAAGCTAAAAGTAGGTGGAAAGATAATTCTATAATAATTATTAGATTTTGGATCTAGTACATCTAGTTCTCTAGATAATTACATAGTGTCAAGCTAAACCTCAATGACTCCACTATCAAAGGGCGCTTCTTACATAGATGATACTCTATAATATGGCCTCATACTCATATAGTTCTACCATACATGTTGGATTATGTATGAATGATGTAATTTGTTTAAAGCAAGTATAACAATGACATATATTGTGTCTTAGAAAATAATACATTTTGACTACTCATTTAGTAATTTAGGTCTATATTTAGGTTATTCATTTGAATTATGTTAGACTAGGGTAGAATAGGAAAATGTTTGGTAAATTGAGTGCTACTTGACTAATTTTTCATCAAATTTCTAGGTTTTAGGTGAATAATGAATGAGTGATGATATGGTATTTATATTAATCCTATTTAGGAGATAACTCACATTAAATCATTGAGGATGACAATTGTAAAACATTTCATTTCAAAATTTGATGAGTTTGGGGTACCTGACACTTGCATTAGGGTGATACAATAATGTTAATGTTATTACTTATCTTAGATGCTAGTGTCTAGGGAGAAGTAAACTAGGTACGTGATCACAACTTAAAGAGGTGTAAGACAAGTACATTTTAAGCATTCTAGGTAAGATAAGATGCCTATGCCATCAATATAAGTCTAGTTGGATGAATAGATATGCTAATGGGTACAAGATATATTATGCGTGAGGATTTCAAAAATAAGGAATGTATATAACTAAGAGAAACAACCAAGGTCTATGTTTTCCAAGTGTAAAAGGATGAGGTACTACATAATCATAAAATATCATCTACAATATGATTAATTACAAAATATTGAATGTTTAACAAATAAAATATAAAATCATATTTAGATAAGCACATATGAAATTCAAAGGAACAAATAATTATGAATAATTTTACAAGGTTTAAATTCATTAGATAACTATTACATAGTGAATCATAGAGAATAAAATTCATTCACAAAAACTATACAAAAATCAAGTATTAACAACATAAATCACACCTCTAACATAGATTCACTAATAATATTGTGACTATGGTGAATTAATCATCACATATTATTCTAACACACCCCTAATCCAACATGGTGTCAAGTGAACAAGAGAGAGATTCTAAGAATGCCTCAAATTTGACATGTGTGAGTGACTTGGTGAAGATGTCTTCAAATTGTTCTTTTCTCAGTATAAAATGGTGAGTGGTCATTAAAGTGAAGTAGTATCACAAAGACCTTTTACCACATTTGAGATTTGTTCAATGAATATTTATTTGACGTGTTTGATGCCACTTGTTATATATGTTAATGTGTATGTAAGGATGTAAAAGTTTGTTTAATATGTTATTCCATCAAACTAACGATTCAATTAATGACACCTAGAAACAATATAATCTATGTATTTTATCATCATTTATGTAAACAAGTTTAATAATTGATTTTGTTTATTCAATTGGACAATGAAGCTGTGGTGTATTTATAGCTCGATGTGCATAGGTCAGATATTATGCATGTAGTATTATCATTTTAATTAAGCTCGAATCAGTGTCTCTGGTAGAACATGATGAGAATAGTTTGTTTGTTTTAGTCTTATTGTTGACTTTGACGTTAATTTTTTTAATCAATGTGTTTCTTTGTATCATAAACTTATGTACAAGTCGACTATAAATCAACGTAACATACGCCCTTTGAATAAATTAAATAATCAATTGTTTTCATCTTTTTTTAATAGTGTTATGTTGTTTGATAGGATGGAATCATTAACTTCATGAAAATAAAGCTCTGTGAATTTTTTATGATTGTTCTTAAGATTTATGCAAAAATAAGTTACAGGTTTAAAAAATTATATTGTTTTGGTAGCTCAATGTGTATAGACCCAAAATTGGGCATGTATTCATTTCTAAAAAATACAATCCTAGATCAATGTTTCTACTTAAATCCCATGATAACATTTTATTTATCTATTTTTCTTCTCAACATTGATTGCATTTTTTTAATCAATGTGTATATTCCTCTCATAAACATTTGTACAAAATCAATTTTCTAAGGTCCTATGCATAAACTAATAATTGGGCATTAGTCATTATTAGGTGAGTTATGTTCTAATAAATGTCTTTACATGAATGTGGTGAGTATAATTTACTTGTGTCACATATTTTGGTGATATTGACATAATATAGTTCTTCATGTCATAATTCATGTAAAAGGCTACAAAGTTAGGATTTCATTCTTCTCGAAGTCATGTTGTGTTTATAGAAGACAACATATGTCATGTGAATAACACAAACAATTAGTTGTGTCTTCATTTTTTATATCATATTTTTTTACGACATGAAATATCTAGCTTCTTGTGAATAGAGGTGTTTGAAAGATTTAAGAATCCTTTATTAGGGTGTATGTGAAAATAGGTCATGGGCTTGAAATAGTTTTTTAATTTGATATCTTAATGTGCATAGAAAAGAGATTGGGCATGGAGTTATTGTTATATGAGCTAAGATCATATCAATATCTATACGCAAATTTGGTGAGAATATTTTATTTCTTTCATCTTTGCTAAGAATATTGATATTAATTTGTTTTAACCAATATGTTTTTAAATCATAAAATTATATGCAGGTTTTAAAGTCATGATTTCATTCTTGTTAAATCCCAATTTTAATTTTATCTTTTTTTTTTGTCAATACTAAGCCAATTTATTTTTAATCAAAACATTTATTCTTGTCTTAAATAATTTTACATGTCTATAGGATCATGCACATAGGTTGGATATTGGGCATTCAGTCATTATCATTTGAGTAAAGCTTAAATCAATATTTCTATATGAATTTGATGATCATATTTTTTTCTTTTAAATTTAATTAATGATATCGATATCAATTTTATAAATTAATATATTTTTTGATGACATAAATTTACATATATAATTATATACATTCAAAATTTTGATCTTCTTTTTAAAAAACATGTTTTTGATTAGAAAATAAAATATATATTGATTATATCTTCATTACTTTATAAAAACATGTTTAAAAATATGATTTTTCACAAATAAAACCCTAATAAACACATTCCATATAATCCTATCCTTATATGACTGGATATGAGATGTTCCTCACTATACTTTTGAACTTTATAAAATGTATAAATAACTTTTATAGTATATTAATAGACTGGTTCCCTTCCCCTAATCCCTAACGACAATGTCTGTTGTCATCCTAATAAATTAACTCTTTTAACTTAATCCCTATCGACAAACACGAGGAGCGCTTCGCACAGTCGTTCCCTGGAAATGGGACTGAGGCAATACGATAAAATCCATGGCAAGATACAGCCTTGCAATACGATGATAATGCAGAGGCTGAAGCTGCCACGTGATTGTTGGCAAATAGAGACGTGACGATGACATATTCAATGTGCCATGACCAAATTTGTTATCTTAATCATTAAGAAAAGGAAGCAAACATAGAACAGTATTATAATAGTTCAAAATAAAAGATAATCTTCTTCTAATAAATATAATAATTATGTTTTTTTTTAAAAGAAAGATATTACTTAGAGTATAAAGAAATTAGTAAGCAATAAGATATAAATTGGATAAAAGTTGAATATTCAAAGTAGGGTTTAGACAGTTTTATGCTACACATCAAAATCATATTTAATATTATTATTTAAGAAGGCTTTCCGATAGATTGGGCGATTAGTATTGTTATCCTTCTTTACAAAAATAGGGATATTAATAATCTGTCTTAATATCAAATTACCATGGTTAATCCCTTCTTTTGAAAGTTATTTGGTAGCATGATAGAGCATAGAATTAGTAGTTAGGTAGAAAAAAAGGGCAAAAGGACAAAAGATCAAGCAGGACTTAGGGTGAAACTTTCGACTATCGAGCATTACATCACATTTAGATACTTGATCGACAGAGTATGGGATACTCAAAGAGAAGAAGCTTTTTAATATTTTGTTGATTTTGAAAATGCATTTGACAAGATCCTTAGAAGTAAATTTTGGACCAGAATAGAGGAGCTTGAAGTTCCAAATGAGTATAGAGCAGTAGTACATAGACTTTAAGGGAATGTCAACACCGAAATTAGGAAAAGTAACGGAATTTCAGAATGGTTTGGAATTGACATTGGAGTCAGACAAGCGTGTCCTCTATCTCTCACTTTGTCTGACATATACATTGATAAACTAGAAGAGTGGATAGACAAAGTTGGTGAAGGGGGTGTCCAACTAGCTAGTCATGTTACAAAGCTACCTCTTTATGCAGATTATCTTATCCTAATTGCAAAAACAATCCATAATTTTAGAGAGCTCTTGAAAACTTTATAGCTCTTTTGTCAAGAGGTAGTAATATAAGTGTAAAATCGCAAAATAATTTTTATTATCTTTTCTCTTTGGAGAAAAAATAAATAAATTGAGTTTGGTTTTCAAGAAACTCCTCTAGAAATAATGGAAGAATATAAATATCTTGGGCTTGACTTCCACAACAGACTTAGTTGGGAGACCTACAGGGCAAAAAGAATACAAGGAGGTTTGAATTCTTTATATTCATTGGAAACAACATCCAAGAATGCATAATTATGGGGTTAGAAAACCAAGAGAACCTTATTTAGCCTACTCATCACACTAGTGGTCTTATATAGCGAAAATGCTATATAGTACAATGCATTTTCTTATCAGGATTCCTAGTTATGAATTAGCATCGGAAAGGGGTATGATTTTTTTGCATGATCAGAAGGAAAACTCTCATATAAAGTAGTTGCATTAATTCAAGTTCCGTTACAACCCTTGGTCACATAGGTTTCTCAGTCTTGTAAACATTATTAAAATCTTTCGTTTCACTTCATTTCATCCATAACAATAAAGTATGTCATCCTCTTATTAAAGGATAAGTGTACAAAGTTTGGGAGACAAAAAAGGCCTACCCATGGACATGATTTTCCATAAATTTAATAAATTTGAACTTCTATAGAAAATTTGAAGACGGTGTAAGAACATGAAATGTAGCATTTTGAGTCTAGTATCTAAAACACTAAATGTTTTTAAAAATGGTTTATATTATTTAGGTCAAACATCTAAAATTTGAAGAGAAACTCTTATTTTTGTTTTAGAAAACATAGTAGATAGATGGTCATGCAATGCACCACTTTTTTTTATCAGCATTTAATATTATTTGAAACCCTTAGGGGAAAATTTGGATTAAATCTTCTAGTTTTTTACCTATATTATTTTATATTTTTTCAGTGAATACTTTTTTTATGAAGTTTACAAGTAAATAGATCCTGAAAAGAAACAAAAAAATGGATAGCCATGCATGTGATGCACCTAAGTACTTAAAAAATATATGAAAATTATTTTTATTTTGTGTACATAATGAGGCCTAGTTTGTGACCATATAACTTTTTTTTCACTTGGATCGATGAAAGACAAATTACATAAACATGTATAAGCATGTATGTTTGTAGCATATAGTGGCATAAGAAAGGTATAGTTAGAAATGGACATAGTTTGAAACCTTAAATTAGTCAAAAAATTATTTAAAACATATTCTTCAAAATAGGAGATTGTGCCCATCATGATGATATTAATATTTTGAAGTTTCATGTTGAAATTCTTATTGTGTTTTGCAATTTAAGTTTTTTTTTTTTTTTTTTTTTTTTTTTTTTTTTCATAACTCTCAAAACTCATCTGTACATTGATAGTCCCAACCTTTTGCTTGGGAATCTAAGCCATTCCCATGAAAAAAGGCATGGGAATTAAATTCAAATTCAAATAGCATAATCTCACTATTAACTATGTTAGTAATGAAATTGCATTACTTAATAACACAATGGTGTTATATATTCTCAACACTCTAAAACCCAAATTTGCATATTAACCTAAATAAGGAGTTGTTAGGCCCAGTAGTCTTAAGATCAAAGTTGGGTTGATTAAATTTTTTATTTAGGACCAATGTTCTTATCAAGATTTGATAGCATGGAGTGATAATTATAAATGTATTAACCTATGAATTAATTTATTATTCATTTGACATGAGTTTAATCTTCCTTAAAATGGAGATAATCCTAATTCATCCTAGACAGGGTCAAGAAGTCAAAAGTTGGTTTTTTGTGATCCACTAATTCAAATCACTCATAATTTGGTAGAGTTGATTTATATTTAATTTTTTACATGAATAAATAAATTATATTGACCAAAAATATATTTCAGTACAAGGATACTCTGACTGAGTACAAATGGATCTTGAGTATTAAGTTTGAAAGAGAGTTCATTGATATTATCAATGTTTAAGGATTAATTATTTTAAAGTTAGTATTTGAAAAGGAATTTATAGTCTAAAAAATATTCATTTTTTTTTGTAATAATAATAAATAAATCAAGGGTCATTATATTTTGTGTCAAGAGTGTATACAGTCCTAAAAGAGGCTGAATTTGGCTAAACAGGACTATGTTAGTTTTTGTAGGTAACTGGTGATGTCTGGAACTTGTAAAAAACTTTTATAAAAATTTTCGTTTTGTCTAAGTCTCTGAAAAAATTGTTTGATTCAATAAGTGAAGCTCTATAAGGATCTACATTTAAGGTATATCAATGTGTTAGTACCTTAGTTTTCATATAAGAAGTTGTCTTATTTCAAGTTCAGAGATGTTTCAAACATAAATGCTAAAAACATACATGATAAAAACATACATGCCTTATGATATAACTGATTTTATCATGAGATGTCATAAAATTCATTTTTTTAACCTATGGCCAAAACATAACCTTTTGAATACCAATCTAGCTATGCATTTCAAGTAAATTGGGTTATTATGAGCCCCTTAAACCTAATTACATGAATATGAAATGTGATTTGGGGGTTGGTCAGCTCCAATTTCATTATCTCAGTTGAAACAAAGAAACATAATTTATTTATATACAAGTTCTACACATATAGAATATTATTTTGAGCTCAATAAACTTGAAGTCATCAGTTAATGAATGCAAATGTGTATTAGTTTAATTATGGAGGTAATTAGGATCAAGATGAGCCACGTGGATGTATTTTAAATTATATATTCAATGTGATTTGGAGTGAAGTTAATCCTAATGTAATGCCATATATAATTAACCATAGAGTTGATTCATTTAGTCTAAGAGGCATTTGAGGCCAAATTGATTCCATTAAAGAGAAAGATATGATTTGGTGAAAAATTAAAATTTTGATTCTATCATGAATTGATCCAATTAGAAAATTTATGCATTTATGGGCATGATCTGGGTAAAATTGATCCCCTAAACCAATTTCATGGCTCAATCAATTTTATAGTTCATACATGCAATATGTATGGGTTAACTGACCCTACTTTTATTAGAAATGTAAACATGTTCAACTAATTATCACAAATAGGTTAACAAGCATATCACATTTTCTTTAATCACCTTAGTGATTTGACCTTATATTTGATATATTAAACACTAAACCCTATACCATTTAACTTTAACCCTAATCCATAATCCCTAAACCCAAATTTCTTTATAATGTAGACCCTAAACCAATAAATTTAGCCCCGACTAAAATCCTTTATATATAGTAAGAATTAGGTTCATAGGGATGAATTTGATCAAAATTTTATCACTCATTACTAAACTTTAATTCGTAGGATTAGTTTTTGATGATGTGAGGGATAATTGATCCCAAATTCACATTGTTTACTCACAGATCTAGGTTCAAGGAGCTCAAATTTACCATAATCACCATCATGATTGTACCTTATATACCCTAAAATCTATACCCTAAGCCCTAATACCTAATGTTCCTAATCCATCAACTCTAAACCATAAATAAAAACTCTTTAAACCTTGAACAAATAATTTTAACCCAAATTAACATCATTTAGACTAACAATTAAGTTCAAAGGTCTCAGTTTGACCTAATTCATGTGACTAATTTCCCCATTTGACTAATTCACTCAATCTACATGATGACATGGGATATAATGACAACAAAAAAATAAATTCTATAGTCATAAATGGCTCCAAATAATTCAAATTATCCTCAATTATCTTTGCAACTGACCTTGTGTACCCTAAACAATTTACATTAAAACCTAAGCCTTAAACTCTAAACCCTAAACACTATACCCTAAATTTTAAACCATAAAATTTACCTATTTACTCATTTATTTAGTCCCAATTAACATATTTTTTGGTATAAATTATATTTGAACATGGCATAGTGTTGGAAATATTGTCATTGAAGTCAAAGGTCTAACATTGGTGATAAAGGCCCCATTATATTTAATGATGTTTTAATATTCATATATTGGTGAATGTGTGTTAATATTTATTTAATATTAAAGAATATATTTTTTGTTTTATATAATTCAAAAGAGGGCCCATGGAGAAGTCAAAGAGTCACGGGGTAAAGACAAAAGATGAATGAGACACATTTTCTCATGAATAGTCATCTTGAGGAATTCAAAGAGTCACCATGTGAAGATAAAAAAGGGTATGGTAAATTTTTCCATGAAGGGACACTTTGAATAATACACAAAGTCGCCAAGATAAAAACAAAAAAGGAAAGGATGCATTTACTTATGAAGGGTCACCATATGACTTTTCAAATGCAAGGATACGAAGGGCCATGCAAGTTTAGCACCATTTTCGATGAGGATTGATGGGTCACAAAGGGTGAATGCCAAAGGTCATTTGTAAAGCTATAAATAAAGCCTTGAGAAGCCATTTGTAATATCCAAGAGAGTGCATGGTTTGTATTTATTTTTGAAGAGACAAAAGTAGGATATATTTTAGAGTTATATCATTTATTGAGTAAGAAACATTGAGAGATAGCTATGTTTTATACACAATAGGGTTTGGTGCTTATGTGGGTTGGTGCTCGGTAAATGGGTTGGTGCTCCTACAAGTTGGTGCTTATTCATATACTCAAGATTTTTCCCTATGGTTTTTCCCACTTTGGGTTTCCATGTAAAAATATAGTGTGTCTCTCTCTTGTGTGGTGCATATTATTATTTTAATTTTATTGCATATCTTGAATGTGTGGTTAAGTGGTTAAAGAAAAAGAATTTGATTAAGTAAAAATATATATAATATACTGATTTACCCACAACCCCCTCTCAACATATTTCATGCTTAACAATTGGTATCAGAGCAGGTTCCTTTGGAAAATGTTTTATAGCTTGATGGTAGATCGAGAAAGCACGATGGCTAGATCACATGATAGTTTTTATATAAATAAAGCACCTTTTTTTTATGGGAAAATTATGTATTTTTGAGCATAAGTATGAAGACTTATTTTATGGCCCTTGGATTCAACATATGGCAAAAAGTGTTGGAGGAATATGAAGATCCAAAAACACTTTGTAACTACTCTAGCATAAAAGAAGGCAATTGAAAATAATGCTAAATATTTAAATGCTATTTTATGTGAATCAAAATTTTTTAAAGTTATGTAATATAAATCTACTCATGAGACTTGGGTAAAACATGAGAATATTTACAAAGGTGATGGAAAGGCTCAACAAGCTAAGCTTTAGAATTTTAGAAGATAGTTTGAGACTTTGAAGATAGAAGAGGAAGAAAATATAACAAGTTATCTTTTTATGGGTCGATCAAATATTTAATCAGATTCAAGGTCTTGGAGAAAAGTTAGAAGAATCAATTGTGGTTAAATTTTTTTTGAGATCTCTACCATTGAGATATGATGCAAAAGTTTTGGCAATTGAAAAGATGAATAATTTATCCAAGAAAATAATGGATGAGCTACATGTTATTCTTATGACATATGAGATACGGACCAAACAAGATAAACCCTCAAAGAGAGAAGCTACTTTCAAGACATCAAATAAAGACTAGACTAAGATTAAAGAACCAAGTGATAGTTCTAGCGATGATGAAGATGAAAATGGAGATCTATTCATTTGCATGTCAAAAAAGGGCACAGGTAAATATCAAGGAAAATTACCTTTGAAATATTTTAATTGTGGAACGATTGGACATTTTGGAGCTAAATACCTAGATAAGGGTAACGGTGACAATGAGGAAGCAAAGTCTACATACAAGAAGATTTTAGAAGGAAAATTCAAGAGGGGATTAGAGAAGAAGAGTTTGTATTCTAAAGATCCTAGCTCAGATGAAGATAGTGGAATTAGTGATTCAAAACAAGAAGAGATTCTATTCATTGCCATACATGAAGATACCTCTACAAGTAAAAGTATAGATGATCAAGAAAAAGAATAGATTGAAGCTGATGTGAATCTGGGATTAGAAATCATTTTTGCCTTAGAAGATTTAAAAGCTCTTGAGAATAAGAATTGAAGATTAAAGCTCCAAATCGAGAAAAATGAAAAGGTGTCAAAGGAAACAATTTAATATCTACAAGCACACTTTGAAGAAGCCAAGAAGAATGAAGAAGATCTAATGGCACCATTGCAAAAAGTAAGTAAAGAATGTGAAAGGTATATTATTGAACTTGATTCTTTAAAAATATATCTTGAGAAAACAAATAAAGCAATCAATGATAGAGGAACCAATGATTCAAAATTTGAGAAAAGCACTAATATGTTGAATAAGATATTAGAAAGTCAAAGATCAATGTCAAATAAGATAAGTATCACATTTGAAAAAGATAAAGGGAAAGCTAATACTTTTATAGACAAGGAAAAATGAAAGAATTATGCTGAAGCTCTTACAAAAGAATAAAGAAAAAGGGAATAAATTAAGAATATAGACGACATCTCAAACAAAGAAGGCTAGAGGGAACAAAGCTAAAAAAGCTAATTAGGTTAGAGATACACAAATAGGTCCTATTTTTATGGTTACTATTTTTATTTTAATGGATATGGTCATAATAAAATTGAATGTCAAAAAAGGGCTAACAATTTTAGAAATAAGAAGGAAATCCATGCAAAGTCAAGTAGAAGTGACAACTATTTTGATCCTATATGAGGCTTTAATGAAGAGACCATAATATGTTAAAAGTGCAAAAAAATTGAACACATAGCCTAGTACAATATAATCATGTTTGATTCATTCAAGAAGGACTAGAGTTTCAAGGTTCCATTCATCAAAAAGAAAGTTTAGACAGGTTCATGGTAGAAGAAACAACCTTTAAAATCTATGTTAGTGCAAATAGCTTTGCATGCAATACATAAAGAAAATGCATGGTTCATTGATAGTGGATGTTCAAGGCACATGACAGGAGAAAATTTCAAGTTCATAACCTTGAAGAAGATCAATGGT
The DNA here is from genome assembly GCA_037957365.1 of Torreya grandis. Lineage (NCBI taxonomy): Eukaryota > Viridiplantae > Streptophyta > Pinopsida > Cupressales > Taxaceae > Torreya > Torreya grandis. Next base: position 402,299 of record JARHVA010008255.1, on the reverse strand, counting down.
GGCATAGTGAAATTTGGAGATAATACTACTACTAAAACTGCCAAAAAAGGTACACTAAGTTTGGATAATGGTCGAACTAAAAATGAAAATGTTTTGTACGTAGAAGGTCTTAAGCATAATATTTTGAGTGTATTTCAACTATGTGATTAGGGGCACACACTAAATTTTTATGAAAAATGTTTTGAAATTAGGAGAAAAGATTTAGATGTGTTAGTTATAAATGCTCAAAGAACAAGCAATAATTTATATATGTTATCAGACATCAAAGGTCAAAGATGTTGTTTGAGTCAGATTGAAGAAAGTTGGCTATAGCATAGGAGAATGGGAAACATAAATTTTTACAACCCTTTCAACATCATCAAGAAGCAAGCAATCATAAATCTTTCAAACATCATAAATCCAACCGACATGCTTTGTGAACCTTGTTAGCATGGGAAGTAGGCCAAAAGGTGGTTCAAAATAAAAGAGTACTCGACCACTCAGATGTTGGAGCTTGTTGACACTAATCTATGTGGACCTATGACAACTCAAACTACTCAAGGTGAGAAATATTTCATGTTGGTTATTGATGATTTTTCATGTATGACTTGGGTAATATTTTTGAAGAAAAAATTAGAAGCTTTCAGACATTTCAAAGCATTCAAAGCATTAGTTGAGAATGAAACTAGTTTGAAGATTAAGTGTCTAAGATCAGATTTAGGATGATAATTCATTTTAGATTAGTTTATTAAGTTTTGTGAAGACCATGGAATAAAGAGACATTATTCAGTAGCCAAAACTCCACATCAAAATAGAGTAGTTGAATGGAAAAGTAAAACAATTTAGGAGATGGTGAGGATAATGCTAAATGAATCCAAGATAATAGATAAATAGTGGAGAGAGGTAGTTTCTATAGTAGTGCATATTCAAAATAGAGAATTATTAAGAGTTAATAGTGACAAGACTCATTAGGAGCTGTGGAAATATAAACCAATAATAGTTGATTATTTTAGAGTTTTCAATAGCAGATGCTTCATAAAGATAATCAATGAAAAAAATGGTAAGTATGAATCCAAATGAGATGAAGGTATATTTATTAGTTATTATTTAAAATGTAAAGCTTATAAATGTTATAACAAAAGAACCAAGAAAATTGTTGAAAGTACAAGTGTCAGAATAGAAGAAGATGGAACACAAAGAATTAGTGATCCAGTAGACATTCCTAAAATAATTGAAGAGGATCTTTTTGAAGAATTAGATGAAGATGAGAAGAAGGAGAAAATAGACACCAAAAATTCATCCAAATATGTTTATATAAATCATAATGAAAGTGACATCATTAGGGACATAAATGAAGGAATTCACACTAGAGGAATGATGGTTAGTGAATCTAAGTAAGTTAATTTTTCTTTGTTTTCCAAAATTCAGCCTAGAATATTTTTAGAAACTAGACATGATAAGCATTGGGTTAATGCAACGGATGAAGAATTAAATTAGATATAAAATAATGATACTTGGCAATTGTGCCTAGACCAAAATATCACAATGTGATAGGAACAAAATGGGGAAGTGACTAGGAATAAATCAAGATTAGTATGTCAAAGATATTCTTAGATTGAGGGAATAGATTTTGAAGAAACTTTTTTACTAGTACCAAGGCTAGAGGTTATTAGAATGTTTATTACATATGCAGTGTTTAAAATTTTTAATGTGTTTTAGATGGATGTCAAATCTACCTTCCTAAATGTAAATCTAGAAGAAGAGGTATACATTGAGTATCTTGAAGGATTTAGTCTCTCAAATATTAGTATCCATATATGTAGATTAAAGAAAGCACTGTATGGATTGAAACAAGCTCACAGAGTTTGGTATGCAAGACTTGATAAGTACCTACGGGATCAAGGTTTCAAGAGAGGATTTATTTACAGTAATCTCTACATCAAAATAGAAGGTGACCATCAACTGATTGTTGTGGTATATGTTGATGACATCATTTTAGGAAGAAATATTGAAAAGTTGACAAAATAATTTTTTGATAATATGCAAAAAGAATTTGAGATTGCTATGCTCAGAGAATTGTCACTTTTCTTAGGATTACAAATATTTCAGTCAGATAAAGGAATTTTCATATCTTAAAGTAAATATGACAAAGAAATGTTGAAAAAATTTGGTTTTGAGGATTGTGTGCACACTAATGTGTATAAGAAATAAGGTGAGAAAGGATAAAGATTCACCTATCATAGATCATTCTTTGTATAGATATATGATTGTTAGTCTTTTATATTTTATAGCATCAAGGCCAGACATCATGCATGTTGTAGGTATGGTTACAAGATAATAGTTAGATCTAAAATATATTCATTTTTAGTTGGTAAAAAGAATATTTAGATATATCAAAGGGACATTGGATTATAGATTGTGGTATCCCATAGGTAGATATTTTACTTTGGTTGTTTATACATATTTAAACTAGGTAGGTTCCATGGATGACAAAAAGAGTACAAGTGGAGGAGATTTCTTACTTGATGATAGATTAGTATCATGGCTAAGCAAAAATCATAATTTAGTATCACTTTCTATATTTGAATTAAAATATATAGCATTGGTATTATGTTATACTCAAGTGCTTTGGATGAAGCAAACTTTGGAAGATATCAAGGTAAAATATGATGAACCTATTTCTATTTTTTTTGAAAACACAAGTGTTAATAATATTTTGAATAATCAAATGATGCATTCAAGAAGAAAATATATTCCCATTAGATATCACTTCTTGAGAGAGCATGTTGTAGATCAAAAGGTTAAGATGGAATATATCAATACTACAAAGTAGATTGTAGATATTTTCACAAAGGCACTTATAAAAGACACAATTGAGTATCTACAGGGGAAGTTGGGACTAATTTATTTTACTTCTTACCATTGAGGATCAACATCAGTTGAGGGGGAGTTAAGTGTTAACTCCAGGTTAGTCCCTTTGCCATTGATGTCAAAGGGGGAGAAGAATAGGTATAGGTACAGGGGCAGAAATAAGTGCAAAACACATACCAAGAATAGGTATAGGTTGCTACAATAAGGGGGGGTTACTCTATGTTTCTCAGATGGTAGCATGTGTAGGTTTTAGGATGTGGTAGTTTCAATTTGAGGCTGTCATCAATGACAAATGGGGAGATTTTTGTAAATATTATCATTGATGTCAAAGTTCTAGCAATGGTGATAAAGGCCCCATTGTATTTAATGATGTTTTAATATTCATATCTTGGATAATGTGTGTTAATATTATTTGATATTAATGAATATATTTTTATTTGCATATAAGTAAAAAGAGGGCCCATGGAGAGGTCAAAGAGACATATAGTAAAGACAAAAGAGGAATGGGATGCATTTTCTCTTGAAGAGTCTTCTTGAGGAATTTCAAGAGTCACCATGTGAAGATAAAAGAGGGTATGACACATTTTTCCATGAAGGGACACTTTGAGGAATATGAAAAGTCACCAATATAAAGAAAAAAGAGGAAAAGATGAATTTAATTATTAAGGGGACCATATGAATTTTCAAATGCAAGGATATGAAAGGTCATGCATGTTTGGCACCATTTTCCATGAGGATTGAAGGGACACAAAGGGTGAATGCCAAAGTTTATTTGGAAAGCTATAAATAAAGGCTTAAGAAGCCATTTTAAATATGCAATAAAGTTCATGGTTTATAGTTGTTTTCCAAGAGACAAAAGCAGGAAATATTGTAGAGTTCTATCATTTCCTGAGTAAGCAATATTGAGAGATAGTTGTGTTTTATGCATAAGAGGGGTTTGGTTCTCCTATGGGTTGGTGCTCACAACTAGTTTCCATATTGTTGATCATAAAAGTTAGTGCTTGAAAACTTTGTAATTTTATTTGGTGCTCATTCATATACTTGAGATTGTTCTCCATGGTTTTTCCCACATTAGGTTTCCACGTAAAAATATGGTGTATGTCTCTCTCTCTCTCTTGTGTGGTGCATATAATTTTTTAATTTTTATTGCATATACTAAATGTGTGGTTAAGTGGTTAAATAAAGAATTTGATTAGGAAAAATGATATATAATATACTAATTCACCTCCCCTCTCAGTATATTTCATTCTTAGCACATATAATGATTAGACATTATATAGAGGTCCCTAAACCCAAACCCTATGCCCTAATCCCTAATCCATAATCCCTAAAACATAAATAATAATACATATGCCCTAATACCCACTACATGATGCAAACATAAATGACTTACTATATAGCTAATTTAATCATGAGATGTCATAAAATGCACTTTTTAAAGCTATGGCCAAAACATAGCCTTTGGAATACTAATCTAGTTGTGCATCTGAAGTAAATTACAACTATTTTGAGATATGCTTAAACCTCATTAACCAAAGAGGAGGCTAGTTGATTATTTTAATCAAGGAGGAATTTGATGCCAATTTGAACCTCTTCAAGATCAAGATGTAATTTTGGGAAAAATAAAAAAATCAATTCTATCATAAATTGATCCAATTAGTCAATTTATGTAATTAGGGTCATGATCTAGGCAAAACTAAGCCTCTAACAAAATTTATGGCTTAATCAATTGTATAACATGTATGCAACATGTACATGACATAACTAGCCCTAATTTTATCATAAATTCAAACAAGAAGGTAATTTTAATAAATAGGTAAACAAGAAGCTCAAATGTTCTTTAATTACTTTAGTGATTAAACCCTATATCTGATATCTTAAACCCTAAACCCTATACCCTATAAAATTTAACTTTAGACATAAACCTTATACCATTCAAATTAATCTATAACCTATAAGCCCTAAACTCCAAACCCTTTTAAATTATAGACCTTAAACCCTAATCTAATAAATTTATGCCCAATTAACATCCTTTATATATATATATATATATATATATATATATATATATATATATATATATATATATATATATATATATATATATATAGTAAGAATTAGGTTCACATGGACGAACCTGGTCAAAATTGCATCACTCATTAAACCATATTTGAATTAATTGCATCAATTTATGATGATGTGGGGGATAATTAAGCTCAAAATCACATTATTACCTCACAAATAAAGGTTCAAGGAGCTCAAATTTACCCCAATTGACTTGATGATTGTACTTTACATACCCTAAAACCTATACCCTAAGTCTTGATCCTTATAGTTCATAATCCCTAAACTCTAAACCATAAATATAAACTCTTTAAACCTTGAACCAATACTTTTATCACAAATTAACATCAATCAAACTAATAATTAAGTTCACAAGGCTCAATTTGGCTTAAATCACATGACTGCTTTCCCTATTTGACTAATTTATTCAATCTTCATGATGACATCTAGGGTTTAATGATAACCTAAACACATTCTATAGTCACAAATGGGTCTAAGTGATTCAAATTATCCTCAATTATCTTTGCAATTGACCATGTGTACCCTAAACCATATATTTATCGAAACCTAAGTCCTAAACCATAAACCCTAAATTGTAAACCATAAGCTTTCCCTATTTACCAATCGATTTAGTTCTAATTAACATAAGGTTTATAGTAAGCATTAGGTTTACATGGCATTGAGTAATTAGACATTATCTATAGGTCCTAAAACCTAAACCCTATGTCATAATACCTAAATTGTAAAACATAAAGTGTAATCCCTATGCCCTAATTGTCACTACATGTCGCAAACATACATGACTTATGATATAATTGATTTTATCATGAGATGTCATAAAATGCATTTTTTAAACCTATGGCCAAAACTTAGTCTTTGGAGTATCGATCTAGCTATGTGTCTTAAGGAAATTAGGGATATTTTGAGCCTCTTTAATCTAATTACATGACTATAAAATTTTATTTGGGGGTTGATCATCTCCAATTTAACCCAATCACCATCATGATTATACCCTATATACCCTAAAATCCATACCCCAAGCACTAATGCTTAAAGTTACCAATCCCTAAACTCTAATCCATAATTATAAACTCTTTAAACCCTAAACCAATCATTTTAATCCAAATTAACATCACTTAGACTAAGAATTGTCTTTGTGATTAATGATGTGTAAGCTAAACCTAAGCCCTAAACACTATACCCTGAATTCTAAACTAAAAAATTTCCCTATTTACCAATCAATTTAGTCCCAATTAACATCCTTTTTTGTAAAAGTTAGGTTCACACATGGCATAGAGTGATTAAAACTTATATACAAGTTCAAATCTAAACCCTAAATGCCCTAATCCGTAACCTAAAACATAAATTTTGATCCCTAATCCTTAAACCCTATGCACTAATGCCTTAATCCCCAATCCATAATCCCTTATCTATATTAAGTATAACATGATCACATTATTTAATAATGTAGTCACATTGTTCTTAATATAGACAACACTCGGTTATCAATGTCAATTTTAACCCTAAATGGAGTATTAAGAGTAATATGATTAGGTTATTAGATAACATGATCATGTTATTCTTAATATAATATGATGAATATGTTGGATGAAGCAAAACCTAGTGTAATAAATAACCTGATCATATTATTATTATTATAGATAAAGCTCATTCTTTAACATCTATTTTTCACCCAAATTGAGAATTTTGTCACCATAAACATTCTCTACATAATTTTATAGGATCTATGGTACCTATGTACTTGAACCCACCATTAAAAAGTTGTCAGTTGTGCTTGATGGGCGATGGGTCATGTTTGAGGAAGAGGAAGATGTTTAAGAACAAAACACTAGAGGAATTAGAAGATTTGAGAGAGAAACACAAGATAAAAATGCCAAAACTTTTTGGTAGACAAGGTACAAACCCTAATCTTGATGAAACAAATACCTTAGATAATGAGCCAATTAACATTAATGATGAAATTTAGCATAATGAAATGAATAATAATGAAATTGACAATAATAAATTATATAACGTTATAAGATTACATTCAAAGTTCTAATTTTTTTATTTTGTTGATTATGAGTCTATCTATGATGCCTCAGCCCCCATGAATGAAGAAAATTTGATGGAAACAAATAATGATGAAATTAACGATTAAGAAAATTTCATGAAAACATATAATGAAGAAATAAACAATGAATAAAATGTCATCCCACCTCTAAATAATGAAATTAATAATGATTTTGAAACACCCTCTCAACAAATTCTACCATGATCAAATTCTCCAAGAATTGTGCATAGAAAAGATAACTACTTAATTGAAGTCGCTGAAATTTATTTATAACTAATTCATAATATAATTTATGATCACCATTCAAGAATGCTAGATAAAAAAATTGGGATACCTTCTTTCATAATTCAGATTATGATTGTCAAAGAGGTCAACTATATATTTCATTAATAAAACTGATTAAGATGAGATGTATAATATTGACATTAGGACTAAGAAAATCTAACATGGATGATGAATTCCATGAAAATGTTGAAAATTTAAATGACAGATATATATATTAGGCCCAAAATCACACCCAAAGATTGTAATAGTATCTAGCATATACTTAAAACTTGTGCATTAAGTGACAAAATAGGGAAAAAGTGAATGGTTTCAAAAATAAGTCAAACACTTAATATAAGTAGAAAAAAAATAATGAAATTAATTGAAAGACATGAAATACTTAATTAACCTAATACCAATGAGCTCTAGGCATTCTATGGTAGATTTTCACGAAAGGACAAGGCTATAATCGATACTCTCAAAGAGTTACTTGCTCAATTTTGGAAAGACAATGCCATAGTTTTGCCCAATGTAAGAGATGTTTTTAAAAGAAGAGTTAGTTCTTATAACCATGAAATACATCCAAAACATTTATTGGATATAACTCAAACATAATTGTACTATAGTTTTTTGTAAAAAAATCCACAAATTTCTATTTGTCAAAGATATCTTGAGACAACCAAACCTTTTTATGTAAAAATAAGTCACACATGCACCACTTGTTGTAGGCAACATGTTGAATTTTTAATGAATTATGATATTTTTGGACATATTCATTCTACTTTGCATATTAATAACATTTTGCCAGAGTGTCACATTAAATTGCCACCAAAATCAGCTAGGGAATTTATTCCAAATATCTTTTGCAAAAGATGGGATGGATAATTATATTACAATAAATCATGTTTAAATAGAAACTAAAACATTTGTGGTGGATTACCAACATTTAAAAAATATATCCATGAGGAGATTATAAGTCCAATTTGACAGGAATTAGTTGTTTTAAGAAAATATAAATCAATGACTTATCAAGTAAAATATGGCAAAGAATCTAAAAGGTGTTACCTTGTTACAAAAATGATATTTATTTCTAAAAAATTTCTTAAATTTAGGGAGAAGATTGTTTATGAGTATGCAAGGCACACATAGGGCTAGATGGTTGGATGAACATTTCAAGATAATCAAGGATACATTCCCACATGGCAAGATAGTTTTAGTAGTTGATTTTCCTAAAAATTACACATTCACACCCCGAATGGAAGTTCAATTTTAGTATTACAACTCATCACAAGTTTCCATATTTGTTCATATATCATTCATACATGCACTTGATAGTACAGATCAATAATCAAATTTTTTAAGGGAGTACCATTTCTATATCATCAATGAGTAACCACATTGTATAGAGTATTTAAAATGTTTTTTTTTATAATTTATATGAATAGTTGAGTCATAGTAACATTACTTATAATCAACATTACATTTGGTCATTCAAATTCAAATCACAATTAAAAAATACATGAATATTTTATTGGTTGAGTATGATGCATATTACCACTGGTGTAGAACACGTTTAGAGTTTCACTAAGGCTAGCCATTGAAAAGGGGAGCATGACAGTGCTTGAGCATGTGTAAAATGAGTTATTTCAAGAGAGGAGTTGAAATTTGAAGAGGATGTTAATTTGAAAAATGCAAAAATTGTGGATAAATGTTGTAATGAGAATATTTGTCATGGTACTCAACCAAATTATTTTGTTCATACACATTTCTAGTTGATAGAGGAATAACACTTGGCAAAGTATGAGGATTGTATGACTCTAACATGTTCAAGTGACATCCACTCATTTCTTACCTCAAATACAAGTTCTTGGACTATTCATACGAGACACTTAACATGTTTCTATTCTACATTTATGGACTCTATTTGGATGAGTGTGACTCACACGAGTAGGTGGATGATTGAAGTTTCAAACCTCTAATTCTAATCACCACATATTAGGTTCTAATAGCATTGCAACTTAAAAATATGAAAGCATTATATGACTTTGACCATATACCTTATCTAGTGCAGCCAGGTATAATATTTTTCATTGTGTAAAATTTATTCTAATTATATATCTTCATACTAGTTCTCAAAATAGTTTTTTGTGATATAGTCTATGTTTTTGCAGTTATATTAGATGAGCATAACAAATACTACATTGATTACTACTTGTGTTGGTGTTTAGAGAGAAAAAAAATTGACTTCCCCAGTTATAGATGGAGAAAACATTGACTATCACACTAGATCAATGGCAGTCACTAGAACTTGGTTTCAATGATATCCTATAAAATATTAAGATCAATAGTTGTTTGAAGATTTTCAAATCCATAGGAACATATTGTAAAATTCAAATTTAATTCTTGTAATGAATATTCAATTAAAAAAATATCATGGGAGGTCATTAAATAGGAAACTATGGAAAGTTTGGTATTCAGACCATTAATTTATTCTTAATACTATCAAGGTTAGAGTAGATCCTAGTGGTTAATTGGATTGAAATAAATAGGTATTTTGACTTTTCAAATGTAGATGTAATAAATTTTACCTAATGTTTTTTATTTTATAGGTAGTACATATAAATTTCATTTTTAATTACTTACTAATGATTTTTTTTAGGATAGTGGTGCCAGATAAGATTTCACCTTCATGTGGTTGCCATTGTCAGTAAAGAATTAATTTTTAAAGTTAGGAGAATCTAATTTTAGACATTATTTAATATTAGGTTGGACATGATCGAAGATTTGGAAATGACTTACAATTTTTGTTTTATGGGTGTTTGAACTTAGGCTAAGAAGTTTCATTTTTCTTATATTGGGAAGGGTGTTATTAAGCCCAGAATGGGTGGTGAGTTTGACAATTGGGGTTAATAAGAAATCAAGAATATGGTCCTATATTTTATTCACCCCTCAAATGTGTTGGATGTGTCAGGTTTTACTCAAGAAGAATTTGAACTAAAGTTTTGTAACCACAACTTAAACTTTGACAATGTTTGTTGTCAGTGTTTTCAGTCTCTAGATTCTTAGTGAAAATGCACTTCCAAATGGATTGGAATGTTTTGGAAATTTGATAACATGTAGTTTTCCTATCTAGACATGATCATAGTGAAAAATTTTGAGGTAGAGGTTTCAAAGGTAGAAATCCCAGCTAGAGCTCAAGAAGTTACTTTTTTAATGCCAAAATGTTGCATTTTTTGACACATCACTGTAACTTATCCAATGGATTCATATCAAACCTTCCACCTGAGTGATATAGGGTGAAATTATAGGGCTCAAGGAGTTAAGGGATAGATATGATGGTTCAAAAAAATGACTTATAGTTTTTATTTTGCGTGTTTTTCAACTTAGGCAAAAATTTGCATGTTTCTTATAATGGGAAGGATGTTCTTGAGTCTAGATTAGGTGGTGGGTTTGTCGATCAGGACTGATGGGAGGCCATAAAATTGGTCCTAGACATTATCCATCGCTCGTGAATGTGTTGGAAGTGTCACTTTTAGTCAAGAATTATCGAAACTAGAGTTATGCAACCACAACTTAAACTTTGACAATATTTATTATTAGTGTTTCCACCCTCTAGAATGGTAGTGAAAATGCACTTCTAGGTGGATTTAAACATTGTGGTGGTTTTATAATATTTAATTTTCATATTTGGATGTGATTGAAGTGATATATTCTAAGGTGGAGGTGTTAGAGGAAGAATTACCAGGTAAAGCTCAAAAAATTACTTGTTCATTGCCAAGAAGTTGCATTGTTTGGCCCCTCACTACAACTTATCCAATGGATTGCTATAAAAACATATACTTGAGTTATATAATGTGTGATTTAATGAATTAAATATGTAAGGTAATGATCTAATGGTTCATGAAAATGACTTAAAGTTTTGATTTTATGCATGTTTGAACTTAAGCTAAAAATTTGTATTTTTCTTACATTGGGAAGGGTGTTCTTGAGGCCAAAATGGGTGATGGATGTGTCAATAAAGCCTAATGGGAGGCAAATAACCTATACCTAGACATTATATACTCTCCCCCCCACCCATATGTGTTGGTAGTGTCATTTTTTAGTCACAAAGCATCGAAACTAGATTTATGCAACCACAACTTAAACTTTGACAATGCACTTATGGGTGGATTTGAATTTCATCATTGTGTGATAAAATTTAATTTTCCTATCTATATGTGATCAAAATGATATATTCTCAAGTGGAAGTCTTAGAGGTAGAAATTCTAGTTAGAGCTCAAAAAGTTGTATTTTTAGATCCCTTACTACTACTTGTCCAATGGATTGATATCAAAGCATACACATAAGTGCTTTAGGGTGTGATTATAGGGATTGAATAGATCGAGTATTGATCTTATAGTTCATATAAATGACTTAAATTTTTCATTTTATGCATGTTTGAATCTAGGCTAAAAAATTACATTTTTCTTGTATTAGGAAGGGTGTTCTTTAGGTCAGAATGGGTGGTGGGTTTGTCAATCATGCATGATGGGGGACAAGAACCTCATAATATACATTATCCACCCTAAGGATATGTTGGTATTGTCAATTATTAGTCAAGAAGAATTGAAACTAGATTTAAGTAATCTCAACTTCAACTTTGACAATAGTTATTCTCAGTGTTTCCATGCTTTGGAATGGTAATGAAAATTAAATTATGTATGGATTTGAATGCATTTTAAATATGATAACATGTAATTTTATATCTATATGTGATAAAATTTATTTATTATAAAGTGGAGGTCTTAGAGGTATAAATGTCAGTTGGAGCTCAAGAAGTTGCTTGTTCACTACCTAAATGTTATATTTTTAGACCCTTGTCTCTAGCTTATCAAATAGATTACCCTTATAGCTTCCACATAAGTTATATTGAGTGAAATTAGAGGGATTTGATAATAATAAGAGGGATCTGATGTTTCACATAAATGACTTATAGTTTTCATTTTATGGGTGTTTAATCTTAGGCTAAAAAAATACATTTTCTTGTATTAGGAACGGTGTTCCTAAGGTCAAATGGGGTGGTGGGTTTGTTGATTAGTGATATAGAGGACATTTTTTTATGTCCCTAGTCCTCCTTGAACTATCACCATTGCATAGGGATCATTGAGAGATTTTGATTGTATGAAAAACTTAGGAAATAGAGCTCATTAGCTCCAAATATGGTTAGTCAAAGTTGGTCAACTATTAGTCAAGTAATGATGTGGTAAGTTTTTGGCACATGGAAAAATTGCGTTTGTGTGCCTTTACTCTCTAATTGTCATAAAATGGATCTCTACAAGAACTGTAGCTAGTAGAGCCCACTTTTGTGATGGAAGGGGACTCTGCCACCATGGTATATTAGTGTAATGTTAATATTTCTAATCACACTATTTATATACTATATTATTTTTTGTGCTTTTGTTTATGATAAGTGGAAGGATAAATATTGATATAGTGGTCTTATTGAAGATGCCCATGTGTTGGGTCCTCAGGCCACCACATGGCCTACCACCACTTTTCATCTATATTTTCCAAGTCACTATTATGTTGAGTTCAAACTAAATAGCTCAAAACCTAGCATTGAGCACTAACTCATCCAACCCAACTCAAGTGCCAGCATGATGAGACTGATCTCATATCTTTATAAATTGAGTTTGAAAGTTATAAACATCAAATTTTGACTCTTAAGAGTAGCAAGTGGAGGAGATGTGGCCAAGCCACATTAGCATTTGGAGGCTTAAGGCTATATAAAGCCAAGTTGAGCCTTATCCCCCACAAACTTGGGATTTAAAAATTTGCATTGCATAATATTGGTAAAAAGTGGTGTGGGAAATCAAACCCCCAACCTTTGATTATCTATTTCAAGCTTTTGTCATTCCACCAAAGTTGAATGGTTGCAATGAAAATGGGAATATATTCCATTTAAAATGGATATTGACATGATTTGATGCTAAAAGAAAGGGATTCATCCCTATAATCTCTAGCTAAAAGGATAAGCATCCTTGCCACTATGCTCAAGATTGAAATGTGTAAATAAAGGCATGAAATCACATTTTTTAACACACAAATTCAGATCCTCTAGGGTTTTGTAAGGATTTTTAAGCCATGTTTTTTAGTGTTTACTTGGTAAGCCTATGGATTTTATATAAAGGGCTTAGAAGATACTCTTGGAGGCTGATAATGAAGGATTATTTTAGAGATGTAGTTGTTCGATTATGAATTATAAATGATTAATTCTATTGTAAAGTAAAATTTCCTACAGGGGACTTCATATGATATTTTGTTTAAGAGTTTTTATAATCTGACTGTAAATGAGGTTATTTTCCCTTGTAAAGGCAAATGCCTATAGAACCCTCATATGTTATTTTATTAGAGTAGATTGTCACTATAATGGAGTTGATTCATATTCCTTGGTGATGAGATATTGACCCATTTTGGATTATTTTTTAACTCTTGTATGAAGAATTGTGCCATGATTTTGGAGATGATGTGTAGGTGTTGTGTACAAAGGGGAGATGAGTTCTTGATCAGGTCAGAGTCTTCATGCAGTCTGATTTTAGTACTATTATAGACTATTTTTCCATGGATTTAAGTTTTTTAAGATTATACATTCGTCTATTATGAATGTATCAATTCACAATTATAGTGAACCCAAAGACATAGCCCCTAAAAAGGTGAACTTTGTTATCACTTTGGTGTCAATGTGTCAATATTTCCTCTTCTACTTTTTGTTTTTTATAGTATTGAAAGGTGAATGCTTATAATGGGTAATTAGTTTAAATAAGTTATTTTATTCACTCTATATTGATTTTATAAGCCTATTATTTATTTAAATATTTAGGGATAATTGAGATTGATATCTGAAGCAGGAGCATCTACAATAGCTACATGAAGACATGGTCAGGTTGGAAATTCTCAAGCATACAAAGCTCAAGTCATGTCTTAGTTTTGTATTTGAATTCATATTGTTGTCTTTTCCCTCCAAAATGTTGTTAAGGAGGAATAAATGTAAATATTAAATGTAAAATTAAAAGGAGTGAAAAGGGGTGAAAGTGGGTTGAAAGGAATCCCCATGTTGGGAGTTTGTTGAGTAAAAGAGGAGGAGTGGTTGAAATTATTTCAACCTGGGTATATTGTTGAAAATTAAAAACTGTATTTGTTTTTCCTTGAGCCAAGTTGGGCGTAGAGGTTAGGGAGAAGATTCTTTAAAAACAAACAAAGTAAGATATGCATTGGTGGCATGAGAGGGACGTAGAGAAGAGGAAAAGAAGGAATGTAGAGAAGATGAAGGTCTGCATAAAAGACACAAGCCCTGTTTTGCCATGTTTGAGAATAGAGTCTACTTTGAAATTTTAATAAAGGGCAATCTGACTTATGGACAGCTGGTTGGGGTTGCGTGCTTGAGCAGGAGTTATTTTTTGTGGTTTCTTGTCAAGGGCATTAAGATTGATATACCCAATAGTGGATTTAACTATTTTGATGTTGGGATTGTTTACAAGCAGTTTGTTCTATCTCTGTTTGAATCCCCTCCTGATTGTAACCCTGTTGCCAATGAAGATGTTCACATGCAAATTGAAATTCCATTCGATCGATTATCTTAGACTCTTCCTCGTAAAGCTTTTGTGAAAGAGAATGATTTTCCCAGAAGATCTGTCTAGTAGTGTAAGATCAAGAAATGGGAAAGTTTGTTCTAGCAAGGGATTTGGCACTACTTCTAAGAATGGTATTGAGAGTTTGTTAATGAACTATATTTGTCAGAGAGGTCGAGAAGCAAGATTCTAGGATGAGTAAACTTTCTACTTTATATCAAGTGTATCTTTTGTTTTGACCTATAATATGGTATCATGTTTTGGACGCTATTTCTAGTAGTTGTCTATATTATAGTTATTATGGATTTCAATAAGTTATTATTGCTTAGGTTAGTCCTTTGATGTAAGTATTTTGAGATACAATAGGGTTGTTTCATGACTAAGTAAAATCAAGCAGACCGGAGGATTTCCAGCAAAGTGTAGTTATGGTGTGTAAAAGCTACTCCATACTTTCTTGGTTTTGATGGTTCTACTGTATAAATCTATTATGAGAAAGAAGTGGTGGAAGTAAAACCATCAAAAGGAACAAGATCAGTAATTATTTCAAGTCTACTTGAAAAGATAAAGGTGCCATGTAGACGTGAAGAGGCTCTAGTAAAGGAACATGACCACAATAAATATACCTTATATATATGTCCTGCCCAGACATGAAGATAACTCATATTTGTAGTCTGTTGAAAGTGTAGAGAGCTCATTGAATTTCTTGATAAAATGGAAAGTGGTTCCGGTTGAGTTGAAACAGTTGAGATAAGAAGAATGGTGGGGGTGTAGCTATTGAATGGAGTATCAAAGGAGGTCAACTAAGAAATATTGAATCTACTCACATATCAGTTCCTTCAACACTAAAATGGGATTATGAAGGCAGTATTATGTTTGGTGCACACCTCTTTAAAAAAATAACTGAACATCATTGGAAAGGCTGGTATGAAGGTGTTTCTTTCCAGTCCTGTACTCAAGCTTTTACTCTTAGCTGGAACAGACATATTAGATAGACATTCCATGTGTACTCCGCGGGAACAGAGGTAGGTATTATTGAAGATGTATTGTTTGTTATTAGGATGATGTTTGGACATGATCCATCTGCTATTTGTTCTAGTTGGCCATAGTGCATCAATTATGGTATCAGAGCTTAAAGCTCTTGAGATTTGTTGAGAAAAGGTATGAGTAAGATTTAATATTCAGTTTAAAGTCTATGTTTTGAAGATTTTTTTATAGAACAGAACAGGAAGTCTTGAAGCTAATTAAAGCTTGGAAAAGAGAGAGAAGAGCTCATGGAAGCTCAATAAATGGTGACCCAAGGTAAAGTAAACTTGGATTCATGATTTGTGTTTATTGAAGTGTTGTATAAAGAGTTGCTACAGGATTGAGAAAAGGATCAAAAGACTAGGATGCAAAAGGCCTAGGTGAGATCAAGGAGATTGTCAAAAGACCAGTCAAGGAGAAAGGCTTGGGTGAGATAAGTGGACCTAAAGGGATCAAGAGACCAAGGTGGAAAAGACTTGGGTGAAGATCTCAAAATGTAAATATTGTTGAAGGCACTACAGAGTAGCAAGGTACATGAGAGTAACAAGAAGAAAGAAAGCATCAAAGGTATGAATAGTATTGAAATTGATAAAGAGATTGATAGTTTGAAAAGAGATTTAGCTAAGATTAAAAGCATTTTTGAGTCTGGGATGCAATCAAATCAGAAAGTGTGGGTATGGCCAATGAGGAAAAGATTGAAGTGGCCAATAGATCTCATAATGAAGAGGATAAGAAGGCAAAATGAGATTGCCAAGAAGAGAGAAGCCCATAGAGGCTTGAAGAAGATAAGAAGGTTGCCAAGTGAGTAATAAAAAGAGGAAGAGATTGTGAAGAAGGTTCTCACTGAGGAGAACAAGAGAAGAGAAGAGAGAAAAGATGAAGTGCCAGGAAGAGCACTTGAAAAGATAAGAGTGTTGGTGAAGAGAACACTCATAGGGAGCTTGTGGTCTCTTATTTTTATACCTAATGTTGTCTTTGCATGGGTAATTACAGGTATGAGCAGCCTTGTGAAGGTCAAAAGAAATGCCTTGAAGAGTGAAGAGATTGGTGCAAGAGAAGACACCAAGTACACAAGTGAATGTGTAAGAGAAAAAAAAAGTTTGTTGTTGATGATAAAGAAAAAGAGATGCATTGGTTAATGCATGAGGAAGGTGTTGAGGAACCCCTACAAGCAAGAGAAGAGATAGAAGATGAGGATGACTTCCATGATGCCATTGAATGCCAAGAAGAGGAAAGAGAATAGTCAAGTATAAAGGAAGAAGAGAGTACAAA
Source organism: Torreya grandis (assembly GCA_037957365.1). Classification (NCBI taxonomy): domain Eukaryota; kingdom Viridiplantae; phylum Streptophyta; class Pinopsida; order Cupressales; family Taxaceae; genus Torreya; species Torreya grandis. The sequence continues at coordinate 385,145 of JARHVA010008255.1, read as the reverse complement.
TAATCAAGAAGCTATGCAAGACAAAGAACTAATGGAACAGCCCATTAAGGAGGTAAAGGTGAATTCCAAAATTGATTTTTCTTATTCTTATAAGCATGAAACTATTGATATGCATGATAGAGAAGCAAAGGGAAAGGTGAAGTTTCCAATTAACCATGGATATGTGATGCCTAAATGGTGATAGAAGCAAATTCCCAAGCAACAAGAATTGTTGGTACAAGAGCATGGATGCAGGATGCCTACATGGTTTGAGAAGACAAATGATAAAAAGGAGAAACAAGTATGGGTGCCTAAGAAGGCAAAGAGAGAAGATGTGAGTGTTGAGGTAACAACACCAAGAAGTTAATGGAGGAGGATTGAAGGTGATTCAAGCAAGCAAAAGAATGAAGGTGAGATGGTGAGTATGGAAGAGGCATTCCATGAAGACAGGATGCTTGAGAGGTATACCAAAGAGGTAAAAGGTAAACAAATTGTTTATGATGATGTTTTTGAATCCCTTAATGATATTTTCCTAAGAAATGGAAGATGGAAAGTGGCTATGTGGACTAATATGCAGCAAGGAGACAGTTACAAATGGTTGGTTAATGAGGAAAGAGATGGATATACAGCAAAGCAATGCCTCATTGAAAACAAAGAACCAACAAGATGGCTTCAAGCAGAGATTGAAGAGGACAAGGAGAGACAAGGTAATAGTGCTCTTATTGTTTATGATAAGTATATTGATGTTGATGAAGAAGTTGACTTGTATGAAGAAACCATAGAGTGGATGAATGTATTTATAGAGGATGAAAGACAATTTGGTCCTAAGTTTGATATAGGACATGAAGATTTGGATGAGCTTGTGTTGAGTGAAGAGTTGAAGAGGATAGAAGAGTTGTTGAATCCTCTAAAAGAGTTGTGTAGAGGCACATATCAACATGGTGGCACTATTGATCAGATGGGAAATGAATTGAGGCAAGAGCTAAGAAAAGATGAGATAAGAGGTAAAGGACAAGTAATCCTCAAGAAAGAGGGACACGAGTTTGATGAAGATAATGGTGAGATAGATGAGAGCTCACTAAAGGAAGAACTGAGAATGTTAGAAGAGCTCTTTAGTTCTTCAAGAGAGCTACATATAGGCAAAAACCATGATGAGAACACCATTGGGAAGAGTGAAACAAGACAAGAGCAAAACAAAGAGGCAAGGACAGTTTTGATCAAGGAATAAGAGCATGAAGGTAGCCAAGAGGCTTCATGGCCTAAAGATTTTGATTCTAAGGTAGGTTTGAATGTTTTTTATGCATGTATGAAGGTTGCTAAAGTGAATGACATACATGATTTATTAGATAAGCTCACGAAACAAGAATAACAAGAAGATCTAAAAGACATATATGGAGATGGCAACTAAAAAGGAGATGAGGAGAAGAACATACCAGAAAAGGAAGAAAAGTAAGAAGATGAAAGACAAAGACTATCAAAGACAAATAGCAGCATTGGCATTCACAACAAGACCTTAGGATTTAGGCATATAGTGAAGATTAATGCATGGAGGAAGTAGTTCATTTGAACTAAGGTTCAAATTTTTTCTAGAGAGAGAATATGATGTAGGAGCATCTACAATAGCTACATGAAGACATGGTCAAGTTGGAAATTCTCAAGCATACAAATCTCAAGTCATGTCTTAGTTTTGTATTTGAATTCATATTGTTGTCTTTTCCCTCCAAAATGTTGTTAAGGAGGAATAAATGTAAATATTAAATGTAAAAGTAAAAGTAGTGAAAAGGGGTGAAAGTGGGTTGAAAGGAATCCCCACATTGGGAGTTTGTTCAGTAAAAGAGGAGGAGTGGTTGAAATTATTTCAACCTTAGTATATTGTTACAAATTAAAAACTATTTATTGTTTTATCTTGAGCCCAAGTTGGGCATAGAGGTTAGGGAGAAGATTCTTTAAAAACAAACAAAGTAAGATGTGCATTGGTGGCATGAGAGGGACATAAAGAAGAGGAAAAGAAGGAATGTAGAGAAGAGGAAGGTCTGCATAAAAGACACAAGCCCTGTTTTGCCATGTTTGAGAATAGAGTCTACTTTGAAAATGTAATAAAGGGCAATCTGACTTATGGATAGCTGGTTGGAGTTGCGGGCTTGAGCAGTAGGAGCTATTTTTTGTGGTTTCTTGTGAAGGGCATTAAGATTGATATACCCAATAGTGGATTCATCTATTTTGATGTTGGGGTTGTTTACAAGTAGTTTGTTTTGTCTCTGTTTGAATCCCCTCCTGATTGTAACCCTCTTGCCAATGAAGATGTTCACATGCAAATCAAAATGCCATTCGATCGATTATCTCAGACTCTTCCTCGTAAATCTTTTGTGAAAGAGAATGATTTTTGCAGAAGATCTGTCCAGTAGTGTAAGACCAAGAAATGGGAAATTTTGTTCCAGCAAGGGATTTGGCACTACTTCTAAGAATGGTATTGAGATTTTGTTAATGAACTATTCTTGTCAGAGAGGTCGAGAAGCAAGATTCTAGGATGAGTAAACTTTCTACTTTATATCAAGTGTATCTTCTATTTTGACCTGTAATATAGTATCATGTCTTGGATGCTATTTCCAGTAGTTGTCTATATTATAGTTACTATGGATTTCAAAAAGTTCTTCTTGCTTAGGTTAGTCCTTCGAAGTAAGTCTTTTGAGATGGAATAGGGTTGTTTCATGACTAAGTAAAATCAAGCACATCGGAGGATTTCTAGCAAAGTGTAGTTATGGTGTGTAAAAGCTACTCCATACTTTCTTGGTTTTGATGGTTCTACTGTATAAATCTATTATGAGAAAGAAGTGGTGGAAGTAGAACCATAAAAAAGAACATGATCAGCAATTATTTCAAGTCTACTTGAAAAGATAAAGGTGCCATGCAGACCTGAAGAGGCTCCAGTAAAGAAACACGACCACAATACATATACCTTATATATATGTCCTACCCAGACATGAAGATAACTCATATTTGTAGTCTGTTGAAAGCGCAGAGAGTTCGTTGAATTCCTTGATAAAATGGAAAGTGGTTTCGGTTGAGTTGAAATAGCTGAGATAAGAAGAATGGTGGTGGTGTAGCTATTGAATGGAGTATCAAAGGAGGTCAACTAAGAAATATTAAATCTGCTCGCATATTAATTCCTTCAACACTAAAATTGGATGATGAAGGTAGTATTATGTTTGGCACACACCTCTTTAAAAAAATAACTGAACATCATTGGAAAGGTTGGTATGAAGGTGTTTCTTTCCAGTCCTGTACTCAAGCTTTTACTCTTAGCTGGAACAGACAGATTAGACAGACATTCCATGTGTACTCTGCAGGAATAGAGGTAGGTATTATTGAATATGTATTGTCTATTATTAGGATGATGTTTGGACATGATCCATCTACTATTTGTTCTAGTTGGCCACAGTGCATCAATATCCATTTAAAAATTATTTGATTAGGTAGGGGATCTATCAGTTTAATGATCAATTAGTCCTGATGGGAAGCCAAAAACATGGTCTTAGACATTATCTACCCCCATATTAATTAGTAGCATCAGTTTTCAGTCATGAAGAATTAAAACTAGATTTCTACAACCACAACTTAATCTTTGACAACTTTGACAACTTAAACTAGAAACCTAGAATCTTAATGAGTTATTGACCTATTGACTTATTAACCTATTAGTTGGTATTAGGTTATGATATAAGGTGATGTAGGAACATAGTTTTAAATGGTTAGGTGAGATAAGTTATATTAAAATGTCCCAGAAATCATGTAAAAAGGGATTGAAGACATGGCATGTCAAAGTTATAAAGGTGATGACCCTTAAGAATCATGTTTAGTCATGTTAACATTATTTTCACATTGGATGTAAGAGAATAAGTTATGTAACCACCCAAACTAACATTGATTTGGGATGGATTGGAAGTTGTAGGTGTTGTGTGGTATAGAAGGGATAGAGAGAAGAGAGAGAGGTGAGAGAGAGCTCCAAGACTAGATAAAAAATGGGCAAAAGAAGAGAAGATAACATACCTCTCAAAAGAAGATGATCTAGACCTTTTCATGGGCTATGGTTTGTAATCAAGATTGATAAAAGTGAATAAAGATGGATTGATTTTGTTTATCTATATTTCATGGAATAGTATTGGATTGTAATCAATTTGTATATTATCTTTGAAAGTCACCAGAGGCCATGATCAAGTCACTTTTGTGTGTATTGGTAGGTTTAAATAGGAGAATGTAGGCTACAGTCAAGGAAGAGAATAATAATGAGATTGCTGAAGTATGGTGTAAGAAAGATGAATGATCATTCCTATTTAGGTAAGATCAAATAAATTTCAAGTTGTAAGATTCATTTTGTGTGTTCTCCAAAAGGGAGAAAAACTAAAATAGAACATTCTTTGATGAGAACTTTGTTATGACTATGACAATCCCCAAATTGTGTTATCTTAATGTATTTGAAACTTCATCTCAATAAAGTCATTGTATTATTTTATTAGATTCACATATGCATTCATCCAAGGTTCATTGAGACTATTTGGATGTCTAGGTTGTATTGAAAACAAGTAACAAGTGTTTACTACAATGTTATTTGAAAGGTTGCCCTATTTACATAGTTATCACTCTATTTGGTAGATAGTCAATTATTTATTATGTAATCAGATGCTAAGAAACGTTGATGTGTGACTAAAGAAGGTAAATTTATAGGGAATTTGTATAATTTGGGGAAATGGAGGAGAGTACAAATCACTATAAATATCTTTCAGGAGATTGGAACTGTTGAACACAAACAAACCTAACAAAACAAACCCCTATTTTGCTTAGTTACCCTACTTTTATTCAATTAGTGTGCTAATGAAAGGATGTGTATGGTTGATAAAGTTTATGGTTGTGAACTTGATAAAAATTTGAGCCCATGTAGGAAGAAAATGCATTATGACAATAGTTCATTTCAGTTTTAGTAACCTTTAATGTGAATATTGTCCACTAAAGAGTGACATATTTTTATGTTTTTAGTTGGCTGAAATGAGTCAAGATAGATAAAATTATCTTACCTATTGGGGAATATAGATAATAATAAAATATACCTGATGAATGTATTATTTTCCTTTGGAAGGACTTAAAACTAAATAAAGTTTATTATGAAGCCTCTCAACCTCTACAAACAAAAAACTAGGTTTCAAATCCAAAAAATCTATAACTCCCATTCCAACCATGTAAAATTATTAAAATATGATATTCTAACATATTTTTATGCTCCAAAAGTATTAATGTGGTTTTTACTCCATACACTATGGATTTGTAGGTTTTGATGACTGTGTCATGAAAGAAGGGCTAGAAATGCCTAAATAGATAAGGGCTTATAAAGGAAAAAGGTAGTTTATGAATGGAATTAATGAAATGAGTTAGAGAATAAATGAAAGAGGTTTGTAAGAAGTATAAAGACATAAATAAGTATCTCCAATGTGTACATGAATAAAGTAAAAATAGAATAAGGCCATTAATCTTAAGTGATAAGAGTGTAATTATTCGTTTCCACTACACACAATGAAATAAAAATATTAATTTAAAAAAATATGGAAGATCCAAGATTTATAGCATTTAAAAGAATAATTTTATAATCCTCATTTGTATATAATATTAAATATGAGATATAATAGATTATAGTTTTGAAGATCAAAACAACACTTTAAAATAACACACAATGAAATATAAATTAGATAGATTCCCATGATAGGCATACAATATAGGCACATGTGTGCAACGTCAATAATACATTGATTTTCATGATAGGAATAATAAAATTAAATGTACCAACATAGTATCTAATGTTGGGTGAATGTCATATATGAATATACAATTCTAAAAATGTGTAAATTGCCATATAGACATACAAAAAAGTACATCTCATGTAAGACATCCAATTTATCAAATAGCCCCCCTCTCATTGCCTTCCTCAAAGAAGACTCTTCGTAGCATGACCTACTAGTAGATGAAGACACCTATAATTCCTTGGATTGATCTAAGGTCTGACTATGGGTCCTATGTTCATAAATTGATTATAGCTAAACCTATTCAAATACCAGATTTTTTTAAAAATTAACATAAAATACATTTAACCAATTGTTAAGAAATTAATTTTAAACTATAATAAAAAATCATTTAAGCATGCACTTACTGCAATCTCATGATCTTTATCAAAAAAATTTCACTCTAAAATAAGTTAATGGTAGGCTTAGCTATTCAAATAGGCATCTCTAATATGGGAGAAACATGAGAAGTTTCCCTACTAATCATCTGACTAGGACTATCATATGTCATAGGACAAACCTGCATACATAATATATTTATATAAGTTATATTTTACCCAAATATATAATAAAATTATTAAAAAAAATTTATTTTTACAATTTAAAATTATAAGTTAATATATACCTCTATCAGTGCCTCTGTAGATGACATTGTAGTAGCAATGCCTATGTTTGTCTTGGTTTACATAGAGGGAGGAGTGTCTAATTGAGCCATTAATTATTCATGTAAAAAAATTCACATTTATTTTTATATAAAGTATCAAATATTATATACTAAAGCCATTCATATCATGAAAATAAAATGTAAACCAAGAATCATGGAAGTGTAACTATCATACAACGTGCATATCATGAAAAGATAATGTAAACTAAGGATCATGGAAGTGTAACTTCCATATGACATGCAATGGCCAAGAATAACAAGTAGTTTTCATGTTGGAGGTAATATAACAAATGTAATACATGTAGGAAGTGTGATTGGAAGAGTACAAGGTGGAAATAATAGTAGCACTTCAACAAGGCAAAGTTACGGAGAGAAAAGGAATAATAGACATATCAATAAGTCTATTCTTACTTGTAAATATTATTTAGATAGATTAAAATACCATTATATATTTACTAGGGAAAGGTTGAGCTACACATATATGGCTATCACCCTTCTATTGTATTTGTGATATCAATATTTTGTATCTCTATATATAATATATGGATGACAAGTGATTTTTGGGAAAGCACCCAACCAATGGAAAGGAGTATTCCATGGCGAATCTACCTCTTGATGAAGATGTGTGTAAAAAAAATTATGCCAATAGGTTGAGGAAGGGAGGTCACTATCCAATATATCAAGTATTTGCCAAATATTTATATTGTCTTATTTTGGCTAAAGAGAATAAAATTGGAAAATAGTTGGGATGTTCATTTGGAAGAAATTTCAAATTGTAATTATTTATCCTAACACATATTTTATTACCAACACAAATGGTGGCTCTCCCCCCAAACATGTAAATGGGGATATAAGTTGTTTAGACGCAATGCAATGTTTTATTGCATAAGGAATGATGAGTAGAGAGCTTGTCTACCCTTTATACCTTTGTCATAACCAAAGAAAGAGGTGTAATGAGGCATTACAATTGATATTTAGACCTTTATCATGGCCATGGAAAAAGGTGTAATGAGATGTTAAAATTGATTTATCATGTGTATTACAAGTTTTTGGCTCAAACATGAGAACATAAGATCGACACCAAAATTTTTAGTCTCCTTTTTCCTAGCATTTCCTCTTTCTACAAACCACACCTCTTAAATATTAAGTACAATTATTAATGTTTTAATAATCATTGAGCAATTGTAAGGTTTTGATTGGGTTTGTATTGATATTACTTGAAAGTAATTATAATTAATTTATCCAACTATTTTAATTGTGACTATGAGTATGCCTTTAGTCTTAAGAAAAACTAAAGCTCAATCAATTGAATTTTCAACCTTATTATGAGTTGGTTTTAGGTATGTTAATAGTCATATTTATTCAATTAGGTTGAAAGTTAGTTGATTTGGGTGGATTTGATGAAATATAAATAGTGGTTACATAAACCATTAAACTAAAATCACATTGTATAAATTGGTATGGAAGTAATGGATAAAGGGGTGAAATTTGTGAGTTGTCTTTACATTTTCCCACTATGATGGGTCTTAATAATGTTAAATCTAATTCCTTGTATTTTTACCTTTCATGCACATTTATTCTCTTTTACATTATATTCCCTTGCTAATATCACTCATTTTCAAGGGAAACATGTGGATTTATGTATAATGTTAATGGTGACATAAGTCAAAATGAGAATATTACTATATTGAGCTTAACAACTTCATTTTCAATATAGTGTTACCTAGAAGGACTCCTAGATTTGTGTTATTCATTTTATAAGTATCCTGATGGCATGTGAACTACCTGCTATCTAATCTTGAATGATATTATTTATGGTATCTTTGTGGGATTTGCAAAAATCAATTATATAAATACCGCTAAGCCAATTCTCATAGCTTTCAACTATTGACGTTCCTCTCTAATGGTTTGTGATATCTCAAAACAACTTCCAAAGTTTCATGGTACCCCCAAAATGATCTAACCATATCAAAAAAAATTATACATGTGTATTTATATTTGAATAAGAGGATTTTAGAGTTTTAAAGTTGATTTGATTCTGTATGGTATGGTTTCATAGTCATTAGCCTTTAATTAGGCCTAGGAGACGTAATTAGTCCTGAGGAGTGTTGAGTTACGCATTCTCTAAAGAGAGTTAAATTATAAAATTCCCTGCATGAGCTATGTTATGTAAAAGGGTATCTAAATTTGGGATTGGTTTGGTTGGGAGCTTTGTAGTTTACTCAAGACAAGCCAGTTTGACTCAAAAAGGGCTAGTAAAAAGAAGGTGTCAAAGAGGAGACAAGAGTTAAGTGATGATTTGAAACTTGGGAGTTGTGTGAAATGGTTGGATGCATGCAATTATATGTAAATAATTAGGTATATGATCTTATGAGTATTTTGTAAGGACAAAATAAAAGTACCATGTAGACCTATGAAAACACAAAAGAAGATTGTAAAGAATAGAGCAAGGATAAATAAAGAGAACATGAAAATAAAGTATGAACTAAAGATGTTGATGTTAAAAGGAAATATTATAGAGACCTAGTTCATTAGTAAAATTTATTCAAGTAGAGAAGGAGGATTAAATGAATACAAGGAGGCTTAAGAGTCATTAAGTAGGTAAGAGTGAACAAGAAAGACCTAGTAAATGTAAAGTGATCAAAGAGAAAAAGATGTTGAATATAGAAGACAAAGAAGAACAAGAAAATATTAAACTTGGGTATTTGGTAGAGGTAAGTGTGTGTTTTCATCTATATCATGGAAGATTGTTATATCCTATGCATCAAGAGACTTGATAGATAAATTTAACTTAAAGTTACAAGGAAAATATACATAGACTAAATGTACATAGAGAACACTTCATTAACTCAAAAATTTACCTTTGTATAAGTAAATGGTGTCATCCTAAAAAATAAAAATGTAGTAGTTATGGCCTAGAAGTTGGATCTAAATATGTAAATAATAGCCATGACAAATCAAATGATGTAAATGTCAACTATGATGATGAAAGCACCATCACCTCCTGTGACATAAAAAATGACATATATTAGTTAGTTTCTATGTAATTAATTTTCAGCTAAATTAAATTTGCAAACACAATTTAAATTTAACATGGCATTTATATAAAATATACTTGCATCTATGTAGTGGCTAATGTCTACACACCAAATATGCATGCCAAAAACTCATCACTCAAAAGAATATTATCCAAGCCCTTTGAACCACTAGTGCCATTGTCATTCAAATCTCAAGTTCACATAGATGAACAAGAAATGCAAGGGTGAGGTCAGGTATGCACACTAAGTGGCATATCTCTAGCATCACTCTATGATAGCCTACTTGTATGTTGAATAAGTGTATCGGTGAGCAAACTAAGAGCATGTAGAGTGTCAATCTCTATAACCTAGTAAATTGTAGAAAATATCTCAAGCTCAAGTGGATTTCAGATATGGATTCATACAATCTGATTAGGTGAATAATGTGCACTTGTTTGATCATATGCAAATCCTTTGCCTTGGCCCTAAAACTCACTAAAATTAAAATAGTTCAAAATCTCATTGAGAAAAAACTCACAATAAAGTTTACTCATAAGATACAACATGTCTTCATGGTTATTACATGGTGGATAGTTAAACACCATCCATCATCAATCCCAAAAATTAGCTATGATTAAGTTATGTACACAGTGATGGATTGGAAAATGTGTAACAACTATGGGAAATGGGGCATTGGTGGTTAGGTCAATAAATAGGGCACAAATAGAGGATTTTGATATTTTTTTCTTCCTGACATGAAGTGCTAAAATTTTATCAGCATAATAAGCCCTAAAACTATCCCTATATGAAGTCCATCTATCAATTTGACTCATTATAGAGTTATTTTTACCCAATAAGGTCTCTAGGTAATTGGCTAGCTAGGTACAGTGGGGATTGGTGGAAGTGGGATCCCTCAATCTTCTAACTAACTCTTTAATTTCAATTTTATTTCTCACAATTATGTCAATTATAATTTCTTGACTGCCAGAAGGGTTTTGTGGAACTGTATAAGGGTAGGTAGAGGAATAGGAAGAGGAAAATGAGGGTTTTGTGGAGGGTTGGGAGGAGGAGGAGTAAGAGGGTTCTATGGAGGGTTAGGAAGGTTAGCAAGATGGGATATACAAAATAAACAAATTTTAACTAAAAAATAGGGTTAAATAATTAAAAAATAAAAAATTAGGGTTAATAAGTGTAGATTTCTATCACTTAACTCTTCTACATGGCAGCATCATCGATTAACATCTTCTTGGGATGAATTTTGTGACTTCTTGTCACTATTTTCTCTATCTTACCAAAAACATGATCATGAAAGATAGAGGAGAACAGGGATACTCGAATGCAAAATGATTATTTTGCATTCAAGTTTAGGTTTCTAATTTTTTTGTGACATAGGTATTGAAATCATGTTAATAACATGATCATGTTATTGAAAATAACAATAACATGATCATATTATTATTTAAAATAATGTAATCACTTTATATAATAATGTGATTACATTATGGTTGGGTAATTATCGAGCCATAATTTAAATAACATGATCATGCTAATTAAATAACATGATCACATTATTTATTAATGTGATCATATTACCTAAAATGTCCATATAATTGTCCCCCAACTCCATGCACTTACACTAAAGACATATTAAATGTGAATTAACCCTTATGTCGATTGGACAAAATTCATTCCCCACTATGCCTAATGCACTAAATTTAGTTATTAAATTTGTATTAACAACATGTATCTTTGAATGAAATAGAGAGAATGGTAGTTGGTGTTATTTTATGCCTTGGAAAATATAGGTATGACAACTAAGATTACATCACATAATTTAAATCACTGAGATATTGACATTTTAAAAACCCTTTCGATACTTTTGAACTAAACACATCATTGAGATATTGACATTATACAAACCATTTAATTACTTTATACTAAACCACATTAATGTTTCAAACCATCTGCAAAACTCTACCATCAAACACTATAATTAGAAGCTTTAAATAAATTTTCAAAATCCAAGATTTTACAATTAAAATAATATGTTTAAAAGCTTTAAATTTATACCATTCATTATAACATTATAATATTCTATAAAACCATTGAAATAAAAATTTAACTGATCATTCTGCATATCTTTCACTTTTACACATTAAAACACGATCACTCAATAGGAATATATTATTTTATTCTTAAATATATGGGTAATTTAACCTCAACAATTGATAAGATTATAGGGAAAATCTCACCCTCATCAAATTTTGGAATAGATTGACAAGATTGTAATGGTTACCAAAAAAATTTAACATTATTTTTTACTTGATTATTAAAATTACTATATTATTATGTGTCGTGTACTCATTGTAATTACACTGATAGGTGTTGACCTACAATAATGTGCACTCCATTTTATAACTAGTTAATACTCCATGTTTAAATTTAGAGGATGAATATAGTCATATTTCCCTACTACTAACGAGTGACACATGTTAGTTGGCCAATGTCATAGAAAGAAAAGCTTATTGACAAGAATATACTAGTCCACTTATTAGCAAGTGGCAGATATAGAATAGTGAGTGGTCATTAAAGAGAAGTAGTGGCATAAATACCATTTCCCATATTCAAAGTTTGTTTCATGAATATTTATCCAATGTGTTTGATGCCATTATGTTAAGGTTTCAATGCATATGTAAGGATGTACAAAGGATTGTTTGATATGTTATTCAACCAAATTAACTCTTCAATTAATGTCATCTTGAAAAACTATAACTTATATATGACTGCATCATCTATGAGAGTAATTTTGATAATTCATTTTTTTATTCAACTAGACAATGAAGACCTAGTTTATTATTAGCTTGGCATGCATAGGTCAGAGATTTTGCATTTAGTATTGTCATGTTAATTAATCTCTAATCAATTTCTCTACTAGAATGTGAAGAGAATAGTTTGCTTGTTTTTTTTTATTGTTGACATTGATGCCAAATTTTTAAATCAATATGTTTCAAGTCATATCATAAAATTTGGTACATATCTATTAAAGATCAATGTAATATATGCCATTTGAATAACACAAATAATCAATTGTACCTTTAATTGTTTTTATATATTTTTATGTCGTTTGATGGGATAGAATAATTGAGTTCTTGAAAATACATTTAAGTGAACTTTTTATGGATGTTCATAAGATTTATGTGAAAATAGGTTATGGGTTTGAAAAATTATGGTGTTTTACCTGCTCAATGTGTATAGACTGAAGATTGGGCTTATAGTCATTGCCAGGGAAAACAAGCCCAAATTAATGTCTCTAATTAAATATGATGATAAAATTTTATTTGTCTAAATTTTATTGATAACATTGATGCCAATATTTTTAGTAAATATGTTTACTCCTCTCATAAACATTTGTATAGTTCTTGTTGGGTCTTATGCACAAGCTAGTAATTGGGCATGTAGTCATTATCTGGTGACTTAAGCTTTAATAAATATCTTTTAATGAATCTAGTGAGCATAATTTATTTTTTTCTCATTTTTTCACGACATTGACATCATTTTTGTAATTATAATGATTATTTCTGTCATAAATTTATGTCCAAGGCTACAGGATTGGGATTTCAATCTTATCAAAACCCTATTGTGTCATTAGAATGCAACATATATCCTATGAATAACAAGAATAATTGGTTGTTCCTTCATTTATATATAATATATTTTTTTATGACACAAAATCACTAGATTGATGCACATAGAGATCTCTAAATGGTGTAAGGATCCCATCTTAGATTTTATGTAAAAATAGTTTGTGGGCTTCAAACGTTGTGTTAATTTGATACATAAATATGCATAGGAAAGAGAGTGAACATGGAGTCATTTTTATGTGAGTTAAGATAAAATCAATGTTTTTACATGGATTTGGTGAGATATTTTGTTTACTTCAACATTATTTCTAACATTGATATCAATGTTTATTAATCAATAGTTTTTTCTCATAAAATTATATACAAGTCTCTAAGGTCATGATTTCATTCTTACAAAATCCTAGTTTTATTTTTGTCTAGTTTCATTGCTGACATTGATGCCAAATTAGTTTTATTCTTATCATTAATGCTTTTACAGGTCTACATGATCATGCACATAGGCTAGATATTTGACATGAAGTCATTATCATGTGAATTAAGATCAAATCAATGTTTCTGCATGAATGCAACGATCATATTGTTTTGTTCTATGTTTTATTTGTGACAGTGATATCATTTTTCAATTAATAATATTGTTTATGTCATAAATTTATGTACATGGCTATATGTTTAGGATTTCTTTCTTATCAAAAACTTGTTTTTCATTAGAAAGTAAGGTATATCTCTTAATAACATATATAATTAATCGTGTCTTAATTATTTTATTGTACTTTGTCGTTTGATGGCCTACAATCATTAAATTATTCTAAAAAGAGCTATGTGAATAGCTTATGGCTCTTCTTAGAGTTTATATAGAAATAGGGGTTTTTATGTTATGATTGTTTTTGTTGCACCCAACAAATGATGACCTTATAACTTGTGATTGCAATCGTTATTGTTTTTTTTTTCTTTTTTAAATTTATTTTTCAGAGACATAGGCATGATTAAAACTAATAAATGCATGGCATCAATTTTTTAGCTCAAAATATGGTATATACACATTTGTTGAAGCTAAAACATTAATGTGTGTTAATGAAAATATTTTCAAGATGAAACTTCACTCATATATTCCATTTTGAATGGAAAACTATGGTGAAAAAAAAATTATGTTTCCTAATAACGAGATGATTAATATAAATTTAAATTTTTAAATGTATTAATACTATAAACATTTTAATCAATTTTTTTAATAAAAAAAATTGATCTGATTTTAAAAAAATCCTTTATTATATATTTTTTATTTATTAATGATAATAATAATTTTAAATAATTATTATATATTATTCAATTTAAATTTAATGTTTTATTTTATTTTCCATTTTTAACGTAGTTCATAATCATAATGTAATATGGGCTTATCAAGTTGGTTTTGACTTACCAATTTATATCATGATTAATTTATCCATATAAATCAAACACAATTAATTATAAGTCAATTGATATGCTCATTTTGCCTTAGTTGAAATAGTAAAAAAGGTAACATCCCAAGCCGATGGTTACCAAGAGCCCATTTCAAATAAAATGACCACATATAGTTAAAAATTGTTTTTATCTCACTTATTCGATGTTCCTCTTTTTTTAAATGTTCATTTAGGATCTCTAATGTATATGAATCACATTCCATTTTGAAAATAAATATTATTTGAGATATAGAACGTACATGTATATGAACAAAAAAATTCAATATACAAAAGAAAAATATATAAGGTTAGAAAACATAAAAAATAATTTAAAGATGGATATTTGTAATAATGTTATTTTTAAAACTTAGATTTTGGTTTAAAAAAAGCATTAATAATGAAGGAAAATAATATGATAGAAAATAAGATTTATATATATTTATATCAACGACTTTTTCGTTGAAAAAAGAATTATAAAATTTATTACAATTTATTTAATATTTATCAAATCTAACAAACACTCATATTTGAACATGCAACTATGAAATTGAAAAAAAAGTTAATTATGAATAAACTACCCTAATATAACTTCATTAGATAAAAAATAATTTAAAATGAATGATAGAAAAAAAATTATTTTACAAAAACTAAAATAAAATCAATGATTAGCTACATAAATTACACCTCTCATGTAAATACCCCGATAATATTGTGATCTTGTAAAAACAATCATAATATTAAATATAGATGAGTTTAATGAGCTACCACAACTTTTTAAATGCAATTGTAAGAAACGCTAAAGGAATGTATTTCTGATCTAGAAACATAAGTAATATATCGAATGAAAACCCTTTCAGATTTAAAGGAGAATTCTAAAAAAATATAATTGATTTTCGACCGCCATGCAAGAACTTACCACATTCATGCGATCACTTCCCTCGAGAATTTGGTGTCACATTGGCATCATCTTTCCTTTGAATATTTAAGTACACACCTCGAAATACTCATCAGTGTGGGACACGTCTTTAATTGGTTTCCTAAATGTAGTTCAGATTTATCGATTAAGAAGGCATGATGATGTAAAGGATCCAGATAAAAAGAAATTTGGCTTAGGATTTTATATTCTTTTTAGATATTGTTCAAAAAAATAAATGATCTGTTAATTTCCATGTCTATTTTGGATGAATCTTCTTCTTTTTAAAGAGTCCATCAAACTATTATTGATCCAAAACAATGATTTATTTAGAGAATGAAATGGAGTTTACAAGTACTTTTTTATATAAAATCATATGCTCATAATAAGATAAGGAAAAAAAAATTATAATACATATAAATAAGATAATAAAAAATAATAATAAAATTAATTATTCTATGACATGGTAATAATATACATAAATATTTTGTTAGTTGTAATTTTATGTTTACATACTATCATAGTCCTCCTAATTCAGCATGGTGTCAAGTGAACGAGAGATTCTCTAAATGCTTAAAATTCCACTGAATTGGTGAAGACTTCTTCAAATTATAATTTTGTCGAGAAAAATAGGAGTTAGATGTTTTTTTGTTGAACATGTTTCTGAATGAAATGTTCTTTTACCTCAATGTGCATTTTGCACTCATAAAACACTGAATTGAGATCAAGTTTAAGAACACCTTCATTGTTACAATACATGATGGCAAGTTGCTTCTTTGGTATCCCCAATCCTTTTAGTAAGTGATGTAACATTATTACTTCATAGATAGCTTCTCCTAAAGCATGATATTCTACTTTAGTGGAAGATTGAGAAACAAAATTTTGTTTCTTGCTCCACCATGATATAAGCCCAAATCCAAAAAAACACACATAAACAAAAGTAGATTTTATGTCATCAATATTTCATGCATGATCTAAATTTTAATATATTGTCAAGAAAAATTGATCATTCCCATATTATTCTAGGCCATAGTCCATTCTACCCCTTATATATCTATTTATTTGCTTTGCTACATTCTAATGAGATATATTTTTATCATGAATAGATCGTGAAAGATAGCTAATAGCATAGGTGATGTCTAGTACAGTATATACATCAATTCATTTAGACTTCCAAGTAAATACCAATGGAGAGTTGTATTTACTTGTGGTGATGGATTTGCATGAGATAACTGAAGCCTTGTATCCATAATTTTATAGAAATAGTTTTACAATCCATCTTCTAAAATATCTATAGCATTGTCTTGGTAAATTTAATTTTGAATGTAGATATGTGGTGCTCATTTTTTATAATTCCAGTCCAAGACAATAGTGCAATAGTCCAAGATCTATCATGTTGAATGATGAGTGGAGATCTTTATTCATTGCATCAATCATCTTCATTGAACTACCAATGATGACTAGATCCTCAACATATAGAACAACAATCAAAATCTCCAAGATAATGATTTGACTTTTCTAGTTAATGGACAATTCTTGAAACATTATTTCATGGTTGATCCAATTGAGAGCATCTTAAAATTACTAGTATTTTTAATTTAGTAGTACAATGAGATTATATTTCTTGATTTCCTAGATTAGATTTCCTAATTTCCTAAATTAAATTTTCTATTTTACTAGATTAGATTTTTTATTTTCCTAAATTAAAAAATATGGCCATTTGGACCACTCATAGAGACATTGTCAAAATTTATCACATATGGTAGTTAATCCCACATAATTATATTTGTGGGATTACTTATTAAAAAATTGGGTCTCAGAGTAAAGGGGTGTGTCAAACCTGAATGGAAATTTTTATTTGAAAAAATTAATTTTATTAGATAATTAAATGTTTTTTAATATTTTTAGGCAAATTTTAGAAATACTTCTCATATTGAAAGATTAACTACACATTTGCATGTTTAAAACTTGTTTGAGAAATAATAAACATTGATATATACATAATGTGAATTGAATTATCTGATCAGTAATGAAATTTCTTCTAATACACCTAGCCAGTGGTGGTTTCCAACCCTTCAACAAAAGTTTTCTTCCAAAAAAATCATGGGAGATGAGTGATCTAGGTAAACTCTATCGAGGCTATGGACACCTAATTGATAGTAGATAAATGCTTATATTGAAATTAAAAGTATTTTTTTAGGGGTGATGGATGCCTAATTGGAAGCAAAGCAATTCCCAAATTCCCATATATATGTGTTTGAAAGATAAAATATTTTGAGAGGATAAGACCACCAAAAAAATCATTTTTGTCTAATCTTTGTTAAAATTATCATAAGAAGGAGCAATGAACCTTCATGTAATCACACAAAATATAAAAGGTGAGTAGGTTTAGCATGTTGTATCATTATGTTAAAGTAAATTTGACTTCTATGATTTATTTCTTTCTTTCTCATAAGGTTGGAAGTTTTTTTTATGATAACTAAACTTGCACTTTTGAGTTTTTAATTACTCATGACTATTTCCTATTTGAGTTGTCATTTTCCATAAACAACACACCCCATTTTAAAATTTTCAAAATAGGGACCCATTTTGTCTTCAAAATTACATATTTAGGTCCCATTAGAGCATATGATAGCTTTTGACCCAAGTATACCTTGACCTAAATCTTATTTTTTTTTGTTATTGTGTAGATTAATGCATAATAATTATTCACTAAATGTTGGGTTTTACTTTTTGTTGACTAAAAGGAATAATCAATACTTTTCCAATGTAATTAATTATAAATGCACATGTCATATTTAAGTTTTCCACAAGGCTCCCTCATAATCAAATTTGAATAATGGCTTAAGACCTATATGTATAACGTTATTTCTAGATAAAATATTAGGTATATATCTCCATTGACATTCGTAACCAAAGATTGATTGAATCTTACATGTGTCTAATTTTCTAATTTAATATTATCATGTTACACATTGTTATCACATTTCATCATAAGATTTATAAAAAATGGCAAAGTTTATGGTTCTTCAAATGCCCCGACATAGTGAGATTGGACCACATTTCAATCTCTCAGTGCATCACCATATTTGTTTTCTAATTTAAAAAATACCAAAATTCATGGTGAGTGACTTGGCAAAACCAAACCACCTCACTCACTCCATTCATCACTAACATTTGTTCAAATGTAAAAAAGTTTAAAGTTGCCAAATCTACCAACATAGAAATGCAACGAGATCATGCCACATGGATTCATCTTTCCATGTCATAGAATGCACCACAAAATTCAATGTTACCAAATGCCATAATTAAGTCACTTAAGGAGATCATGCCAATTATTCTTATATCACTACACATAGACCAATTGCCAAAATGAGATATTATAAAACTCATGATTAGGTGATCGAGTGATGATATGCCATATATATTATTGGGCATATTTAGCATCCATGAGCCACTTTTAGATGATTCTATATATCTCACTCAGGATTGTTAGTTGATATTTTTCATGCCACATGTTTCCACCATGATACATATCACAGATGCAAAGATATAAATTATTAACAAAAATTGTGAATTGATAATAAGAGTGATGCCATGCCATGTGTTCCATATCAATATAGTTAGAGTCTAAATAAAGTATGAACCTATTATGCCTTCTACAGAGACATAAAATAAGATATTACTAAGTGAAAGAGTGACAATTGTCAATGGTGGATAGACTTGTTAAATGAAATGGGTGATTAACTATATAAAAGAAGAGACAATATGACACACGTTAAGTAATACCCCACAAAATTATATAAAATTAAAGTAAAATTCTAATGGAAATAAACTTCACATCGATCATTGATCTGTAATTAATTCCCACAGATAAAATATCATGGTAATGAAATTAGCACTCAGTTAATCATCATCCCCAATTTTTACTCAATTACTATTATCAAAAGAGGTTAATGAGCTAACTGAAATATAGATCCCTATATTCCTTTTGAAATTTATAACTTATAGGCCAAATATTAAATTCATTAGGTTAAAAAAATGGAATAAAAATAAAATACCTTTAACCATCAAGATAATAATAGGACTTCACAAGTCATCTGTGAAACCAAAGATATTTCCCTGTATTGATGTTTTACATAATTTATTTAATGATTGAACATACACTAAGGATATATTCCATAATATTAATAGTAGGAGGCCTACATTTTTCATTACCCAAATTTCCTTTGAGAGATACTATGGACTTCCAAAAAATTATATGGTATATGAATTCTCAACCATTTCAAACTGGCTTAAATAAAATAATGATAAGCAGACTCTCAAGTATTGGATGAATTATCCCAATAATTTTATGAAATTTAAGACACTTCCCATTACATAATCCAAGCCATAAGTGAGGATAGCTACCATCCTCATGAATAGAATACATAGAGACCCATCCATAAGATATGTAATTGATGTCTTGGTCCCTTTATCATAGATGATTTTACATGATAGGAAAATTCCCACCTTTGGTGAAGTTATTAGGTACAATTTGAGACAAAAAAATATGTCTTATAATAGGCTAGATAATCATTTTTACATGTCATATTTGTGAGTTGTTATCCATGCCATAGTCACCCCACTAGGAGAAGCTACATGGCAACCAAAAGGTGTGGATAATATAATATATGATACTTTTAATATGTTCCACATTCATAGGCTCAAATGTCATATACAAAGATTTACATATATATTATACCCTACGATTTACAATGTGATCAAGGTTAAACCTATGCTTAGACTATCAAAATAAATTTGAAAGTCACTAAAGTCATTAGGTAATTAATGGTATTAACCGAATCATATTGTTAGTAAGATATAAGGAAGATCGGTGTACCCTTTTTTTATCTCTCAAGGTATGTACCATAAAATTTAGTAGAGCATGAGATAAATTTATAATTGTCTAAGAGTGCAGATGCTAATTGTAAGGCAACTAGGGTAGGGGTTTTGGATTAAAAAACTTTGATTATTTGGAGTCAAAATTATAAGTATGGGATCTAAACCTTAGGAGCCTCAAAGCATAGGGAAAATTAATATAGAGTTAATAGAAATCAGATATTGGGATACTACTTGTAAAGTATTCAAACATTTAAGGAATTAGAGAGGAAGTTTAAAGATGAATTAAGGGCATATAGATTATGCAGATGAACACATTTTCAAGGACAAAGACAAGTGTTGAATAAAATGCATTCAGGTGGGATGACCATGGACATTGTACAAAATAATTAATATGATCCTCATATAATTAAAAGTAATGTGATTCATACATAGGATCCTAAAAAGAGTTTATTAGAAATAGTGATGAGCAATTGATATGAAAGATACTTAGAGGATTCTACCACATAAGACACCTCATCCATAGGAATATTTTTTATATATGGGTACACCAAGTCAATGATCTCAACCACCTCCATTAGTTCAATCATTTGTTGAAATATATACTCCATCTATAATACTTACCTCAACTAGACCTTATTTAGACATTCAAACTAACAGGACACTTCCCAACTCCTTTATCTCCCCTATAGTTAAAATATAAGAGATACATCCTCCACATATAAAAACACCATAAAATTTAATCAAATTATATTCAAAATTAGAATCTACTAAAAACTATTTAGCAGATATAGGTATTACAAAGTAACATATATTAAAACTAGAATAAGTTCATACAAAATATCAATTACCAAATAATTTTTTTCATATGACACTTCTATAGGGACATTTTATAGATTCTGACTCCAATTATTTTCTTATAGATGATATATATAAGGATATAACCAACATACAACAATAAGATATTTGGGTAAGTAATTTTATATACCCATTCACCCTCACACTTACTCTTCCAATTAACACATCAAATACTTTTGGTATACACAGTTTAGTTATATCAATTATAGATACTAAATCGGTCATGGTTTTTATTTATTTTATTTCAAATTCTTTTCCAATTACTAGAACTCATGTTTTAACCCTATATTTCACAATCCTAGTATACTCTACAAGTATTTGTACTCTTTTTTCTTAGTATGTCTCATGTTCAAATAATAATAGTTCCTACTTTTTCATTTGATTATTTCACTGATACCACTACCACTCCTATGCATACGAATGTTTTCCTTGGCACTATGCACTATTTCATCAAGTATTAACAACTTTAAAATGGGATTCCATAGTATAAATTAAGGATATAATCAACCATCAAGGACATAATCCTACTGATCCCTAAGTAATGTATTTTTAGGACCTAGTTTCCCAATCATTATTTCACCCATTCCATAGATATTTATCCACTTAGATAAGACACCCTATACCTAAAATAACCTAGATAAAGTCCTCTAATTTGAAAAATATTCAAGAGTCTTAGTATATATTTAAATACATTATCTATAATCATAATAAACTATATAGTATTTGGTGACAAAATAATTGGTCCCTTATTTCCTACACCTCCTTTAACTACCCTCCATCATGCATGGAACCACCATAAACCATTCCATCCATTTCCACCTCATCTCAAGATCATGTCTATGAAATTAAATTAGTCCTAACCACACCATGTATGCAACAATTACAAATAGATAAGAAATCTTGAAATGTCATGGTGATTATTAAACTGTTGAAGATAAGTTTAGAATTTGATGAAAATACTAACCAACTAAAAAGTATTAGGAAGAGTAAAATGATATGTGTTGATAAGGAAATTGAATTTAGAAAAAAAAATATTCAGATTATCAAAGAGGATAGAAAGTCATCCTAGTGAGCTTGATTAGTTTGAGAAAGGCCCTATATATGTTATAGATGTCAGAAGAGGAGTATTACATAAATTTGTGTAGTTACATGTTGTTATGATTAAAACATTTATTATAGAAATTTATTGCTTACATCTAACTTTTGAATAATAGTTCAAGCATATTTGGGTACAAAGTTTTATTATAGTACATCATACAACCCTTGAATGGTTATGTAGTTTGAAAGGGTTAATCAGATCTTTAAGTAGTACTGTGCCACTTTTGAACAAATTGCCGACATCTTCACAAAGACATTCACTGAGCAAAAGTTTCATTTTCTACGAGACCTTCTTGGTGTGAAGAACACTGCAACACAATAGCTGCCATGCACAGTTAGTGTCTCTTTTGAGGGGGGGTTTGTTTCCACAGGGTTTTCCCTCTTTCCTCTTTTCAATTTCCTTTTCTATCTCCTTAGTTAGACTTAGGGGGGCGGTGGAGGCGGCGGGGTGTTAGTGTTAATTATTCACTTTAACAATAAGCTAACTAAGAGAACTGGCACATTCCATGAACGGTGGCAGTTAACTCATTAGTTAGCTTATTGTTAAAGTAATTAATTAACGCTAACAGCCCCGCTTAAGTCTAACTAAGGAGGCGTTAATTATTCACTTTAACAATAAGCTATCTAATGAGCTAACTGCTACCATTCATGGAATGTGCCAGTTCTCTTAGTTTTAACTGCTTCTTTCACCGCATTTTTTCTTTTTCTGCAATTGTTTTAATCTATATAATTTTTTGTTAACATAATATTATTCAAGGAATATACAGAATTTCAATTCATTCCTGCTCTGTTTTTCTTTTTTCTTTCTACTCTGTTTTTCTTGCTGCTCTGTTTTTTTCTATTTCTGGTTGATGCAGCTGTAGCTACAAATTTCACACACACAATCCTATCCACGACAATCCCACCGCTTACCAATTCAAATTTTCAAGCGTTTGGACTGTACTCGATCACAAAAACAACGGCGGTTGGGTTTTTAACCTGGCCATACATTGCGGAAACAAATCTTTAAACTAGTATGAAATTTCCACAAGTTAAACTACTAGATTGCTTCAAGTTAAGAATTGAGTTGAGTTGGTTTTGACAAATACCGCGATTAGAAAATTTTATTATCGAATTTTATGTAGCAGACTACTTCCGTATACGGCGGCAATTAGTCTATGATGATAACAATACCAATGTTTCTCTCGTGCTGATGGTACTATCTTTGATAATAATACCAATGTTGTTCTCGTGCTCCTCAATCAGAGTAAATTGTTGCGATGCTGCCCCAACTTACTGTACCGAGTATATATTCAAGCCCAGTGAAAAGAAAAGAGGCAGCCATTGAGGTTTCTACCTAGTTATTAAGGATGGGCAGATCTCCATGCTGCTCTAAACATTCTGTCCTCAATCGCGGGGCTTGGACTGTGCAAGAGGACTTGGTTTTGAGCCAGTACATCACAATTCATGGCGATGGTGGATGGAGCTCTCTTCCACAAAAAGCAGGTAAATCACTAATTCATTCATGCTCAACTTTCAGTGATAAAACGATGAAAATTCCAAAGCAACATTAACTCTCGCTATGTTAATTATCGCGTCTTACAGGTCTGAGACGGTCCGGAAAGAGTTGTAGATTGCGTTGGTTGAACTATCTTCGTCTTGATATCAAGCGAGGAGACATTTCCCCTGATGAAGAGGATCTCATCGTCAGACTACATAGACTCCTTGGCAATAGGTATTCATAGACTCCTTTCTACAACTATTATGTTTTTCTTATGTGTGCAATTTCCTTTTGTGTTTTCAGGTGGTCACTGATCGCAGGACGACTCCCGAGTCGGACAGACAATGAAATCAAGAATTACTGGAACACTCGCCTCAGCAAGAAGATCGTGGCAAAGAAGGAAACCTTTTCCAAACAATGCACAGAATCAAAATCTGCTCTTCCGGCAAGTGATCATGTGGTTAATGTAAAAGCAGTAAGAGTGGCGAAGGGCGGCAACAAAGAAGGGGCCGGTGGTAATTCAAATCTTCAAGACGTCAATCCCAGTCGTGCTGAACAAACTGTGAATATCTCCGAATTGGCCCCGGACTTATTCGTGCAGGAGTTGATGACAGAGCATGATTCTGACTTCACAATGTGTAACGATATTGCTGAATTGGGATCTCTGTCTATTGAAATTAATGGGCATTATCTTCCCGATTGTATGGCCAATTTAGTCGACTCGCAATTCTTACATTCTCACCCTTGTGCAGAGAATGATGATAATAGTTCCGAGAAATTATTATATATGAACCGCGATCCTTCTTCTCGCGAGTATGATCTGCTCTGTTCTTCCTGGAATTCTCCAGAAGATTTCAAATTTGATGACTTAGAGGCAAGTCTGACCAATGAATTGGAACACGGGTGGTGTTATTCCCTCGATAATGATGTGCAGCCAGTGAAGAAGAGCGTTACAGATGTCCAAGAAATGGACAACAACACGGAGAAATCTCACTCGGTAGATGGCTTACACTGTTTGCAGAATTCAAGCCTGCATAATTTTACTGAGTTTTAATATAATGGAACAAACCTGCTGTCTCCATGGGGTTAAGCGTAAGAGTTAATTTTTATTAAAATGTGTTAAGTCGTCCGTGGCATTGTACGTGCTCTTGAAAAACTGAATTTCCTCGGAATAATTTCACCGAGCTGTCGTTGGTAATGGACGTATAATTTCAAAGAACTCTTCTTGAATTGCAGGGGAAGGGACCTCTCATTGGAGGGGTCAATAGTTCACTTCTAACCTTTTCCTTATAATATATTAAAATTTATTTGATTATATATTATGGTTTTTATATTATTTTTAAAAGTTACTTGAGTATTTTATAAAAGTTTTTTTATTATTTAAATAAATAATATTAGAAATATGATTTTTTATATAAAATTACATGTATATATCTTTTTTTATTGAAAAGTATTTTCTATTAGTTTAAATGAAAAATTATGGTACAATGTTAATTATATAAAATATAGGTGGAAAAGTCACACCCTGAATGCCAAATTGAGCTATTAAAAACTACGAGAGAAACCATAGTTCAAATAAATTGACCACAAGTGGCCCAAAATTAAAGTTAAATTAACTCAAGTGCTTGACAACTAATAAAAGATAATATAATAGCACAATGATCAAGGAACAAACTAAGCAGGGGCTGCAAACATGGCAGCTAGAGGAGGAGATGGAGGTGACGGGTCTTAAAGCTTCCCACCCCAATCATCTTGAGTTGGGGGATCATCATCCATAGGGAGGGGATCCCAACCATCAACTTGTTGGTTAGTGTCAACATCATTCTACAAATACTAGGGGAAGGGAGAGATAGCTAGATCCAAACACAAGAACTTGTCCTACAAAGGGGGTCTCCGTCCCCTTCACCATCATTGTATCTACTTCTATCTCTATCAAATCATCTCAGAGGAGATGGCCAATGAGAGTGAGTAGAGGAGCTCCTCTAACTTTGAAACCTCCAACTGTGAGAGCGGTGAAGTCTCCCTTCACACTCACGACCCCCAAGAGGAAAGTGGGGAGGTGGAAGATTAGGGGGCTTATGATTGACTGCGCAAGGAGCACTCCTTTAGTGGTCCAAGAAAAGCTACAGATGATGAAGCTCAAGCCAGACCTTATCCATTTGACTCTAAATCTAAAGGGTAATGTTAGTAATCACATCAACTTTGTTATTGACAGAAAAAACTATTGTTCATACTGTCATTATTAAAGCATGCTTGCTTTCTAGATTTCCAAATCTAGAACAAATTATCAGTATGGAAAATCTACCTTAATCTATCATATATTGTAGGTAAAATGGAAAAGTCCCCCAAAAGTGCCATTTTTTAGGTGAACATCTTAGGCATGAAGGGTTTAAATATGGTGTGAATTCATCTCTAGGTTGACTGAGCATGTGGGCAAACTAGAAGAAATGC
This sequence comes from Torreya grandis, assembly GCA_037957365.1. Lineage (NCBI taxonomy): Eukaryota > Viridiplantae > Streptophyta > Pinopsida > Cupressales > Taxaceae > Torreya > Torreya grandis. Next base: position 358,899 of record JARHVA010008255.1, on the reverse strand, counting down.
TTGATGATTTATAGGTGTTGACAGGTTGGCCATGTGGGATTAAGCACCCCCATTTGATTGAGGTGATTCCCCATAGGCAAACCCTAGTAGAGAATACACCAAAGGAAATGAGCCTTTTTGGGTTTAATAGAAGTCATCCAAATGTGATCAAACCTCCTGGCCCAGACCTGATGAAGGGATTAGAGAGACCAATGGTGATTAAGAGACTATGTGTCAATGTGTTGACTGAATAATAAATTGTAGCCTATTCAGGGAGAATAATAGCATAATAGCATGGCCTTAGACCAAGATCAGTCCTTCTATCATGGCATGAGAGAAACTCTGATATTATGTAAGTACTCATCAGGGATGGATCTTTGAATTTCAATAATGGATTTCATATCTTCTTTGTTAAACAAGAATTTGGCCTTTAACATAGACCAAAGAAGCTAGTCATGAGAATACCCTTCTTAAATAATCTTAATCTTTTACTCTAGGGGACCATGGCAAAGGGGACATTATGAAAGGTCAACTAAGGAGACCACCATAATGACCAGGAGTTTAGAGAAAGACCATTCTAAACCCCTTCCCCACCCAAATAAGATGAAGTTTTGTGTTTTTTTCTAGGACTTTCAGATACTTTTCATGACAAATATGCCCTTACATTAATAAAACACTAGTAAAATATGTTCACTGTTTAAACCTATGCCTTGTCAGGATTTTCCACCTAGAGGGAAACTTTGAGATATAAAGTACGTTAGTAGAATTTTCCAGGATTCATCACATTATAGACTTTGAGTGATCTATTTTAACCTAGGAGCGGTGCACTAAAACTTTACATCAATAAGCTCCAACCCACAAGTTTCTTTGGGACAACAATATATGGCCTAAGAGATTCGATGAAAGCACTAGTGCCCTTCGAAGTTGGCCCAAAGAAAGTCTCTTAGAATCTTCTCAAGCGTAACATAGGAGGCATTTGAAAATGCCCAACAAGAAAAGTAGTAAACATGAATGATAGTGAACATCTTAGAACAAATATCAAATTTATCGACTAATGTCAATGCCTTAATGATCTAAAAATAGATTTTTTCTCCACTATTTGCACCACATAAGACTACAACTCTATAGTAGAGGCTCTAAAAGCAAAAAGATTGACTAAAATTTTAAAATAGACCCATGTAAGGATCCATTGCCACATATATCCCTCCAACCAGGTAGGTTTGTGTGATAAGGATTGGCTATAACACTAAAACTTATGCCACTAAATAGATAACCCAGAGACAAGGCAAAAAATATCTAGACATTCCATGGTTTTCTTCATAGAGCTTTCATCGTCCTATAGGGTGAGAAAGGAGCCATCAAAAAAGTGCCCTTTGATTAATTAGTGATTTGACTGAGGTAGAGAAATTCCTTTGACCAACCCATTACAAGCGTAGTTAGACAAAAGATAGTTAAACCCTTCAGCAACCAACACATAAAATGAAAGGGCCAAGGGACACCCTTGTCTAATAGACCTATGTATCTCAAAAGGTTGAGACTACGAGCCATTGATAGTGATGCAGCCCCCATCATCTTTAAAAAGAATATTGATAATATGAAAAATCATGCGGCTAAACCTGAATGCCTATAGCATGACAATAATAAAAGACCATTCAATATGATCATAGGATTTCTCAAAATCTTCTTGTTGAAAAAGTCCTTCTAGTCAAAAAGTAGAGCCAATTTCATACCCTCCAAAACAACAATAACATTTTCCAAAATATATTGATGTTGAATAAACCTAGTTTGTCCATTTTTCACAATTAATGGAATTATGTGCTTAATTATGAGAGATAAAGCATTGTCAATTATTTTATAGGACACATTAAGCAAAGTAATGGGTGTCTAGTTGGCAATTAATTCAAGATACACAGCCTTGAGAATGACCCTGACGTTGTCTTGATTGATGAGGTGTCCAAAGGAAATGGTCAAGATCACTTCATAATTAACTCTATGGAGATCAGGCCCGAATATGTCCCACAGGGTTTGCTAGAACACATAGGGAAGTCCATCAACACCTAAGGATTTACTAGAATCCATTTGCATAACAACTTCCTTAAGGTCATAACACTAAGCAGTCTATCATAGACAATTATCTGATCTTTCAAGAGTTTATAGAGGACCACATCAAGGCATTGGGTGAGGGTAGCCTCATGAGCAAGTGATGAAGGTTGTCCATCAGAGACACCATGGTAGTGTTGGACAAAGGCTTGGAGGATATCTAGAATCCTAGTAATCATGTTTGAAGCACTTGTAATGGCTTTGATTTTGCTTGTTACTTTCGTTTACCAAATTAGAGAAATAAAAATTTTGGTTGCTTTGTCTCCAACCTTAAACCAATGCATCTTTCCTTGGATTTGTGCTCCTCTGGCCTTGTAAGCCTCCACAAGATTGAGTTTGTGCATGCACATGGTAGACTGAGACTATATATGAAATTTTAAAGGCATAGCTTCTAACTCTTATGAGACCCTAAGATACTCACAATTTATAGAATTTTTGATGTGTTTCCTTAATATAGCCACTCGTTTACCATTAATCCACATGAACGCTATGGTATGGGTTATAGTGTTATACCATCACTTAATCTAACCAGTGTCTCATGTGGGTCTCGATGCCAAGTTCTAAATCATGGTGATATGATCCATTGTCCTCCCATTCTTGAGGAGGGCAGTGTTGAGGTAGAACTAGGAAATCTTGGGTTTTACCTAAGGAGAACTTTAATGTATGTGAAAGCAAATAGGGTGGTTGTTCCACAAAAAAGTGTTTGAAATGATAGCCATAGTTCGACCATTAATGGGATCAAAAACGAAAAGGGCATGCTCATCTAATAGGGAAAAATCAAATATATTGAGGACACAGTCTTCATCTTGATAGAAATTGGACCAACTAAACCATGTGGATTTGTTGTCACCCCATCTATGATAGTTTGGGTTGAAGACCCCAAATTTATTATGTAGGTAGAATAAAACTTTCGATTCTCCTGCACACCATCTCATAGGAAGGTGACCTTCATTAGATTTCATAGATTCAATCATGTTAAAGTCATCACATAAATCTAATCGGCATCTGGGAGGTAATTAACAAACCATCTTTAGGTAAGGGCACACTCGATGAGATCATTAGATGCATAAAGATTGACAAGGCCAATGATGCATTTATCAATGTCAAAAAGGGTCCAGATCACCTAATGAGTGGGGTTGGAATGCAAAGGATTGATACTTGGAGTAATGCTGCATAATGAAGTAATTTTTGAAATTTTACATGCAAAGAATTTTCATGTGAGAAAAGTGATGAAATATATTCTTGAGCATATACTTATGAGTTAGATCAATGAGTCTTTAAAATTTTCAAGAATAAACTATCATTGGGAAACATCTAAGTTCATATCATATCCATCATAAATGACTAAGAGGGTTACAAAGTGATTGAAAGACAAGAGAAAATTATACTAGGTTGAAGGGCTACCTTTTAGTCAAAACTTAATCCTCATATATGGAGGTAGAGGAAATTCATGAGTGGCACATGATAGCCTTACATTTTAGGGTAATAAACCCTATATTTGAATCTAAATCATTCACCCTTGCAATGGGTTATGATAAAGGATCTATAGGGTAGGGAAATGGTAAGGACACAAAATGATCAAATTCCTATGACAACTAGGAAATGGGAGCTGGGGGTTCAAATTTAGGAGATGCTTGAGATTTAATAGAAGGGGCTGAGGAATTTGGACCTCTTGAGGGCTGGGATATAGGTGGTTGAGGTATGTTATTGCCATAGGTAGTGGTATTATTCTTGTTGGACATTGTGGTCCACCCATCAGAGGATAGGGGTTTTGGATTATACCCACTTTTATCCTGAGCAACTGCAAGAATGAGGACCATTATTAGACATTCCCTAATCATGTGGTTCAAAGCTTGCCACCTTAAAAAGTGTTCAAAAGGTTAATGTAGAGGATACTCTAAGATAACTAGTTGATGCTAACTTGAATGTCAATGGATTCTTTAAAATCCTTGGCTAGGTTAATTTTAACACAAATGCTTTTATGGGATTGGGTTGCATAGAATTGTTGTTATTCATAGTAGTTGAATCGGCCCAAAGTCTTGATAAACTAGTTGCAGAATTCCACAGAGGCAAAGGTAAGCTTGAAAACTCTACCCATACTGGGATTTTAAGTTTTACTTATTTAGAGACTTGAAAATCTTTGGTCAAGTGGGAAAAAATAACCAGGGTATTCTAAATGAATCAAGGGCCATGATTAATAATGGGTCTATAGTCTTCAAGGTTTGAAAATCAAAACAAGAAGAAACCCTTAGTTAGTTTTTGGACTCCTTCCAATTTAAACCCATGGATTTGCTAGTGGTTATGAACCCATTGCTTCACAAGGCTCTCTGAAGAGTCTTGACCCACAAAATAAGCAACAAGGGTAAAATTGTCAAAGTAATCACAAGATATATCAAACTATGGAAGGTCAAGAACCACATCTAGAAAAGGAGTCTTAGAGTTAGAATCAATACCTTATGGTAAATGTTGAAGATAAAATTTTGAGCTTATTTGGTGCCATGGATACTCTGAATCTCACTAGTGGTACATGCATCAAATGATGAAGGAAGAATGGTGATGGACATTTAATATAGGGGAAGGTGACTAAAGACCTAAAGAGTAGATGGGTAATCTGAGTCAACAAAGTAAATGCATTGTTAATGACTTCTACCTAGACCAGATGGATCAGTTTGTGTGATGAAAGGTAGGTAAAACCTTATAATCCCATAGAACATGAGTGTTTTATACTATCCTCTCTCCTTCTTAGGCTCTCAAGTTGTCTAACCATGCTTTAAATTTACATATTTAAATTTACACTGAAATCAAAAATAAAATATACATCATATTACCAAAAATGAATATCATATTCATTAATATAAACATCTTTCTCATTAATATGAATATTTTTTCAAAATAGAATATACTTTATATAAAAATGATGTCCTTTATAAAATGCTAAAGGTCTAATATTTTTTCAAACACCGATATTAATAAAATTTTTGACCCCCAAAATTCATATTTAACCTCTAATTTTAAGGTACATGAGACAAAATAAATAATATCTGAACCACTTCATTTTTATTACATCCTATAGGATTCAAAATTATAACTTTTGGCTCAAATATATGATTTCACCAAATTCCATTCATTTGTATGACTTGTAAAATTTAATGCAAATACGCATCTAAGACTCACTATTCAAAGACAATAAAAAAAATTAAATCCAATTATTTTTTATAAATTAAATAAAATTGTATAAAAACTAAATTTTGATTTGTAGAGAATGTTAGATTTGAATTAAACTACAAGAAGACTTATACATTTCAATAATCATAACATATTCAAAGGGTCACATTGTAGGTTAGAAGTCTGCAGTTTTCCACTAACACATGTGTTAGAGTTAAGTGTTTTTTCTATCAAACAAAAATGCTTTATAAATTCAAGATTACATGTTATTCATTTGTAATTATAAAAATTTCAAAAGTATACTGACATAGTCGTTGTTCATATATTTTCCATTCACTATATTATGTGACACATTTATGTTGAGTTTAACTTATGATGGAAGATGTGTGACTCATTAATGTAAAATCCAACAACATTTTTCACATGGCTAGATGGGATTTTCTCAATTACTATGGTAATTTAATGTTACCCTATGTGACACCAACAATTGTACCTACTTATTCATATTTTTCATGGATTTTATAATTATTGTGCCTTGTGTGTCCCTATTTTATGTTATGTTCCTTATATGTTATTTTTTTCCCCACATGATTTATTTGTTCTTGTACTTCTTGGTGTGCCTTCACATATCAGTAAATGTTTATTGGTATGTTAATGGAGTTATGGAAATTTACACTAACAAATATTTCTTTTTGCCTTTTCCTAGACTTCCTCCCTTCAAATAACCATGAAACTACCAAATTTTCTCAGCCTTAGAATGTTTTGCCAATGAATTCCTATCATAAGAATAAAGGGATGAAAATTGTTATTAGTATGCCTTTTATGTTGGTTTTTCTCGTGTCCCTTCACATTTGACTAAATATTTACTAGTATATTAATGGAGTAATGAAATGGTACACAAAGGTGTATTACCTATAAATGAACCCATAGTTATGTTACTTTTCTTTCCACATGTCTATTATTGTTATTGTGCCTTTTATACCCATGTTGTAAGGTGTTTGTGTCATTAATATGCAAGGAAGTGCCATGTTGGGTGGATTAAGCATTACCCACATATGAACTGACATTGTTGACATATTTTAATTCACATTTAAATTCAAATTTATTTCATTTTTAGTGGAATCCCTAGAAGTTTTCTTAATTAATATCATTGTGTACTTTATATATGTGATGCATTTCTATTTCCCTACATGTCATGGGTTGGAAGATAAAGCATTCATTGGTGCAAATAAACCCACAACAAGCCTTCACATTTAATTTAAAATTTATTGGTACATTCATTACAACCATATAGGTATTCATTCACATACTAGTAAATGTTACTGTTTGAAGACTAAATAATCACTAGTATGTAGATGGAATAATTGAATTTGTTTCACTATAAGGAGAACTAAAATTCACATTATAATATTTTATAGCATTTAAACACTGCTTACTTATAGGGTACATTTCAATGCTCCTAGTAGTGAACAATCATATCTTATGTTTAATATTAGAGGGATGAAATCGTAATTACCTTGAACAACCTAGAAATGCTTTATGTGGTATTGAACATTCACATGAATGTGGATGGAATGCCTAATGGATTTCATTCACATAAAATTAAAAATTATTGTTTTCAATAAAAAAATATTCCTTCATCCCTATTACATTAATTATTGACTTAGATGTATCAAACCAAAACCTTTTACAAATTCTTATCATTGTGTTATTTATTAATTTTTATCAATTAATATGCTTGTGATATTCATTCACATTTTATAAGTTACAAATATTATTTTCCATAAGTTTTTTTTGATAAATTCTTTAACATTTTATTCTATGTGGATAGAAGCCCTCAAATATTACATTCACGTATGAATTAATGCTTTCATTTTTTTATATCAAAATTTATATGTTTTTAATTAATGTACATAAAAAATGAGAAGCTAAACTCCATTAATGAGATATTAAATGATAAGCTAAACTCTAAGGACTTATTAGTTAGTTTTGATGTTGTTTTGGTGTACACAAAAATCCCCATCACTAAGGTTGTCTTAACTATTAGAGATTTAACTGATGAGGCTATTGCTAATTTGGTGGAGGTTTGACTTAGATCCACATAGTTTATTTTTCATGGAAAATTTTATGAACAAATTGAGGGTGTTTCGATGGTATTTCCCCTTTCACCTATTATTGATAATATTTGTATGGAAATTTTTAAAAAATAATCTATTGATTCGATTCCTCTTAAACCAAAATGATGGAGAAGATTTTTGGATGACATAGATGTAGTGTGGAAACATAGTGCTGAGAATTTTGGAAAATTCCTTAACCATATCAACAATCAAAATGAAAACATAAAATTCACCATGGAAATTGAGAACAGTAAAAGCATTCCCTTCCTTGATGTATTGATTTCTAAAAAATATGATGGCTCAATTAGTAACCAAGTCTATAGCAAAATGACTCACATAGACAAATACCTTCATACAAATTTGTACCACTTTCTACCCCAGAAGCTTGGTATTATGAGCACTCTGATTAATTAAGCCTTTAGACTATCTGATAAAGAACACCTACAACAAGAATTGGATCACTTCTCACATGTTATCAAAATAAATGGTTATGATGATTATTAATTTAATATAATTGTTGAACAAGATAAGAGACCGCTTAAAATAAAGGAACCTAAAGGGAGGGCCACACTGAAAAGAGTTTCAATTCCATATATTAAAGGAACCTCAAAAAAATTAGCCAAAATTTTAGCTAAGAAAGATATTAAGGTGTCCTTCACCCCTCCCAACACCATCATTAAAATTATTAAATCAATAAAAGATCTTATCAAACCCGATAATTGTAAAGGGGTGTATTCAATTCCTTGTTCTTGCAAGAAAGTGTATATAGGTTAAATAGGTAGGTCTTTGGTTGTCAGGTTAAAATAACATAATGTTAATTTAAGGCATGATTGGTTCATAAAATTTGCCATTGCTGAGCACTCACACAATACAAGCCACCACATTTGTATTGAAAATGCTAAGATTATCTCTAAGGTAGATCATTACACAAAAATGAAAATTAATGAAAATTTATACATCAAAATGAACCCTAATAATATTATTATATATGAGGGTACCAAATTAAGTGATAATTGGAGGCCTTTAATTATTTTCCTTCAAAATCATAGGAAGAATTTATTGATAAATATTTAGTTGGGCCGACTCCATGGGGTTATTATTATTATTAATGATTATTTATTATTCCATTTAGTTGTCTTAGTAAATCATAAATTATCATATAAATTCTACTTAGCTTTCATTAAATCTCTTTTTCTCTTGAGGATGATCTAAGAATTGGATCAAAACGTTGAGTAACAAAAATTTGGTAACGCAGATTCTGAATCACCCAATAATAACGTATTTGTGTTTTTAATATCTAAAACACATATATTTGCCTACCTATAACATTTATATTGTATAATTATTTTACAATTAAGGCCACAATTTATTTCTCCTTATCTCTACCAATCTAATGGGTTCACTTGAGAATATGGACTTAAACCACTAGCTTCAAAATTATGTCCAATAATAATTTTCAAATGAACTCTTTATTTTAGTTGTGCCTTTAAATTTTTTGACTTGAGAAATGACATGAAATTAAAATGGGAAATTAATATGAAATGGAGTGTGATATTGGAGGATTAATGTGTTTACAACAGTTAACATTTATAGTTACATGGATGGTACAACAAATATTTTCATTCACATACTGGTAAATTTTAATGTATTCATATCAAATTTTAAAAAATTAGTAATAATTAGTAAGTGTTTACTCAGATATACCAAATAAAATCCTTATCTAAAATCATTTTATTGTGCTTGCAAGATGTTCCTATGATTTATTGTAGTTGTGTTAATCGTTCACAATTTCAACATTACAAATACTCTTTCTCATAAATGTTTTCTTATGTTTTCCATTCTATTTTCAATTACTTATATAATTTATTCACTATTGTATTTTATCATGAGGAATGCAAATAAAAGGACATATTTTATCATAATATAGTTATGTGCAAAAATGAAGATTAGAGGAGTCAAAATTAAAAAAATTGTTTATGAGGATTCTAATGAATTTATGTAACCCACTATAAATCCAACAAACCAACCCTTTTCTAACCAGGGAAAGAAGGAAGCCACCATAAATGTTACTACCACTACACATGTGTCATTATGGTCCCAATAGAAATGAAAGATATGTTTAATGTAATGAGAGATGTGGATGATAATAGTTACTATATAAACATTGCATCAATGAAGTGGGGAATGAAATGTAAGTAATGTCAACAAGATTGTTCCAAGCCAAATATTTGAAGAATTAACAACAAAATGATCAAAATAAGATTTTTTAGAGCTACAAAGATGATACTGAAAGACAAAGGCAATATCATATAATATCTATAAATAAACTACTTATTACAAATGAGAGGCCTTGCATAAATAAGTAAGGAAAGACAAGAATCAAGATAAACCAACCAATGTAGGATAAACCTACAAAAGGACAAACTAGGAAAAAGATAAAAACTATCTATAAAACCTAGCAACATGAGAACCAACTCTAACATCCCCCTCCCCCCCCCTTGAAAGTGAATATGGGGGCTAAAAATTATCAAAAATGTAGTGGGATATCCATAGTATGAGTCCCATCAATAATGCCTGATTAGGTACTTATGTATAATATATAATCATAAGGTGGAGAAATTAGGAGAATCCATAGGAAAAAAATTCGCACACCTTCCCCCGCACCCCCCCCCCCCAACAAAAAAAAAAATATAAAGCAAATAAAATAAAGGAGGGAATGAAGGAAAGAAGGAATTCATGTGGAATCCCCATTAAGGATAAACATGAATATTGGCACTATATATCTTGTGTGGATGGAAATAATGTAAGGAACCATTTACGTAGGTGGTGAGATAGTCCAAAAGATAAAAGCTTCTTCCCATAAATGTTCCTTCATCCTGAGTGCTATGAACAAGATGTCTTAAAGACACATCGCCTATATAAATATTGATGTTAATATGAGAAAACATTCCTTGTAAGAGTTTTCCAAGTTTCACATGAGTGTATCCCATATAGTGAAGAATACAATATCCAAATCCAATAGTATGTTTCTCAGTGGATGTAAGCACACAATCAGGTGGATCAAAAGTGGGTGAAGTAATAAAGGAAATATCAAAAGTAGAAATAGTATCCAAAATAAGAGTCTGAGCATATTTTATAACATAAAGAGTAGATGGTAAATATGCCTCATCCAAAACAATCAAGTCCTCACTAAAAACTAAAGAAGGAGAAATAATGAGAGGTGTAGAAGGTAAGAATGCCTCATCTTTATCATAATCAAGAGTATGTCCTAACAAAAAAAGAAGGCATATTAATTCATGTCACTAATAAAGAGTGTATCCTCATTAGGAAGAGAAAAATTAAGTTCCAATAGTTCGTTACCCATGTCCCTATCATCATCAAAAAAGAAATCCTTGTGAATAGGAAAAGGATGGAGAACATAAGAAGGTGAAGTAAACGAGGGTGTAAAATACCCAAAAGACTCAATATCCTTCCCAAATAAGGCTATAATAGCCTCCCAATCATATATTAGTGATGTGTCACATGTGGTATACAACATTAAACTATCTAATATGTGTATTCTAATCATACAAAGAACCTCATCTTGCATATATTCAATCCAAGAATTATCTTCTTCATCTATAAAGTGGGGAGTGTCTCCAAAATCATTTTTGTTGCAAGTGTATTCTTATTTTGAGTTTCAAAATAATTTAGTTGATGTGTTGAGGATATCCATTGTAAAAATGCAAGGAATAATTTGGGAGGAATAATTAATGATCCTCACCCGCCCTCCCTAAATAACAACTCCTTCAACAAGGAAAACATAAACCCCCTAAAAAGTGTAAGCCCCTCACCCCCAAATTTTGAAATTTATAATTTAGTTAATTTTTTAATATAAATCACCCCAATATATGGATAATAAAAAAATATACACATTTGAAAAAAATATAACTCAATTTCAAGTCACAGTTCAAAATTTATAGTTTTTAAAAGTTTCTTATCATTAAAATGGGTCAAATAAGTAAACACTACAAAAAATTAAATGCACTAAGGTCAAAAAAATTATTTACCACTTCATAAATTAGGTAAATATATTAAAAAAATATTACACCAATTAATTTACTAGAAACCAAGCACATGTTATCAAAAATGGGTGAAAGCTAGCTTCAAGAAGACTCTTTGCAAGATCTAAACAAACTAGATAAATTGGCCATGTTATGACATCCTAGAATGCATTACAGCCTAATAAAAAATATTTTGTATTTTTATATGAATTAATTATAACTAAAATAATATCCTCTCCAAGAATTAGATCTCAAATTTTAGATTGCATGCCCCTAAACAAGAAAAAATTTGGTTAGCTATCCAAATGATGATGATAGACTGCTAGAATAAATTTTATGTTGCCAGAATAATTATATGGCCTAACAATAAAAACTCATAACTAGTATGAGAGTTAACCCTAATATGTATCATATCTAAAATATTACATCCATACTGCCTATGTTGAGAGAAAACTAGATAATGGTATGTATATGCTAGTAGACCAGTGAGTAGATTTTTGAATATAAGGGCCATACAACCTAATGATTGGATATTATAAAAAATAAATATGTCATAAAAATCATATTTTTATTTGGATATATGTAAGGAATAAAACCATCAAAATCATTCAAAAATGACCCAAAAAGTTTCCAAAACAAACCTAAACATGGGTCTAGAAAAATAAATACCTAATGGTACATCCTAGGATACATATGGCATGCTCAAGTGAAAAATAAAAATAGATATTATATCCATATAAAATACCTCCACTCTACGAAGAATAAATTTTGATAAATAGATAAACACTTGTATAAACAAACTCGTAAATGGATGGTTATAACACCTGTAGCTCTAATACCATGAAAGGAAAATAAAAAAGATCATTTCAAGATAAAGTTTTAAATCATTAATAATAAAAAGATAACAAAATATATCCAAAATATGATATGCAAATACAAAGGCAATATCATATAAAATCCATAACATAAATTTCTTATTATAAAGGAGATGCCTTGCATAAATAGGCAAGGAAAGTCGAGAAGAAAGACAAGCTAAACAATGTGGGATAAATCCACAAAAGGATAAACTAGTAAAAAGGAAAAAACTATATATATAAACTAGTAAACATGAGAGCTGACTCTAACATGAAATCCAATAATTGGTCGAATGGATGAAATAAATCATATATATTAATTAGAAGAGGCCACCCACTATTTTATAAACATATAAATAATGTGAGATAGTACAATGGTGCAAGGACTTAGCTAATATGGGGCATGGGTTGGATATATCACTTATGAATCCATAATTTTCCCTCATATGTAAAACCAAGACCAACCATTTCAATTATGGTATTCCCTAAAAATTAGGCACCCTAATTTTCCTATGAGAACAATAGAAATATTGGATAGAGGTTGGTAAGTCATGCTAAGGCTGTCCATTATTTCCCTTTTTTATCACAAATTGAGAACATTGTATGCCAAAAATAATTATGGACCACATAAAATTTTGAATTGTGATGAGATACGGGTGTAAGATGGAAGGAATTGTGGCATGCAATTAATCACTAATAAAGGGTCCAAGAGTGTGCCTTAAATACTTATAAAGATCAAAGAATGGATAATTATCTTAGCATGTGTGAATGTAACTTGGTTGACAAACCTAGGGTTATACCTCTTAAAAGTGAGAAGTAAATTGCATAATTTCATTGGTGGATGTGAACCAAGTGCATGTTTGTTTACCCAAGCCCATGGATGGATGATGAGAGAAATTTTTAAGAATTATATGCATCATTTATCTTGATTTTTACTAGGAGTATTTTCACCTAGCAATAGACATCATCTCATTTTTTATGGGAATGATAACCATGTTTCATTTTAAATTATTAAATAGGATAAAAATTTTAGGATAGATCTAGTTAAATTCCCCACACATACTAGCCAAAAATTTAATGTAAATACATATCTAAGCCTTGGCATTCACAGAAAACTCAAAAATCAAAATTAAAAACTCAAATTATATTTTTTTTAAAAATATAGACAAGCCAATTTTTACTATGTAGAGATATTTTTATTTGTATAAAGTTTTAGATTTGAATTAAATTTCATGCAAACTTCAATATTATAGCAGCCTTAACATATTCAAAATATCACATTGTAGGTTAGAAGTCTGTAGTTTTTCACTGACTCACATGTAAGTGTTAAGTGTTTTAATATCAAACAAAAATGATTTATGAATTGAAGATTACATGTTATTCATTTGAAATTATAAACATTTCAAATGTAAAATAACATAGTTCTTGTTCATATATTTTCCATTCACTCTGTTGTACTATTTATATATGCAACACATTTATGTTGAGTTTAGCATGTGACAAAATATGTGTGAGTCATTAATGTGGAAGACAACACCATTTTACACATAGCTAGATGGAATTTTCTTAATTACTATGGTAATTTAATATCACCACATGTGACACCAATAAATGTTACTACTTAATTATATTTGTAAATGGATTTTATAATTATTTTGCCTTGTATGTGTTGTATCTTTTATTGTGTGCCTTATGCGTTCATGTTTATTTTTCATGATTTATTTATTCATGTACTTTTTGGTGTGTATTCATATCCGAGTAAATTTTTAATTGGTATGTTAATGTATTGATTAAATGTTACAACAATAAACATCTCTCATTAGCTCTTCATAGACATCCTCCCCTCAAATGGCAATGAACCTACCAAATTTTTTTAACCATGTAATGTTTCATTGAGGAATTTATATCGGAAGAATGGAGGGATGAAAATTATTTATATTATGCCTTATATTTTCATTTTCTTTTAGTGTCCATTCACATTTTACTAAATGTCTATTGGTGTATTAATGAAGTGATGACCTGTTACATATAGGTGTGTTGCCTATAAGCAAACCCACTATTACTTTCTTTTTACTTTTGCACATCTATTATTGTTATTATGATTTATATATGCATGTTTCAAGACAATAATGTCATTAATATGTAAGGAAGTTCCATTTTGGAAAGATTAAACATTACCCAAATATGAACCCACATTGTTGACATTTTTTCATTCACATCTGAATCTAAATTTACTATGTTTTTTATGGAAGCTCTAAAGGTTTTTGAATTCTTCTGAATATGTGCTTTATATCTATGTTGTATTTATATTTAACTACATATCATGGATTGGAAGACAAAAAATTCACTCGTGTAAATGAAAACACAATTGGACTTCACATTTCAATCGATGTTTGCTGGTACATTCTTGGCAATTGTTAAGGCATCCATTCACATAGTAGTAAATTTTATTGTTTGAAGACTGAACAATCACTAGTATGTGGATGGAATCCCTTAAGGTGTTTCACTATAATGAGCATCAAAATTCACCCTATAATATTGGATGTCATCTACACATACCTTATTTACAAGGGGTATTTAAATGCTCCTAGTAGTGAACAACCATATGTTATGTTTAATGTTAGATGGATGAAATGGTCACTACATTGATCAAACTAGAAATTTTGTATGTGGTATTGAACATATACAAGAATGTGTATGAAATACTTGATGTATTTCATTGACATACAAGTCATATTTATTATTTTTTATTCAAAAAATATACCTTCACTCTCATTACAGTATTTGTTGACTTGGATGTATCAAACCAAACCATTTTAAAAATTCTTATTGTTGTGTTATTTATATGTTCCTATCAATTAATTTTTATGTGATATTCATTCACATTATATAAATTAAAAATAATCTTTGACATAAGTGGTTTTTATAAACTATTTAACATTTTACGTTATGTGGATAGAAGCCCTCAAATATTTCATTCATGTATGAATTAATGTTTTTATTTTTGTATAAAAAATTATATGTTTTTAAATTAATGTATTTGTATCTTTTACATCTTCAAAACAAATATTTCCCTTATTTGGATATAAGCTCTCAAATATTTCATTCACGTATGAATTAATGTTTTTATTTTTGTATTGAAACTTATATGTTTTTAAATTAATGTATTTGTATTTTTTCTATCTGCAACACATATATTTACTTACTGAATGTTTACATGAATGTGGATGGAATCCTTAACATATTTAATCCACATATAAGTAATCTTTATTATTTTTTTATCAAAAAATATACCTTCATTCCCATTACAGTAATTTTTGAATTGGATGTATCAAATCAAACCCTTTTACAAATTATTATTATTGTGTTATTTATATGTTCCTATCAATTAATGTTGATGTGATATTCATTAACATTTTATAAATTAAAAATAATATTTGACATAAGTGTTTTTGATAAATTATTTAACATTTTATGTTATGTGGATAGAATCCCTTAAATATTTCATTCAGGTATGAATTAATGTTTTTATTTTTGTATCAAAACTTATATGTTTTCAAATTAATATATTTGTATTTTTTATATTTGTAGCACATATATTTTCCTTATGTGGATAGAATCCCTCAAATATTTCATTCACATATGAATTAATGTTTTTATTTTTGTATTGAGACTTATATGTATTTAAATTAATGTATTTATTTTTTTTTCTATTTGCAATACATATATTTCCCTAATAAACATTTACATGAATGTGGACGGAATCCTTGATGTATTTCATTCACGTATAAGTAATCTTTATTGTATATTAATAAAAAATATACCTTCATTCCCATTACAATAATTATTTACTTGGATGCATCAAACCAAACCCTTTTATGAATTCTTATTGTTGTGTTATTTATATGTTCTTGTCAATTAATGTTGATGTAATATTTATTCACCTTTTATAAATTATAAATAATATATAACATAAGTGTTTTTGATAAATTATTTAATAGTTTATGTTTTTGGATAGAAGCCCTCAAATATTTCATTCACGTATGAATTAATGTTTTTATTTTTGTATTGAAACTTATATGTTTTTAAATTAATGTATTTGTGTTTTTTCTATTTACAACTCATATATTTCCTTGCCTTCAACATTTATTTTATATAATTATTTGAAAATTAATGCCACATTTGGTTTCTCCTTCTCTCATAAAATCTAGTGTGTTCACCTAAGAACATAGACTTAAACCATTAGGTTTAAAATTATGACCAATAATAATTTTAAAATAAACACATTATTTGTGTTGTGTTTTTAAATTTTATGAATTGAAGCATGGTGTGAAATTAATATGGGTCATTAATTTTAAATTAAGAAGGAAAGTTCGTGAATAATTAACATTTATTGGTACATGGATGGAACCAAAAATATTTTCATTTGCATACCAGTAAATGTTAATGTATTTCTATCAAAATTAAAAATCTCATTAACATACCTAAAATGTTTGCTTAGATATATTAAATAAAATCCTTCTCTCAAATCATTTTATTATGCTTGTCAGATGTTCCTATGATCTATTATAGTTATGTTAATCATTAATAGTATAAGAGTTAAAAATAATCTTTCTCAAAAATGTTTTTTTTATGTTTTCTATTTATTGTCAATTACTTGTATAATTTATTGATTGTTGTATTTCAGCATTTGGAGGCCAAGAACAAGACACAATTTTTTATAAGATTGTGCAACAATTAGGAATAGAGGATTCAAAATTATAAATGATGTTTATTAAAAATTTAATTAATATATTTAACCCACTATAAATCCAAAAACTCAACCCCTTTCCATCCATGAAAACAAGGAATCAAACATAAATGTTACTACCACTACACATGTGTCATTACAGTCCTAATAGATAGTGAAAGATGTCTAAAATGCAAAGAGATATGTGAATGATAATGGGTACTCCATTAATATTGGACTAGTAAATCAAGGAATGTAACCTAGTACTTTATCAAAATGGCTTAAGGGAATCACATGTACTAAAAATAAGGGACCACCCACTATTTTATCAACATATAAAGAATGTGAGATAGTGCACTAGTGTAAGGAATTAGCCAATATGGGGCATGGGTTTGACATATCACTTTGAAGGAATACTTTTCACACATATTCAAAATCAACCCAAACCCTTTCAATCATAGTTTCCCCCACAAATCATGGTGGAAAGGATTAAAAATTACACACCCTAATTTACCTATGATAATAACAAAAAGATTGGATAGAGATTGATAAGTCATGTTAAGGTTTCCCATTATTTACGTATTTATGAGAACTTGAGAACATTATAAGAAAAAAAATATGGTTGACAAAAAATTTATAATTATGATTAGATGGGGTACAATATGAAAGGAATTGTGTTATGAGAGTTATCACCAAGAAAGGGTCAAGGAGTATGCCACATATAATGCCAATGATCATATAATGGATAATTAATTTAACATATATGATTGGATCTTGGTAGAGCATCATGGAGTTCTATTTCTTTAAATTCAAAAGGTTATTTTATTATTTAACTAATAGATGTGAACCAGGTGCATGTATGGTTGTCTAAGCTCATTTATAGATGATGAAATAACTATTGATAAATTATATATATCATTTCTCTAGGTTTATACCATGAAGAGTTTCACCTAGTAATAGACATCTTCTCATTTTTGATGGCCATGATAACCATGTTTATCTTTCAATGATTGAAGAGGATACAAATTTAAGGATAGACCTAATTACAATCCCCACACATATTAGAAAAAAAATTATCACTAGTTGATGTCTCTTTGGTCCATTTAAGGCATACTTCATAAGTGATAAGTTGTCATGGATGAATACACATTATGGTTGTGAGATAAAACTACATGAATTTACCAATTTGAGTAACATAACTGTGAATATGGAACTAACCTCTAAGAATATAATATTTGGATTTCAATGGAATGTTATTTGGCCCTTTAACCCTAAGACACTAGCTAATTATAAGAATATAAGTGTACAGTTCCATGTCACAAAGGATAAAGTTAGTGTTGTAGAAAATATAATGAGTTTGGTAGGCTTAAATGAGGAAGACATTAAAGCTAAAATCGATAGGATGGAATAAATGATGGAATGTAATGCCATCCAAGGTAAAGATGGTAAAATAACAAATACAATAAATATTGTTAAAGGGGAAAATGTTGAACATGAAACATCTCATGAAAATGAAAATATAGAGAGGTTTGTAGATGTTAATGGTGAAGAGGCTTCGAATGTCCACTATAATAAAATGGATGCAACATTCAGTTTCAACCAAGATAATTTAAATATTCCTATGTAAGTAAGCCTACCAAATTGGTCAAGGGAGAGAACACTAAATCTAGGGCTTAATTGTGAACTTATTGAATTTGATTTATCTATGTCAATACCATCACCAAAACATTTTATCCCACCATAAATAGTTCATTTTTATGCATTAGGGTGATAATGAATCAAAGAATATGAAACAATTGATTTATATTCTAATGATGAAATATTATAAATTACTATCAATAAATCAATGAATGTAGCCAAGAAAAAATTAATGACCATTGAACTCTAATATAATAATTTATTATATTGATAGCTAAAATGATTACAAATAAATTAGGGAAAAGAGCACTCATTCTGCCTCAATGATCTTAAATTCTCATATTAGACAACTATTGATAAATTATATAGAATAGAAGATGTGAAAAATTGAGACTTTATAACTGAAAGTAATGAAGAAATAAGAATCTAATGATAGGAAATCCTCAAGGTATATAGACAGGGTAAGAAGCGAAAATCATAAATGTGAAAATGCAAGAAAGAGGCCAAAGGCAAGAAAATGAGTGAAAGAGAGATCTTGATAGTAAGAAAAGGTAATTCAAGAAGGCCATGAGAGCATGGGATAGGTGAAGGCATTTAACCACATGATTAAACCCTCTAATTGAACATCATTACATATTAAATGACATGATAAACATTTTATCCCTGTTTGGTTCAAGTGGTATCTCTCTTATTTCAGTCAACATGGAATTAATTCCCTCTAATGTCACAACCATTGGAGGACCAAAAATAACTCCTCTATCTTTGAATATAGGGAGTGAAAGGCATGACTTAGTTTTTATATCTTGGATGGTATAATTTCTCCCTTAAAATAAATAAATATAATGAAATTTATTTAGTTTGGTTTCTAGTTTAAATAAGTGTATTAATATATGTAATTAAATCATAGATATTTAGTTTGATTATATATTGTAGTTAATTTCACTTGATATTCACCATTAAGTCCATAAATGAATCATTATTTTAATGAAATTTAAAATTATTCCACTTGAAATGAGTTTTCCGTTACTCTTTTACACTATTGACTTTGAAATTTTTCATCATTACCCCTAGATAATAAACATCAGCAACACATTTTAAAAATTGAATCAATTAAAAGTTGAGCATTATTAATTTCATAATATTTAAAAAAAAATGTATGATCATTCCAAACTTTAGAAACATATAGTTTTTAAAGAAACATAATTTAAAAATAATAAATCTACTAGAATACTCAAAAAACATAACAAGTGTCAAGAAATACAATGTTTGTAATTTTTTTAAAAATTGAGTAGCCTAGCTAACTTTCACCTTTTATAGCTATTTAAGTTCATTCTTAAAAATAATTTAAGGGTATAATAATAGGCAATACAATAAAAAAAATCTATCTATAAAATTGTTAATATAATGGAAAACATATGAATAAAATGCCACAGAAACATAAAAGAAACACAACATTTATTGGTATGTTAATGAAATTTTTATTTAAGACTGTATGTCAAACATTTATTGGTACATGTTAAGAAATTCTTTTTTAATAATGAACGACAAAAAGATAATGGCATGTGAATGAAACTATTATTTCTAACTAAACCAGATAATAATCTACTTGGATGTGAATGAAAACCTTCATGGATTCCATCTACATACTAGTAAGTGGTTAGACTTCTAAACAAACTCATCTTTATACATGGAACTTCGTTTTATATTAGTAACCCATATTAATACAATATTTACATATTTTAAAATTTTAGGGTTTCCATCCACATACCAAAAAACTATAAGTGATTTGTCAATAAAAATGATGATAAAGGATATTTTAAATTTATAAAAATATGAATGAATAACATAATAACATTAATTAATAGGAACATATGGAGTGACATATCAATAAGAGCCAATAAAAGGTTTGGTTTGATACATCTGATTCAATATTTACTATAATGAGAAATAAAGTACAAATATTAATTAAAAATAATAAATTTTACTCGTATGTGAATCCAAAACCTATGGCACTTAAATCCACATACCTATACATGTTTAGTAGCACATTAAAAATTTGAAGGTTGTTTAATGCAGGTAAATAGAAACATTAATTTTGATAGGAAACAAATATAATTTAGTTTGATACAAAAAATAATTTCATTATCCGTTATGTGAATGG
The DNA here is from genome assembly GCA_037957365.1 of Torreya grandis. NCBI lineage: Eukaryota > Viridiplantae > Streptophyta > Pinopsida > Cupressales > Taxaceae > Torreya > Torreya grandis. Next base: position 338,113 of record JARHVA010008255.1, on the reverse strand, counting down.
AAACCTTAATTTTGTTACAAAGACAATAATTTTTAGAGATATGTGCAAGAAAATATATAGGGTTTACATATACACACCAATGATTATTACATTTTCTAAACCATGACATATAATGAAATAGAAATATGACATAGGTAGAAGCACAGAATGTCATGAATTCATAAAACCTCTAGGGCTTCCATTAAAATACTAGAAAATTTGGAGTTAGATGTGAATGAAAATATGCCAATGATGTGGGATTATAAATTGGTAACATTTCATACCTTAAACAAGCATATTCTAACATGGCCATAATAATAATAATAATAATAATAATAATAATAATAATAAGAACAACAACAACAACAACAACAACATAGATGTGGGTTCATCTACAAGCAACACACCTCTGTGTAATGTTTCATCACTCTATCAACATACCATAAAAAATTTAGTCAGATGTGAAGGTATCCTAAAAAATCATAAAGGTAAAAGGTAAAATAAAAATAATTTTCATCCTTCCATTTTTCTGAAAAAAAATCCACTATAAAATGTTGCACGGTCGAGAACTTTTGTGTAGGTTCCATGGTTGTTTAAGGGGAGGAAGACTGAAAAAATTCAAGGAGAGATTCTTTTGGTGTGATCTTCTATCACTGCATTAACATAACAATAAAAATTTACTCATATGTGAAGGCACTTTAAAATAAACATGAACAAAGAAACCATGCTAAAAATACTAAGAACATATAAGGTATACACCCAAAAAAGGAAACATACAAATAACAATAACCATAATAGCCATGATAAAATATAAATAACCACAAATTTATTTTTGGTGGAGAATTGTGTTGGCTTCCAAATTAATGAGCCACATGTCTTCCATCCCTAGTTCAACTTGATAGAAAAGTTTACATATATAAATAAAATGTTAGAGTGAATGTAAATCATGTGAAAAAAATATGTATAACATACCATTAAATTTTTACTCAAAAGTAAATGCACGTAAAATAAACCATGAATAAATAACACACATGAAAAATCAGAAACATAGAAGGCACGTAGAAAAAAACATAAACATAGAAGGCATTATAAAAAAAAAATTATACGAATGCACAAAAAACACTATTGTTGGTTCAATTATAGGAAACACACATGTGCATATGCTTTCATCCCTCCATTATCCTAACTAAAATTCCTTTGTGTAATGCAACATGGTTGATAAATTTCATGTAGGTTTCATCCATTTTGGGGGAGTGAGTACACAGAAAGGAAGGGAGAGATAGTAGTTGGGGACATGTAGGGAGGCATTAGATTTCTATATTAATGGATAAAATCTGACTAAGCCACCTATAAAATGATGTTGAATTCAAGATTAATGGGCCAAAAATATTCTAACATGGAACCTCATTTAATATTAATGACCTATATATATTATAGTTCATGAATTATGTATCAAAATTACAATCTAGTGATAAAAAAATGTGTTTGTTTGAAAATTATTTTTGTGTATTTTGTTCTAAATTATTGGTCCCTTCAATTCCAATAATTGGTTAAACCAAAAATATGTATGAAAATTGAAAAGTCACCAGAAATGTCTTGATGTAACTTTTTAGAATAGATGTTTTCTTCCCAAAATACCTTTTCATACTTTAAAAAATGTTAAACTATCTAAATCCAAATTTTTATAACATGAGGTGGCCTAATATAGAAGATGAGGGACCCTAAGTTAGTGGTGACAACTACTATTTCCCTTTCCCTATTAAATATGACTCATTTATCTACTAGCAATTATATCAATACATCAATAGGAAAACAAAGTAAAAGGATAAACAAGGTGAAATACGAAATATATATTTTTTTAAAAATGAAAAATGATATTTGTACAATATTCAATACCTATTGTAAAAACTATACATAATTATTATAGACTTTGATATGCTAAAACTATGGCTATAATATAAGGTTTAAACATAAATAAAATAGTTAAAATTGAAATTCTAAGGATTAAAACACTCAAATAGTTTAATTTAGATGAATTATATGACATATAAACTATATAATATTATCACTGAGATATATAAATTATTCCATATTATTTATAAATTATATTTTTATATTATGAATGTATATGAAGTAAATCATATTATATAAATTCATGCATGAATGCATGATTAGTCAATAATAAAATAATTACCAAAAGACTTACAAACTATTTATTACTAAATAAAGAACAAAGTTATCTAGTTGTTTATTAGTACATGAAAATCTCATTAATGTTGTTGAGAATGGACTCTACACTAATTTTAATAATGAGCATGGCCATATATTGTTTGATTCATAAGGCACATACCAAGTATAAGTAGAATTTCCCTATATGGATCCAACATAGATTCAACAAACTTTTTGTTCTCCAATTAATCTATATGGGATTGCATCTAAAATCACTCCTTGTAGTTTTATTTCATGAACTCATCTCTCTTGTATGCTTTTTCACCTCACCAGGTATTCTATGATAGAAAATAATTGTATTTCAAGTACTATATTCTTCATTTCACTTATTTGAAAATATTTTTTCTCATTAATGATCGAATGTGTTATTTTACTTTTATGGTCTATTACATTATGATTTGTTTTTGTGATGTTCCTTATATAATATAGTACATGTATTAGTAAAGAGAAAGACAATGAGAGAGAAAAATAAGAAAATAATAAAGTCCAAATGAAAAAAAACTAGCTAATCTCTCCAAAATGAGCCTAATATAAACCAAAAAGTCATAAACATACAAGCACCGTATAAAAACACAAATTTATTAATAACAATTACTGTGAGCTAAAAATATATGTGTACGTAGTTCTTAAGGTGCTCATATAAAAGTAGACATTTAAAATTCACATAAAAATAATTAGTTGACATCTACAAAATGATTTCCTTACAAATATCATTTGTATTAAAGATATCCCTATTACTATATCAAGAGATTATAAATCTTATAATCAATTTATTTTTGTAATTTGAGTGTGAAACTAGGACACATTATGTTATACCTCAAATAAATTATGTGAGATTTTGATTGCAAGAATAGGATATGATACATGAAATTAATAAAAAAAAATTATAAGAGAGGCTGACTACATACTATTACAATGCATCCTACATAAGCTCAATCTAGCTTTATGTAAAACATATATGTGAAAATTGTGATTAAACTACATGTATAATTTAATCGTCACTATAAAATAAATATAAAATAAGTCCAAACACAATCTTAGTACATGACTTAACATAAAATGGATATGGAATAGATGTATTCACATAAAACTTATTGGAAACATTTTTTATTTGATGTATTTTAAAAAATGGTTGGATGGGGAATTTATTATCTATTACTTGCATGTTAGAGTGTTACAATTATTTGAACTATGAGGTTATGTCATGTAGACCAAATAACAACTAAATATAATTAATCTTTATCTTTAATTAAGTCATAAAGCCCAAACATAATAATGTTATATATTTATGTGGTTCTTAATGGGAGAATATGATATTGTAAGATTTCCCATTATTAAAGCTTGTCCATTTTAACATCATCTTGTATTTCATTATCATCATTGTTTGTTTCACCATCATTTTTACCTGCTATAATTATGTTCTCAATACAACATGAATGGCATGAAGTTTTTGATTTGTTCCAAAATTTCATGTTTACTTAAATGAATGTCCACCATAATATTTTAGAATTATTTTCAAAACATAATCTCCATTCAAAAAAGAAACTTTGTATACTTTTGAATCGATAGGATGACTAAAATATTATCATGGGAAGATGCAAATGATTTCTTGAGTCTTCATCTCTTTCCATTGAGTTCTTTTTCTATGATTATTGAAAGATCATGTTCTTATAGCCTAAATGAGCAGAAAGGTGTTTAGAATATAATGATGAACTAGTGAATGATGGAATGGGTGTTGGCTCAAATATGTTTTGGGGCACATGTTTTAAATTTTTCATCATGTGGCTTATTTCCTATGTACCTCTGGCATAATTGATTATAGGTTTATTAGGACTTGATTTATGAAATCATAGAATGGATTTTGAATTAAACATTAAATATTATTATAGTCAACATATGTTGATATATTTTATATTTTTTTTATTAATTTTTTATGCTTTTTTATGTATTTGAACATAGCATAATATGAGCAGGGTAGTTGTTAGTCAATATAGGTTTTAATTTTAGATTGGAAATTATATTTTCTATAATTTTTCATTAATGAACATTCATTTCATCTTTTAATGGACATAGGGACTTATATTTGGATTATATATGAGTTTGATTTCTTCATAACCATGTAGTTTCACTACATCTAGTGTGACATTGAACTTGAATTACACTTTTTCATAATTTTTTTGAACATTAGAAATAAATATGTCATTTGTGGTGATTATGGAAAATAAAGATTTTAATGGTGGATCATGTAGTTTATATTTTTTGTGCAACATGGGTTCAAACTCTTACATAATGATTGAATAAATCCCTAGAATAATTTACTTGAAGAGGGCCATTCTGGTATAATTTGTCAATGTTAGGTGATTTTTTTAGCTATATAAATCCATGGATATGATAATATGAAGTTTATTTCCTTTCATATATTAATGTTGAAGAAAATACAAATATGATGGAAATATTAATGTAATCAGACTACTAGAATATAGTTTGATTATCATTAACTACACTAGTATTCTTATATGTGGATTTTTTTTTTGCAAGACATTTTCATAGTAGATTGAAAATTACTTATCCTTATATGAAGATGAAATATTAAAAATTTTAATAAGGTTTTGGTTTTTCCAGTGATATCTTTTGAACATGATTGCTAATAGATCCCATGACATGATTTTATGTAGTTTGGTCATTTAGTGTCTATTGTACTTAAGGTGAATAAAAATGTCAAGCATCATATTCATGTGGTCCTATATATTATTTTGTTTCTTAACTTTGAAAAAAATAATTGTGTCCTTATGAGGATATACTAAAATACATGAGTTACTTTGTAATACATGACTCAAGAAAATATTTGCCAATGAAAGTTTGAAATTATGGTTGTTAAACATTCTTCAATTTTTTTTTCAAAGACTATAAATGTTTCTTTCATTTAGTTGTGTATTATTAGGCTGAAAAATAAGTATTGGAACCATGGACAGTTATTAAATTGGTTACCTTTATATCATAAAAAGTGTCAAACATACTCCTCCAACTCATCTTTCCTAGTGTGGGGTTGCTAGAAGCTCCATCTATTTTTTTATATGTAAGGCATAAGTAACAAATAGATATTCAACACAATGATGTTTATCATGGAGTTTGAAAATGCACTTATGAGCTCATCAATGTTTTTGACTTGAATTTAGTATAGCAGTATAGTGTAATCTTACTCAAGGTAATTTCTAAGAGAGGATGTTATGTCAAGGAAGACTTCCCATTTATTTTTTGAGTGATTGTAGAATTTTTTACATACCTCAACTTTCCATTTAATTTCAATTAAACCTTTCTATTTTATACATAGTTTTAGGTTATACCATTTTCTTAATGGAAGAAATTGATAATTATGTTTTCTAGTTAATTATTAACAAGTTCAAA
>JARHVA010008255.1:257500-327500 GCA_037957365.1 Torreya grandis | reverse complement strand
AAACATATATTTTCTTCCATATGAAACAAGGTAGAAAATAATACTAATTATATTGAAAACTTTAATTATATGATTTATTATGTTTTCACATTTTTTTAAGTTGTTAGGCTAATGGAAAATATAATGTACTATATGTTTCAGATTATAATAATTTATACATTATTGGCACAATGTGTGTGTGTGTGTGTGTGTGTGTGTGTGTGTGTGTGTGTGTGTGTGTGTGTGTGTGTGTGTGTGTGTGTGTGTGTGTGTGTGTGTGTGTGCACGTGCGTGCGCACGCGTGTGTGTGTGTGAATATATATATATATATATATATATATATATATATATATATATATATATATAAAAGAGAGAGAGAGTGAGAGAGAGAGAGATAGATTAACTTATTATACAATGAAACATATATTACATTCTCTCTCTCTCTCTCTCTCTCTCTCTCTCTCTCTCTCTCTCTCTCTCTCTCTCTCTCTCTCTCTCTCTCTCTCTCTCTCTCTCTCATATTATTATATAAATGAGTCCTTGAAAGGAAGTTGATGCAAACTCTAAATGTCAATGGTGAAGCCCTTCCAAATTTGGTACTTGTTACTTCCTTTGAAATAAAATTGAATTTGACTTAAATCTTCTTAGTATTTCATTCAATGAATTTGAGATGAATTGTTGATGAACGTTAGTGATAGTTATAATATTTATTTGTATTTTTCCTTTCTATTCATTCCCCTATGTTAATTATTTATCTTTCCATAGGTCATATAAAGTGTATTAAATGGTTTTATAAATTCAAGTGTTGAAATATCATTAGTGTATTCCTTTATACCGATTTATTAGTCACCTTGGTTGTTATATTAGATATAGCCTTCATATAGAAACACTTGTGTGGGAGTAACTATCTTTAAGTTCTAGAAATGAAATTGTAATCTTGTATTTCATAGTGAAAACATTGGTAAGTAGAGGGGACTATTTTTGGTACCTCACCTCCATGATTTCTTAATATATTTATTCCTTTTATGTCCCTTTTCTTTGAAATTTTAGTAAGTTAGTTGTAGTTTTGGGTGAAGCATCAAGGTAACTAGTCCAATCTAGAGACTCACTTCACCAATTAGGCCAACCACATTCTATAAGTGATTCCATACTATCATCTAGTTATTTTGACTTTTAAAAAAATCCATGGGGTGTAAATTGGATAGATAAAATTTATGGCACACTTAATGGGACTAAATTTAAATTAGATTGTCTAATATTGATATTGGTATTGAAAAAATTATAGTTGTAATATCTTACTTCATACATCATTTGGTACACCACTTATCTCTATCTAAATAATTAAATACCAAAAAGAAAAATCCACAAAAAATTATGTAAAAATTTCAATTATAGGTTTGAAAAAACATGGGATATGATCCCAATTCTTTTGATACCTAATCCAAACTATGCCTTACTCTACTATCTCTAGGCATTGATTAGTGACATAGCTACTATGATATAGTCTATGGGAAGAGAAAACTTACTCGAGGCCTATGATGTTACCATAAAAGCTAATAAAATAAACATCAAAGTTGGAAAGATCTCTCTAAGACCCCCATGTCATTATTTCTTGATATACATCTCCCTAATCGAACTCTTGTTCCTATTCCTACACTCATTGGTAATAAACAAGTTTCTCCTAATTAGTCAAGTTAAATGCAAGAGTTAAAAATCATATTCAAAGCTCAGTAAAATAGGTTAGTGCACCTTAAGAGATAGCTACCTTAGTCTCATAAATGTTATCAATCTTAATATTAGTCCTATCATTCCAATTATTCAGATAGACCACCCTTTCCAGCCAATTACTAAGGGTAGGGGAGGATTACTAATGTTAAACCATATAATAGTTACACTCCAAATGTTTCCTCCACTTATAGAGCTCTAGTTTAATTTGATGATACATTATTTAATTGGTAAGAATAAGATTCATGTGAACTCAATTAGTTAAAAGGTAAAAGTAAGGTTGGTGATACTTTCGTAGTAGCCAATATAAGGTCCAAAAGGAGAATAATTGATGATGGTCAAGAAATAGGTAAGGGTGAAACCACTATGTCTTCTATGTATCAAGGAAAAAAAGAGGTTAATGCAGATCCCAGGGACCAAGAAACTTTTAAAAACTAGAATGTAAAAGGTGCTTTTATACTTTAATCTATCCTAGTTCAAAAGATTATGATAACACCTAGTAGACATTCAAGGGTTAACATCTCTTGCATCAACATTATATACAAAATGGAGAGTTTTTATGTGAGTATTACTATGTTAGATATATTGGCTCTCCCTACCTAAAGGGATATACTTCAAGGGGAGCTATCAAAACTCATCCTTTTAAAAACATCAGCAATAAGAGAGATTTTAGGTTTCAAAACGTAGCTACACCTACTAGTGTGAATCTTAAAAAGGTTTTATAAGTACTTATAATAAGAGGGGGGTGAATTAGTCACCTTAAAACAATCCTTCAATTTGACTTATACTCTATGAAGTATTCATTCACATACATACATTAACCAATGCATAAACAATCATATATAAAAGTAAACAACATAAGAACATAGGAGATATGTGGGAAACCCTCTTGGGGGATAGAACCCACTAAAAAATAACTTTTAATCTATTACTATAATAAATTAATCAATTCCTTTTGTAAATCAGAACCAACTCAGTTACCTTGAACCTATGATTATGTTTGGAAACATTTTTCTAACTAAAATTAATATGACCACCTTATTTTTTCTTCGCTCTCTTCTTATCTCTTTCAAACAACCTATTAGGCCTTCTCGCTCAACTATCCCTTTCCTTAGTAGAATTAGGTCATATGACCTTGATCATAACTTGTATAGAGACTATTATATATTCATGACATATTCATCACACCTATATTATGGTCTTAAATCCATCTACATATATTCAAAAAATCTATGTCATTTGATCATATCCTCAATATTCTAATCTAGTCAAATTAGGCTTTTTAGACCTTTTGTTTATACTTGAATCTTTCTATCAACAATCATGTTCATCCACAAACCTATCCAAACATTAATAAGCCTTATAATAGATTAAAACTATGTTTAAAATTTGAAACAATCATTACATAGGTTGGTCATCACCCTTAAGTAATAAAACTGCCATTAGGCCTAATAGAGACCTAATGCAATTAGGCCTTCTCAAATCACACATTTCACCTTGACCACCTTAGAACACCATGAAAATATAAAATATATTAAAAAATTAATACACATTTAAATTATACCCATGATAATCTCAACTTATTTCCCAAACACTATTTAAATTATTTTACCCCTTAAACCACATAATTAGGTCTACTTGTAATAAGGCCTTCTCACTACCAGAAAGTCTATCTTAAATATCTCAATCATAAATTAAATTTTGGCACATAAAAAAAATAACATGTATATAATATATATTAATCTAGTTTAATTAAAATTTTCATTATATTTCACCATATATGTCAAATGACCTCAAATTGATCAACTTCATATGCTCACTCAAAACTTCACATAGGCTTCAAAAACCTAGTCAAGAGCCTTTGAATTTTCACATATTCATAAGATTTTATAATGAATAAATATACATTAACAATAAACTATGAGTCATATATAAAAAATTAGTGTTCAATTTATTCTTCAAATATATGCAAAAAGACACAGGAATATCATTCTTACTCACACATAGAAAACTACTTATAGCTCCAAAAATGCAATCATGAAAACCAAGAATTAACACTCTTGTGTGAACATTTTTATAAATTTCAAATGGGTTTATATTATCCTTAATCATAATTATAAAAAATTTAAAAATATATACTACAAATTTAAATATTACCATTAGTCTTATAGACCAATCTCATGTCTTCACCCTATAGAGACCTCATTGTGTTAGATAGGTCACTTTGAGAATAAATTTTTGCTTTTTTATGAGCATTAACAAATAAATTCAAGGGGGAAAGGATATATAAGTATTAAAAAATTATCCCATATATTTGGATCCATCCCTAATCTGCTACAACCCATTCCTAATCTCATTCTAACTTCTACCTGGTTTTCTCACTATCTTCCTCATTAGGCATGTTTAGTGATAGGTCAGCTTCCATGACTAGTTTAGCATATTTAAGGTATGAGACTTGATAAAAAAATTTAATGATAATAAAATATAATTCTCACACATTTATATTCTAATCATTTACATGATTTTACTTGGTCAACCCTACCTATTACATCAAAAATCTAAGAAAAGAGGGATTTCATGTAGCTTATACTCACTCTTCTGATAGACCAATGCCACTTGGAGAAAATTTGGAGAGTCTTATAAATTATACAATCAAAAAAATAGGTCATCCAATCCATTATGAGCCATTCCAAAAATATATTTCTTAGCAGGTCATTATGAGGGGTTTAGGAGGGTTTAAACTACTTTCTCTTTTTAGCAATCATTCAAAAAGGACCAACCAACAACTCCAAACCCAATGCCAGGAGATTTAAGATAGGATATTTCCATAACTACCATGAACTACTTGGATCCTCATGCAAATTTTTCATGTACCAATGAGCATAAGAAAATCCTTCTCAGGTCTACAACACCTCATTTTGTGCACACAAAAATCCTTAACACCAGTTCTCATGCTTTCTCCTTCAAAATTTGACCTAAAATGTGGTCAACAAACTTGAAACAACCTATCAAACCTCTGAAAATTATCTTATGAGCTATGTCATCATGGAAATTTAACTTGACCCCTTATTAGGCCATACTAGGTCTCTTTACTCATTAGGTCTATACCTATAAGCCATACTTAGATCTTAAACATACCTTAAAACCTCTTAAAATAATTTTAATACATAATCCTTATTTCATACAACCTCATACCATGCTCATACATTTCCAATCTTCTTCTCTCAAGCCTTAGACTACTCACCTCATCATGATACTAGGACTATGCCTTTTCACTAGATTTCTTCATGCAAGGACTAAGCCTCAAAGCTGACTTTAGAAATATTCTACAAGATTATTTGCCTCTTTCACATGTTTACACAACTTTATATTCTCCCTAATTATTGTACTAACATAATTCACCATTATTTACTATGCTTTATGTATACACCTTCTAATAGGGCTATACTAGGATTCTCAAGACACCTAGTACTTAATAGTATGTTTACCTTATATCGTGATCTTAAAGCATGTCATCAACCTCAAGAAATTTATTAGGTTTCCTTCAGATTCTCTCTCAAAAAAGACATAATAGGTTGCCTTCAAACTTTCTCTTACCATAAGAACCATTATCACATATCACTTCACCATGCATGACATCAACATTAATGACCTCCATCTTGATCTTTAGATCAATGTCAACATCAATTCCACAACACCAAAAATAGGTACATACCTCAACACAAGGATGGTAAGAAAACTCTCTTTTATGTTTTTGTGACCATTAGAGATTTCCTTATACATAATTTTTTTATAGATAATGGGGAAAGAATATTAGTGATGCCTAAATAAATAGTTTATAAGTTAGGCCTAAATTATGAGCCTAATACCGAAGGTGTATTTTAATTAGATGGTGTAGCTATCAATACCATGGGTTTGATCAAATTTTTGAGTCTTAATCTTTAGGGTTGTTTAATCTTTTCTATTATTAAATATGTTTTTGTGGCAGATTTATCCCCTACTTTTCTCTAGGCTTGTCAAGAGACTTCACTGCCAAGATTATTTGGTATCTATCATCTAATTAGTCTTACAAGGATTTTATAACTAGATATGGTACTAAAGTTACAATCAATTCTGAACCTATATCTAGGTTTCATCTTGAGCCATACAATACAAATGTTTCAAATGTAAATTGTACCATTTGTGATGAAGAGGATCATCTCAATGATCAATAATTGGTCATACCTCTTGTAGACACATAAGATATTTTCCTTGATGAATGTGGAGCATAAAACCATGAGTATGATCCATATATATGCATTGAATAAGTTGGTTTAGGTATTTATTTTTTACATGAAGAAGGTGAATTCATACCATCTCTCTCCAAATCAAGTGAGCATGATAATGGTCTATGCAAAATGTTCTTTGATGGCTCAGGGAGTAAAAATGAGGTAGGAATAGGTATAATGCTAGTTTCTCCCTCAAATTAGAATTACTATTATACAGTCATATTTAAGTTTAGTTGTAATTCTAATGCAACTAAGTATGGGGCTCTTATACTTGGGCCTCAATGGGAAACAAATTAAGGAGTGAATAAATCACAAGTTTTTGGAGATATTGAGCTAGTAGTCTACCAAGTTAAATTTAAGAGTGATACCAAGAATCCATTATTGAAGTATCAAAAGCATAGGGTATGAGACATTATTGAATATTTTTAGGTCTTCAACATATAATTAGTTCAAAGAGAGGAGAATCAACATGTTGATATGTTAGTTTCAACATGATCTTAATTTTACATTTGTAATGATGTCAAGAACTCAAAAAATCAGCCACATATCAAGGTGGTAGTAAGGCCATCAATAATTGATAATGATATCAATTGGAAATTTTCTGATTGTGAAAATAAAATAGTATGTTTATTTATTAAATAAACTGAGATTTTTTGTAAAAAAAAATGTAAATTATAGCATCAATATGGAGATTATAATGTGTAATTTAGATCCAAAAAGCTTCCCAAAGGGATGGTAACACTTGAGAACATATTCAATGAGAGTGATCAAATAAAAAAGGATAAAGTGAACATGTATATGAAATAATAAAATCATGAAAGAGTGGCCATATTAAAATATAAGATTCTTAATCTTGGAAAGGTATTTACTTTAATTAAGAGAGATTCATTTGTTGAGTTATGTAGAGAACTTTCTGATATCTTTGCTCAGGAATAAAATGATCTTAAGGTGTTTGATCCAAGATTATCTCAACACACCGTATATCTTGATCCAAAATATAAGACCTTAATACAAATAATAATACTTATTAATACTAAATTTGAGATTCTAATGAGGAAAGAGATAACTAAGTTGAGAGAGTCGAATATTGTATTCCTTATTAAGCACTCTTCATGGGTTTTTAACTAGTCCCTTTGAGATCTAAAAGTGGAGATATTAGATTATGTGTAAGTTTTAGATATTGTAATATGGTGTCATTTAAGGATCATTATACCTTACCCTCCATGGATAAAATTATTCAAGTGGTTATAGGTTCTCAATTCATCTCTCTCTTTGATGGCTATTCAGGTTACAATTAAGTCTTGGTGAAAGAATAAGATCAATATAAGACAACTTTATAGCTAAATGGGGCACATATTATTATAAAATAATGTTTTTTTTTGTGTAATGTAGGGGATAATTATCAAATATCCATGGATATATATTTTCAAGGTTTGTTCAATGAAATGTTGTTAATATATCTTGATAACATAATGGTTTTGTCAAAGAATGCTAGTGATCATCTGGCTCATATTATATTGATTTTTAAAATGTAATAAATTAGGATCTCTCTAAATCCCAATATGTGATTTTTTATAGTTCATGATGGTAAGTTATTAATCCACATTATTTCTAAGGATGGGCTTGCTATAGATCCTGAAAGGGTTAGTGCCATATTGGATTTTTATTTTCCAAGCATAAGAAAAGCTTACAAATTTTTATTGGGGAAATAAATTTTATTATAAGTTTCATACTATTTTTTATAACATTATAAATCTTATTACAACCATGTTTAATAATCACCAAGTCTTCAATTAAATCAAAGAGGTAAAAACTATTTTTAATGCTATTAAACAATCCATTCAAGAAGCACCTAGATTGATCAATCCTAATTTATTAAAAGATTTATTATTTTATGATTTTTATAACAATGACACAATCTCCTCCATGTTGATGCAATAGAATGGTGGAAGTCTTGAGCAAACTATATCCTTTTTTAGTCAAAGTTAGAAGTGTACGAAGAGAGGTATACCTTTATTGAGAAGTAAGTGTTGGAAGTTATAATAATCCTAAAGAATTTTAGGTATATGGTTTTTAGTAATAAAATACATGTCATTTTAATAGATAAAATCATAAGATAGTTCATTTTATAATAAGGATTTGGATGAGAAAATGGATTGTTGGATAAGCACAATCATGGAGTATGATATGGAGATCAAGGCTACTAAGATGATAAAAGGAAGATGGATATGTGAAAAATTGGTATCAAACCTTAAAGAAGAAGAAGAAAAGGCTATTTTAGAATTAAAATATTATCCTAAGACAATTTTACCTTCATCCCCTCCAAGTTGGACATAATATATGGTAAGATTTCATTAAACAGGTGAGTGTCCTATAGCTTGGATTAATCAAAAGAAAGCTCTTCAGATTATAGTTCATCCCTTATATTCTTGTGGATGGATTTATATTTATAAATAATCTTAATGTGATTCTATTTGTTTGTGCTAAAATTTATCTAATTTATAAGATCTTGGAATAATTTCATGATGGAACAATAGAAGGTTACTTTGCACCTAAGACTCTAAGATAGAAAGTAATGACAATTGGGTACTATTGGCCTAGTTTGTTTAAGGACTCTTATGCATGGGTAAAAAGGTTTCAAAAGTGTGTAGTTTTCAAATGTAAACAAGGTATTTCATCCTTTAATCTCAATAATATTTAATTAGATCAGCCATTCATGAAATGGGGTCTTTGATTTCATTGGAATGATAAATCCTACTTCAAGTGTTGGCTATAAATGGGTGTTTATATCCATTGAATATTTCAAAATATAGGTGTAAACAATAGCTCTTGAGGAAGCTAATGAAAATTTGATTCTTGAATTCTATGAAATCTTAGTGACAATATTTGGAATTCTTTCAACAATAATTTATGTTAATATAATGTTATTTAGTTATGAAATAATAATTGAGTGGCCTATCAAGCATGAAATATATCTAAGATCTTCTTCCAAATACTATCCTGAATAGAATGGGATATCTAATTAGAACAATAAAAACATAATATAAATAATTAAGAGAACATTAGAATATAATCAAAGAACTTGGCATACCAAGTTCAGTATATCCCTATGGGTTTATGGAATCAATCCCAAGAGGGATATTGGTAATTCACCCTACATGTTTATTTCTGGGAGAAGAGTGAATCTATTTATTTATATTGAATTACAAAATGTAGAGGTATCTCATCAACTTTATATGATGGAGAGTGACCCAATGGTAATATGGTTGATATATTTTATGGCATTAGAAAGAAAAGAAATCATGATATACATATCATGGAATGCCATCAAGCCAAAGAGAAGAAGACCTTTGATAGGGAGTTGACACAATATAATATCAATGAATATACCTTATTTTGAAGTGGGATTATTATAGAGACAAACATGGTAGGCATAACAAGTTTGATACATTTTGGAGTTCTTCATATGTTTTCATTAGTTACAAATAACATAATGCCTTTTATCTTGAAAATCTTAATAGAGAGGAGTTGACTATCCCAATAAATGGGATACATTTGAAACCATGCTACTAAGGCCAATTTTTCAATTTTTTTAATATTATAATGTGTTTTTTTTCCTAAGTGCTTATATCATAAGTTGTTTGTTTCTTTTATATTGGTGTCCTTCATCCAAGTGTCTTATGGCACACGTGTGTGTGTTTTTTTTTTAGTTTGTCTCAAGGCTAATATCAAGTTCATGTTTCAATTTTAATTTAAGTTATGTATATTTTATGACCCCATATATTAATTTATTATCAAGGTCACTAGTCTAGATTCATAGAAATCATGTAATCATAGGAGGTCGCCAAATATGTTAGCCAAATTTGGCCACCTTTGGTGAGTATCATTGAAAACTTTGGTTTTTAAGATCTCAAATTTTTGATAGCCATCATACAAATATTTCCTTAGTCATGCTTGGTATAAATATGATAGGAATTATGTATTTCTTGGTACCTTAAAAATTCTCCAATGATGGTCTAGTTGAAAACAAGGTTAAGTCATCCAATCTTGTCATCAAGGTTATTCAATATAGTCTCCTTCATGTGTTTAGCATAGATTAAGCTAGGTTTTTAAAATTTAAGGCTTGAGTATGAAGTAAAGACCAATATTTAATCATGATCAAATAATAATAATGGTGATACCCTAAGGATAAATGTATAACAATCCAGGAAAATAGACCAAGCAACAGAGCTAGTAAGTTGATCAAATTGCATTTTCAAGTAGTTTGGAAAACTTAATGAAGTTTTAAAAATATTAAGTTATTCCATTATTTTAGTCTTATGGTATACTCCAATGTAATATGAGAATTACTAGGAGATATCAGATCTGAAGGTTTATATCATTGGATAGGGGTGTTTTAAGTCATTTAGAATTTGTGCAATGTTTGATGTGATATGTGAATTTGACCAAACATCTCCAAAATATCTTGATATTAGTTTTTCAACATTGGAAGATATTTGTAACTTCAAAATCATTCATTTTAAAGTTAAAATAAAAAATAACGAGGAGTTTCTAGGGTGAAGGAAATTCAAAATATATAATCATGTTGTTCCACCTTCGTACAAGTTAGGAAATACTCCATGATCACCTAGTTCATCAGCTCCAATAGCTCAAGAAGGCAAATAAATATTCTTATAACTTATAAAGTGTAATTGAAAATATATAGGTTAGAGGATCCATTGAAATTTAGAGGACAATTAACCTTCCCTAGTTAGGTATTCACTCGGTGTCTAGGTTCAATGCTTGAATGGAAATTTTGGAAGCATTAGTTTGTTTATTTCAATTCCAATTTTATCTTTTTATCCATGATATTCATGACATGAAACATGTATGATTGTTTGATTTTGTTTTTATCATTGTATAACTTTTCACATCTGGCCTGATAAGGGAGAAGATATATCATTGGTAGGTCTTCAATTATTTTTTAGTAACAATATGAGTTGATAGGGGATACTAACACCAATAGTGTTTATCAAAGGTATTTAGTGGATTTTAGGCATCAAAAAAATGTGCCATATTGTGTACATGGTTAGTCACTTTGATGGGCTTTTGGGTGGATCTATATATGGATCAATATAGTTGGATAGGCCTTGAATGTGTTATACTATAATATAGTATGATGATCATAGGGGATGAATAGTCATTGATCATGTTCATCAACCTTTTCTACCATAACTCATAGTGAATGATTATGTATGGAGTGACATTGGTTTTGGTCAGTACCAGGATGTGTATTGTGTTAGTTTCAATTAATTTAGATTTTATTTGATGACCTTAGAGTCATTGATCCTATTCTTTCATCTTCTAAATCCATTTGGATCAACAGGGAGTTTGTTGGATTATTTATGATCCAAAGTTATAAATTTAGTTTTTTTTTTGTTTATGATAGTTTATTTATAGGAATTGGTTACATCCCATAACAACCCATAAAAGCTTTATAAGCTTTTACCCTTCTTGTAAATAATCAACTCAAAATAATAAAGTTATATTTTATATTCAAACATATTCTGACAATGTAATTTTATCATATTATCTGATCATATTTGAGCCATCAAATAAATTAATATATAGTAACATAAAGTGACAAATGATGATAGAAATGTTGACATATAATGGGAAGAGCCTTAGGGCTAATAGACTCCTTTAGGCCTATCACATGAACATGTAAGAAAAGGGAATACTTGTTATGTGGAATGGAGTATTGAGAGGTTGGTAGAAGGTACCAATGATCATGGTTTTCAAGGTTAGATATCATCACAAGTGGTTTCTTTGTCTCAAATGGATAAAACATAAGAAGACAATCAAGAAGACTATAATGTATTTATAGGCCTATGCATAAAATATGAGGAAAATATGCATGTTTTGAATGAACTTGGGGAATGAAGACTTATAAGAAGTGAAGAAGACCCTAATACGATATTTTATGAAGTATTAGCTTATTGAAATGGAGGAAAAGTGTTAAATAATAATTTTTAGGGTCACATCCATGAGATCTCTTACAAATCTTAACAGGCATCTAATTCAAGTTCTAATGGGTTATAAAGGTCACTTCCTTTAGGGAACCATACACACATGTTAAGGTAAGTTTTAAATACCTCACTAAGGTTCCTTTAACACAAAATAATAATTTTCATACCTATCCTATTGAATTAACATCCTCGAGGCCACCTATAAGCATGTCTTGTTTGAGAATCCTAACTTCATCACATGGAAAATTACATGAGGAACTGCATGGGTAAAAATGTCCATTAGAGGATTTAGTAATGTTTTCTTATTAAAACTTAGTGGAATTATTTTTGTTATCGAGGACTTATTCTTTATGAATAATTCTTAACAAATTAAGACCCTAAAACCTTGTTAAAACCCTCTAAACATACATGATAAAGAATATCAGTTATCGAAATGCATAAAATAGATTGAAATGGCTCCAAAACTAATTGAATTGTCCCTAATCCTCTCCTAAACACATTATAAATTATAATAGTGGAACATGTGAATCTAATAATATACATAAAATGGCCTGAGAATCTATTTTTTGGGCTTGTTTTTAACGTTTTGAAGTCAACAAAACCTAAACACTTCTAAAGAATACTTAAGCCAAAATAGAGATATTTTGGTCTTGAAAAATTCATGTAGGAATTCTTCATAATGAAAGCATAGGTTTATTCAATATTGAGATGGTTTCAAGTCAATATTGAGACTCAATGAAGAATTGTAAGTACTCTTGCATCAAGAAGGCAAACAATTTACTAGTTTTAAGACAACAAAAATCAAAGAACTTTCAAGACACCTTGATGAACATATAATATCACTTATACAATATTTTAAAGGTCATTAAATATAATTAAGAAACTCCATTTTGATCATCAAGGTCATTTGAAACTTCCAGACATAAATACCTCCTTAGACCTTCTTATTAAGCAAGTGTGAAGAATCAACTGCAAGTTGATGTTCAATGCTCATACAAGGCCATTATGAACTACTACAGTACATATATGAAGTATCAAGCTATCATGGAGGTATATAAAACATAAAATAACATCTTTATTGTAAACTTATACCTTGATATCAAGAGATGATATGAAAGGAAACCATCAAGTCCAATTTCAAATCTCACATGAAGGAGAAGTATTGAAAGAGGTGGAAGTTGGTGTAGAAGGTCCTCAACTATGCCAAGTGTCAACTAGACAACTTTTAATGATCCTCATGGAATCAGATGTTTAACTCCATGGAGAAGGAGTTAAATTCAATAAAGAATCAATCTACTAAAGGAGTTCCCATGCCATTCCTCGTGAAGAACTTCACTAACACATGGATCAAAAGGTTAAGTAAGAAGATGACAACACATTCTAAGGAGACTTAGTGTCATTTTATATTTTTTTTGTAACCAATTTTATGATGAAGGACAATTTATAAGTTCTCTCTTTTTCCTATATCTCTCTCCCTTCTATCCTTCTATAAATGAGGCCTTAAAAGGCACTTGATGTAACATCTAAATGTGTATGGTGAATCCCTATGAAATTTGATACTTGTTATTACCTTTGAAATAAAATTGAAGTTGATTGCATCTTATTAGTCTTAAATTCAATGAATTTTAGATGAATTATTGATGGATGTTAGTGATATTTGTATTACTTCCTTGCATTTGTCCTTTCAATCCATGTCTTTATGTATGTTATCTTTCTATAGGTCATATTATGTGTATTAAGGTTTGTTGAGTTCAAGTGTTGAAATATCATTAGTGTCTTCCTTTATAACTTTTGATTAGTCACCTTGGTTGTTTTATTAGCCACATCCTTCACATAGAAACGTTTGTGTGGGAGGATAAATCTTTAATTTGTGGAAATAAAATTGTAATATTGTATTTCATAGTGCAAGCATTAGCAAGTGGAGGGGAATATACTTGGAACAAAACCTCCATGAATTCTTAATATTTTTATTCCTATGAATTTTATTTGAAATTTTAGTAGGTTAGTTTTGGTTTTAGGTGAAGCATGAAGGGAGCTAACCCAATTTAGAGACTCACATTACCAATTAGGCCACTCATAGTCTAGGAGTGACTTCATTCTATCATCTAGTTAGAAAGTTTTGGAAAAAAATCCTAGGGGTGAAAATTATATAGATAATAAAACCCAATAAATTTATTTTTGATTTTTATCTATTATACATGTTGAGTATTATCACTGATGTCAAAGGTGCATCTTTTGAAGGTTGATGTTAAAGGTGACTAAGCCTAGTTAGTAGTATGTGATGTGACAAAATGCACTGAGAGAATGATTTCATTAGAGAAAGACAAAGAGATAATTTGAATTAAACTATGAGATAATTTTAAGGCAATAAATGTCTTATGTTTATATGAAGGTATAGAGCATTAATGTCAAAGTGTGTAGGAATCCTAGTCATGAGCCTAGTCATGACATAAAGAGGTATGTGTATGAAAATGAATGAACATAAGAATTTGAAGGTTTTATGGCACTATTTGATCATGTATGTGAGACATTTAATAATTAATGAGAGTTTTAGGTTGATATTATATGGGTAGGACCTTCAAACTTAGCCTACACCTAGACCTTTCTTAGACCCTGCCTGGCCTACAAAGGTATGGAGATCAGATTTCAAGGAAAGTATGAATATGTGAGCATAGAAATAGGTGATATGAGTATTTTTAGGATTTTTAAAAATGTTTGAGTTCATGGTTTAAATAATATTATATGATTCAATGTTTTAGCTCATCTCAAGTTCATAGAATGAGGTCTCAAGACCTAATAAGTACTTTCAGACATTTATTGGCATGTGTAACCTATGCATGGAAACCTTATACATTAATGAAATATGTATAGGATTCATTTTTAAGATCTCTATACATTTTTTTTATTTAATGGGTATTTTGTTATGAACAATCATTAACACCAAAACCTATGTTAAACCCCCTTAAAACCCTAATAAGGACCTGATATGAAAGATATTATTCAAAACATCTTAGAATAAATTTAAATGTATAGATAAACTATTGGATCATGTATTTAAAACTCATAGGTATCTCTAGTTGGTGGTGATTAGTCATATGAGAGAGAAAATGCACATATACATGCTTATTTGTCATGAAATTATTGTATCTCTTAAATTTTGTATTGGTTAAGAAAAGAAAATAGATGGAAGAATAATCTATAAAATCATTTTTCACGACCATTATGATTTATATATATTTTTTATCCTTAAAATTTTATAAATTTGGTCATCCAAGTTAGTCAGTCATAGACAGACCTAATGGTGCAAATAGTGAAAAACAAAGGCAAAGATTAAAAGATGGATTTGAGGGTATGAGCATGTTATATTGATGAAAAAAAGTGCATGAAGATTTTATTTATTAATTATAAATTCATTTTAATTATTATAATAGTATTTGGAGGTGGTCAATATGGTGAATATGTTTCTCACAAAATGACATGTCTAGCTCAGATAAGACTATGTGATATACAGTCAAGAAATCAAGAAAATGGTTTGCAAGACTAATTTTTCCATTGGATCATGTGATATTTATATTTAATGATGGTATATATATATATATCATAGGACCATTTACATGCATCAAGAGTCATGAAAAATTTCTACATAGGTGTTGTAGGTCTTAGTCACCATGACTAGTTTTTTAAGTAAATTGGTTGTTCTAAGTGATCGAATAATAGAGATGTTCTTGAGCCTTTATCTCCTAAGTGAAATTTTTATAATAATTTTTTAATGACCCTTAGGTCATGTATAACCTATATACATGTTTAATTTATCATATTTTGGTGGCTTAAGGGTGTTTAAGCTTCATTTTTTCGAGATAAACTTTTGAGGTACACAGGCCTAATGAGATAAATTGTCTTAAAAGAGCTTTCATGGTATAAGTAAAGGGTAAAATTATAACCAATAATGGATAAGTTCATTATATAAGTTATTTAATGGGTTTTTTTATTTTTTAATAAGGTCGTATAGGCATAATAAGATCAAGCTTTGATGCTAGAAAAGATAGACCTAATGCAATTAGGTCTCCATGAGACATAAAAGAGAAATGAGGCCTAATTGAGTTGTTTTATAATAAAATGAGTTAATATTACATTTTAATCATGTTAATAATATATTATAATATCATTTTTATATCATACCTAAGAGGTTGAAGGTGTGTGTCCAAGCAAGTGGTGTGTGACCATGAGACTGGTATATATATATATACAAGGCAATTTAGGAATATTTATAGGTAAGCAATATAAGAGAATAAAATATTGATTGGTATTGTATAAGTAGGTCATAAAATTAGACCATAATATAATATTATAGTTTTGGTGATCTAAATTTCATTAAGTGTCTGAATTGGTGCTTGTTAAATTCGAGTCAAATTGGTGATTGAATTCATTGGGGTTGGTGCTCAATAAAATTTGATATTTTATTTTATAGAAATATATTTCATTTATAGGGATAATATTGTTTTTTATTCATTTGAGTATTTTCCACTCATATGTGTGTTTCCATGTTTTATGCTCCTATGAATGGTCTTTATGCATTGCTAGATCTCATTGTTGTTTTCATAATTCATTAATGATTCAAAATAATTGAAAGAAAGTTTTTAGTAACCTAATTCACCCCATCCCCCTCTCTGTGATTATGATTATAGTAATTGGTATTAGATATTTTTCCTTTTAATTAAGCCTAATATCTTAAAGGAGATATTAGAGGCACAAACATGTATATTAATCAAGTACATGGAGGTTTCTCAAAAAATCAAGTTCCTCTCTTCAGTGGGACTAACTATGAATTTTGGACCATTATAATGAATACCTATCTAATGTCCTTGGGATATGACATATTCTAATATTTTTTTGATGGATTCACTCCACCTTCTACACCACCAACTAATTTAGTAGTCAATAAGGCAAGTGAGAACA
The DNA here is from genome assembly GCA_037957365.1 of Torreya grandis. NCBI lineage: Eukaryota > Viridiplantae > Streptophyta > Pinopsida > Cupressales > Taxaceae > Torreya > Torreya grandis. Next base: position 310,564 of record JARHVA010008255.1, on the reverse strand, counting down.
ACTTTAAGGTAATGAATCTTATCATGTGTGGTCTTTCAGAGGTAGAATGTGTAAAGTTCATGCAGTGTGATATAGACAAAGGGATTTAGGAGAAGTTTTAAACCATCTATGAAAGAGATAATTAATTAAATTTGGAAAATTTATAGAGTCATTTAAGGTAGTTTTAATGTTTGAGAATGAAGGATGATGAAAACATTGAATCCTATCTCTTAAGAGTAGATGAAGTGGTAAATGTCATCAAAGGTCTAGGAAAGATAGTTAAAAAAAATCAACTATAGAACAAAATTTATTAAGATCCTTGACATATAAATTTGATACAAAGGTGTATATTATTAAGGAGATCAATGTTATTAATATACTATAGATGGGTGATCTTCATGGCATCTTGATTTCCTAGGAAATGATAAAAATTGATTGAAGACCTTTCAAAAAGGAAGTTGCATTCAAAGTTGAGAAAAATTCACAAGGTGAAAATGACAAGAATGATGTTGATATACATATTGATGATGATATGATAAAAACCATATTTTTTAGAAATATAAGGAAAGGATATAAGGGTAAATTGAAATTCAAGTGTTCTAACTATGGTAAGATTGGTCATTTTACATCTAAAGGTCCTAACAAGGATAATAATGAACATGATGGAGATCATGATGAAATTAATGGTGATGATAAGAAGTTAGATAATCATAACAAGAAAAAAATGATTTTTAAGAAGTATGATATCAAGAAAGGATCATTCAAAAGAAAATAAAATCTTATATATCAAAGAAGATAGTATCTCATCTGATGTAAGTGACACAAGTACATCTGAAAGTGATGATGATAGTAATGATCATGATACAATAAAAACTTAATTATAGATATAAATATAGATAATTAGGGTTGTTCAAAAGGGAAATGTCTTATGGATGATGAAGAATTAGATGAAGAAGAGGTTGAAGTGAACCTTGAGGAAGAATAGGTGAGTTATCTATAGGATTTGAAGTTTCAAAGAAATAAAAATGAGAAAATGAGATCATTCGTTAAGATTTATGAGGAACAAATTAATCTATTTGAAGAGAGACTAAGAAACAAAACAAATGACCATGAGGATATCATCAAATAGTTGGAAACTCATATTGAGATTATCATTATAAATCTTAAAACCAAGGAGGAAGAATGCATCATGTTTAGAATAAAAATAGAGTTCTTAAAGGGAGAATTAGATCAGGAAATAGTCAAGCTGAAGACATCTTAAATTTGAGAAGAGTAATGGAGTCCTTGGTGATATTTTGAATAGTTAAAGGTCTCCACATGACAAGACATGTCTTGGGTTCAAATAAAACAAAAAGGAAAACATGGAGAGTTAGACCTCAAATAATAGTGGATCATCAAGATATGATGGTATTGACAAAATAAAGACCTGTGTAGAAACTCTCAAATTTGAGACTCAAGTTGATCATCAACAAGTCAAGAAAAACTTGACTCCTTCAAGAGACAAAGGTAGAGGTGCATCATTAAACATTAGATAGATAAGGTATTTGAATCCATTCAACATTTATTATTAATCATGTAATCAATATGGACATAGGTTTGTGGATTATATACATCCTACTAGAATTAGTTCCTCATGGAGGAATAGGATGAATACACATCTCCATAATAGAACCAAAGTTTTGTGTTATAAGTGTGATCAAAGAAGAAATACTGAAAGGGACTACAAAAAGATTCATATGAGGAAGGTCTTCTAAGATAAAAGGGTATATAGTCGCACCATTGAGAAGTGGATCAAGAAGTCAGACCCTATGGACAAAATGAAAGAGAAGTAGAAGACTAAAGGAGAATAATCTATGATAGCTCAAACTACCTTTCACATCTAGTATGAAGGCATGAAATTGTATATATATATATATATATATATATATATATATATATAATAGCTCAAACTACCTTTCACATCTAGTATGAAGGCATGAAATTGTATATGTATATATATATATATAGTGGTTTCTCAATCCACTTAAAAGGGGATAAAATTAAGTTCATATCGTTAAATAAGAATGTTTTATTAATGGTAATATTTGGAGACTACACAACCACTAATATAGTTGGTGAGGGTATCTTAAGTTTAGACAATGGGAAAACTAAGACAAAGAATGTGTTATATGTGGAAGGTTTGAGACATAATATGATTACTGTATGTGAAATGTGAAACCAATGACACACACTAACCTTTCATGATAGAGGGTGTGATATAAGGAGATCTAAATTAGGAAGGCTAACTGCCAAGGCTAATAGGATTGAGAATAATCTATATGTATTAATTGAGATCAAGGAGGGATGATTTATGAGTAATATGGATGAAACTTAGATATGGAACATAAATTTAGACCACCTAAACTTTAACAATCTAGTTAAGATAATATATAATAAATCTATAAAGAACATGCCTAAAATCATCAAACCTAAAAATATACTTTTCAAGGCATGTCAACATGATATGTAGACTAGAAGAAGGTTCAAGTCCAAGGATTAATCTACTAAAATACCTTTGGAGTTAATACACACTAATCTCTATGGCCTTAAAATAATCCAAAGTATTCAAGGAGATAACTATTTCATGTTATTCATATATGAATACATAATAATGACCTGAGTAGCATTCTTGAAATAAAAGTCAGATGCTTTGGATAAGTTTAGGGCATTCAAGGATCTTATTGAGAATGAGAAGAAAGGGAAGATCAGCTACCTAAGATATGATAGAGAAGGATATTTTTTGTCTAATGAGTTTGATGATTTTTATGAGGTCTATGGGATAAGGAAACAAATCTCATCATCTAGGACACCTCACCAGACAGGTGTAGTGGAAAGAAAGAATACAATAGTTTAAGATATGAAAAGAACTATACTAAATGAGTCAAGGTTAATTGATGGATAGTAGAGAGAGGTAGTAAGCATTGTATTCTAAATTTTTAATAGAGGATACATAAATACTAATGGAAACGAGACCCATTATGAGCAATCAAAAGGTATACCTACTCATATGAAACACTTTAGAGTGTTTTAGATAAAATGATTCATTAAAATATATGAGGAATACTTAGGTAAGTTTAATTCTAGATCTAATTAAGGTATATTCTTGGGATACTCATCAGTGAGATCAACCTAAAGATGATATAATGCAAGGTTATAGAAGATAGTGGAAAACACCAATGTGAAGATTGATGAGATAGGTTGTAAGAAGTCTCACTCATAGTCAAATGATACATTACAAAATTTGGACTTAAATAATGAATAAGAACCAATAAATATGGATGAGGAATAATTTGAGGAAATACAAGACTCCAAAGGCCACTCAAAGTGGATTCAGAGAGACCATCCTAAATCACAAATCACTGGCAACAAGGATGCATGTATGCAATCAATAAAAAGGCTGGTAAGTAATATAAATCAATAAAATGTTTCTCTACTATCTAATATTGAACCTAAGAAACTTGTAAAATCAAAAAAGACAAGTTTTTGGTAGGTTAAATGAATGAGGATTTAAACCAAATAAAAAATAATTAGACTTGTGAACTAGTTCCTAGGCCTAAAGATAAGAATGTCATTAGCATAAAATGGGTATTTAGAAACAAGTTGAATGAAAATGGATAAGTCAATAAGAATAAGGATAGATTGGTATGAAAAGGGTATGCACAAGTTGAAGTGGTAGATTTTGAAGAGATATTTAATCTAGTAGAAATATTAGAGTCTATCAGATTATTTATAGCATATGTAGGATTCAAAGGGTTCAAGGTGTACTAGATGGATGTCAAATTTGATTTTATAAATGGGAACTTGGAAGAGAAGGTGTACATATAGCAACCTAAGGTTTTCTCATTATTATGTAATGAAGACTATGTTTCTAGATTGAAAAAGGATCTTTATGGTCTAAAATAAGCCCATAGAGCTTGATATGCCAGATTGGACATGTATTTATTGGATCAAAGATTCAAAAGAGGAATTACATATAGTAATATATAAATAAAAAAAAAAGATGACCATCATTTGATAGAATTTGTTCATGTGGATGACATAATATTTGGTTGAAATACTAAGAATATTACCAAGGACTTTGCACATGTGATGAAGGAGTTTGACATGTCCATGCTAAGAGAAATACCATTATTTCTTGGGTTAAAAATTATTCAATCATAAAAAGGTATATTCATTTCACAAGATAAGTACATAAGAGAGATGTTGAATAAGTTTGAGATGGAAGATTGCAAAGTAGCTAACACATCTATGATCATAGGGTATAAGTTAAGAAAGGAAGATGAATCTCAAAAAGTGAATCAGATATCTTATAGGTCAATGATTGAAAGATTTCTATACACTTCTACTTATAGACTTGATATCATACAAATAACAAGACTTGTGGTAAGATTTAAAGTAGACCCAAAGGAAAATCATCTACAAGCAGTGAAAAGTATACTTAGTATCTCAATGGGACTATGGATTTTTGATTGTGGTATCCTAAGAGCAACGAATTTAACTTGACATCCTATACATATGAAAACTAGGTAGGGAGTCTAGATGATAGGAAGATCACTAGTGGAGGAGATTTCTTATTAGGAAAGTGCTTAGTTTCATGGATAATCAAGAAGAAACCATTAGTGGTATTATCTACTTGTGAGGCTAAGTACATTATAGAATATTCATGTTTCACTCAAGTCTTATGGATGAGGTAAACCTTAAAGGACTAAAAATTTTAGTATGATAGTCCTATCCATATCTATTATGACAATACAAGTGCCATAAATGTCTTAAAGAATCATGTGATGCACTCAAGAACCATGCGTATTCCCATCAAGTATCACTTCCTATTATATAATTTAACTAAAAAAAGTGTTAAAATTTTATATGTTTCTACAAAGGACCATATTTTACACATTCTAACCAAGCCACATCCAAAGGCAACATCTGAGCACCTAAGATAGGAATTCATAGTAATTCCCACTCTTACTAGCCATTAATCAAGTCAAGGGTAATGGGAGCTAATCAAGGGGTTCACTAGCTCTAAGATAAATTGAGTAATACCAATAAGGTGTACATGGAGATAGGGGAATCATGTTTTTATCATTCTTCATTGAATCAAAATCTATTGTCTTGAGTTTTCTTGTTACAAGAGGTGTGATCCAAGAAGTTGTAGGTATCTCTTTATCATTAATGTCAAAGGTGGAGAAAGTTTAGAATGGGGGAGAAATAGTCTATTGAGAGAATATTCTAAGATTGGTTTCCATCAATGATAAATTTGGAGATTTTTGAGCATTATCATTGATGTTAAAGGTGCATCTTGTGAAGGTTAATGTCAAAGGTGACTGAGCATAGTTGGCAGTATGTGATGTAAAAAAATGCATTGAGAGAGTCATGACATAAGAGAAAGAGAAAGAGATTTTGAAGCTAACTAAGAGATAATTCAAAGGAAACTAATATCTTATGTTTGCATGAAGGTACTGGTCATTGATGTCAAATTTCATAGGAATCCTAGTCATGAACCTAGTCATGACATAAAGAGGTATGTACATGAAAATGAATGAACAAAGACATGTGAAAGTTATAAGGCACTCTATGAGCATGTATGTGAGGAATTAAAGCATTAATGAGAGTTTTAGGGTGAGTGTATAGGGGTATGTCATTCACACTAATATTAAACCTATACCTCTCTTAGACCCTACCTAGCTTAGTGAGGTTTGAAGATCAGACTTTAAGGTAAGTATTTGTATGTGATCATAGAGAGAGGTGAGATGAGTTGTTTTAGGATTTTTCATAAAGTTTGAGGTTAAACAATATTTCATGTTTCAATTTTGTAAGGCTTCTCAATTTCAAAAAATGATGTCTCAAGACCTAAGAAACACTTTTAGATATTTCGTTGGCATATGTAACCTTTGCATGGGAAACTGAGATGTTAAGGAGAGATGGGTAAGGCTCCTAGCTAAGATTTATAGGCATTAGTTTTAGATTTAAGGGGAAATCCTTTATGAACAATCATTAACACCAAAATGTATGTTAAACCTCCATAAAACTCTAATAACGATTCAATATGAAAGATCTTATTTGAAATAGCTTATGATGGATTCAAATGTCTAGATAAACTATTAGAGCATGTAGTCAACTTTCCCAAGTAACTCTAGGTGGTGGTGATTAGTTATATGAGATAGAAAATTCATAGATATAGATTTATTTGTCAAGAAATTATTGTAGCTCTAAAAATTTTTGTTGGTCAATAAAATAAAATGAATAGTGTATGAAATGAGAAATGCATCTGATCTATAAATCAATCCCAACTCAAAGAAGATAGATCCTACATAAACTTTCAATTAAGGATACATTAGATGATTAGTGTCATGAGTAATATGGATCTACTAGACTAAATTAGGGGATATCTTACCACAATAATATTACCGGGGAGGGTTTCAAAGCCTCCAATTAACTAAACCTATGTATTAACCCTAAATAAGTGCTATATTTTCATACTCACTATACTAATAACAAGTAAAAAAAATATAATCTAGTTCTCACCAAAGCTTGTGGCACAAAGTGGGGTTTAGTAAATAGTAAAAGTAAACATTCATAAAAGACACATAATCACATCAATGTGTATGGAGTCTTATGCATGGAGGATAAGTGCAAATGAATATCTATTTACTCTTACAAAGGAGGAATAAAGTTAGGAATACTTACATTTTAAGACAAACCCACCAAGCCTCAATCTCTCCCTTAGCCAATGTGTGTCACAAGAAGTTGTTTTGGTATGTAAGGATGACAAGAATAAATAAGATCTAGGATATAAAACCTATAAATGTATATAAAAGACTACTCTATAAGAAAATATCTATATCTCTAATGAAAGTATGAAACCCTAAGCTTTATCCTCAACTAGAATGGTGGATAAGCTGATGCACAATATATCTTACTTCTCTTCATAATAAATGATGGAAATAATCATGTTTATATAAGTAGATCTAACCCTAAACCCTTTTCAAAAATTTAATCGACAAGGTCAACCTGGTCGAGCTAGTATCATTATTGACAAAAACTCACTAGGTCAAGGACTAGGTTGGTCAAGGGCAGATCTAGACCCTAAATAAGTTTTGTTAATAAGAGTTCTAGGTCAACACAGCTAACATAATCTTGTAAACTTTTAGAAAGGGGTTTATGTTAGGAAAAGGGATAATAAAGGTGGTAAAAAATAGAGGAGTGTCCAAAAGGGAATGCCAATCTTAGGGGAATGGTTTTTAGGAGATAAGTGTGTAAGTAGAAAGTTGTAAAAGGGATAAAAATCTTTCAAAGCACTAATGATCTACCCACCCCTTTCCCAATTTACCCATTAAGGCATGCACTTAGAGAGATTGATACTTGATGGCTTCCTACAAGATATAGAACATCATTAATGTATAAAATATTATGTGTATACATATACCCCATTCAAATCTCATCATGTGTCATATAAGTGCAACACAAGACGGTGCTTTAGGAAAAGAACATGATGGCACATAATGTTGATGTTAAATAAAGTGTAGTAAGGAGAAAATAATATAAATGAAAGGACAAAATTTAAAAACACATACCTTTACTTACCTTAATTATATAGATAAATAATGAGATGTGAGAGATGTGAAGGCATTAAATGTAAGGAACATTAGGTGAACCTATAGAGATTATTGAAAAAGAGTAAAAATTTAATTTTTTTTTAATATAGGCATATAATAGTTATAAATATTCTCTATGATATCAATATTTTAGAACTTTTTATGGTTTGGTAAATGAGTTAGTAAAAACAAATATATGATCAAAACAAGGAATCTGATGATAAATTTTTGAAAGGTAAATAGTTTTGAATAATAAATATAAATAGGGTTTAAAAGAATTCATTTGATATTATGTACTATTGTGATAAAAATAAATCTCTAGGAGACCTAGTGAGAGAAAAAAGAGCTAGTATGGGGAGGAAATAATAGTTGAGATGGGGAGGACACATAGTGGCCATAGTGAGTACAACATCGGTAAAAAATTAAGAATTTCAAATTTTTTAATGTTTTTATTTGAAATTGAGTGTTTTATTTAAATTTTTGAATTATCCAAAATCTAGAGACCAGAATGAACCCTTAGAAAATTTTAAGGACACTAGGGGTCAAATGGGGTGGTAGGTAAGAACTATTTCAAGCAATAAATTCTCAAGGCATTTATGACAATTGGTCAAAAATTCATCACAATGAAAGAATAAAGTTGATTGGGTCGACATAGTTGGTATAAAATAATAATTAGAGTGGATTAACTTAGTAGGTCATGGACAACTTAGTTTATTGGAGAAATGGATTGGAATTGTACTATATGGCTGACTTAGTTTGTTTTTTAAATGGTTGATATAGTACTACCAAGGGAAAAAGAGGGCCGAGTTACTTTGTTAAATCCAAGGTTTCCAACTTAGTACTATATGATCAACTTAGTTGGTTTCTAAGTGGATGATATAGTACTAAAATGAGAAATGTGGTTGATATAGTACTACTAAAACATAGATTGGCTGACTTAGTATTGAAAGGGTTGATTTAGTTGAAAAATAGGTCATTTTTAAAAAAATAAATAAATAAAGGCAAATTACTTTATTTTTATGAAAGTTTTAAAATAATGTTTTTATTATGAATGACATGGAGATCTAATACATATTTTTTTGTTTGATTTTTTTAGAGATGGCAAATATTTTGGGGATTAATATATGCTTCAAGGTTACTTGACCTAATAGAGTGCTTGATGGATTTAGATAGAGATAGATTATTTGTATTAGGATTGGGAGGCATTAGGGAGATGCAGTAGATCCTTATGAGTGTTGATCTTTTGGTCATATTCTTAGGAGTTTGGGAATGTTTGACCAATACATCTAGATGGGTGGTCGATGGGGATACCATATAGGTTGGTATCACTTTGGAGGATGTCCATACATTACTTAGACTTCTTATAAGGGGACACCTATGATCATAAGGATACCAGATAATCAGGAAAAGAAATAAAAAATAGATTCATGGGCAACATGTTGGGATAGGATTTACCCAAGATTAATGGTAAATTATTTTGATGTCTATATTAGATAGATTTTAGACATCTATAAGGTTATGATAGGAATTATGAAAATAGTTTTGTGTAACAATTCATATGGCAAGGTATCACCATATACGATAGCCTTGTGCCAGTCTATATTAGATCAAGGGTCACTTAATGACTTGGGTTATATAATTTGGGTTAAATACATGTATAATGTGTATGGGATGCCATCTAGAGAGTACAAAACCATGAGACTAGTGGTACTTCTATGTTTTTGGATATATAAGAGGTTCTCGATGTATCATCTAGCTAGGTTACACCATGTGGTCGATGGTTGGTGGCCTTGAGTTTTGAGATGGAGATGGGATTAGGTGGGATGGGCCATGCCCTATGTGATATTTTTGTATATTGCCATATGAGGAGAGATTATATGGAAAACTTATGAACACATTATGATAATTTGGCCATGTTGGGTGACTATGGTGTTAGGGTTAAGACAAATGCAGATCGTGGGTGAATACACTTGGTAAGTAGAGCCACATATAATAGCATTCTTACCAAGATAATTTGAAATCTCTCACCTGATGGATCCTATAGTGGTGCCTACATTTTAGGCTTAGCATGCAAGAGATTCAAGGGGGAAAGGAGGAGGAAGAATGCCAGTCAAGAGATTGGAGATCAGATCATGGCATGTGAGATCATGGAATAGCTAATCATGATAATTGGTAGATGGATAGGGTATAGATATGGATGTAACAGTGTCATAGGTACCACAACCAGCATCATAATAGGAGGAACAATGAACACCTTAATCACACCACAAATAGAGAAGTCATCAACAAGATCAAGTATAGAGGATGGTCATCCAAGATGACCTATCAGTCAACCCAAGGTATAGCTGGTCTATAGAGGCATTATTGAGGAAAGGCTTGAGGCATACATGGGTGGTGATCCTAGGGTTTGCATTTATTAGGAGTCATCCCAAGGATGTGGTTCATGGGAGATGAGATGATGGATATATCATGCTTTATAGATGAGCAGACAAGGAAATGGTGATTAGTGACACTAGGACAGGTAATAAATGTTATAATTTTTAGTCTTAAATAGCTAATACTAGTTATATATGATTATAGATATATAGATATTCAAATATATATGTGATCTAATATCTATCAAGTTTAAATTTTGCATATCTTATAGATGAGGAGGATGTTAGATGGGGATCATTAGTGATGGGATCATACCATGATATTCTATATGGGGTGATAGAACCATACGACCCCACCACATTGGATGATCCTATGGTACCATATTCAATAACTTAGGTAAGCTAGTTTAGACTATTAGGGGACGCCACAAGGTAGCAAAAAGCACATGGAGATGTGATATAACCATCAATAAGGGTGGTAATAGTATAGGTTCAATATTTGTAGGTCTTGGCTTAAGAAAGAGTTGTGCATATGGATACCATTATGTAGTAGGGATAGGTATAGGCCTAGGCGGCCAACCTATAGGGGTAGGTAGTAGGTTTGATATTGTAGACAACCTATTTATAGTGCACAATATAGAGGGGATTGTCTGAGGCATCTATGGGTAGTGTGGTTAGGCCACGAGATAGACATGATAGAGCCTATCTTTAAAGTTGGAGTTATGTATTTTTTTACTTGTTAAAAACACACACAATATATATAGAGATTTTTTTTTTGATAGTTGGATGTTGATCTTATATGGTAAATTTTGGTTGTCTTTATGGATGCATGGATATATTTCTATCTAACACATGTATTTTAATTTTATTGTATATTCTATAGGAAATATATGTGTAGTGTTTTTCTTTCTAGCATTATGTAGTACAAATGCATAGTTAAAAATAAATAAGCAAAAAGACTTCATAATAAAAAACAAACATACTACATATTGTATCACGATATGAAATATGTAATAAGAAAAGTATGACTAAGTATAATAAACCAAAAAGTGGTAAATAAGAGGATAAAATGTTTTTAAACCATGAAAAAGATTAGAACTAAATTAAAATAAGTAAAATCACACTAAATAATGTTGGGAAGTATGAAAATAATTTACTAAAATAGAAAGCAAGTAAAAGAATAATGGCATTAAAAACAAATAAATTAAGTCAATCAATCATACTAGATCATGTTAGGAAGTATAAAAGATAAAAAAATTTGGTAAAGTGGTCTTAAATTAATCACACTAATTCAATTTAGGAAGTATGGAAAATGTTAAAATAATAGTTGGATTCTTACATGCAATCAGAAAATAAAAAGATAAAAGTGAAAGATTAATTAATCATAAAACATACTAAATCATGATTGGATTCATGTCAATGACATGTAATTCATAATCAATTGCATCTAATTTTATATTTGACACATGTAATTTGATTGTGAATTGGATATTGGAAAATTTTATGAGGAAGGTGAGGACCTATCCATGGTCTTACACTGTAACTCACAAAGGGAACACCAATGAGGTGGAAATAATGTGAAAATATGGTAAAAAGGGATGTTTATACTGGTAATGTGAAATTTTTTGTAATTTTATTTGGAATGTCAGGTCATATCCATGGTATTATAATGCAACTCACAAATGGACTCCCTAGAGGAGTGATCAATGAACAGAGTAATATTTTTCAATGGGAAATATTATGATTATAGGGAATAAAAAATATAATGTAAGAATCATAACTTTGGCATCTTAAAAAAAGACCTTAGGAAACATGAGGCACACTAAGGACATGAGAAGACACTAAGATAATAATGACCATCAGTATACAAAGGATACTTGTTTGTTATAGGCACAAAATTGTGTAGGCAAATAAGTGTGGTACTAAGATCGAATCATGTTGGAAGTTTGGAATAATAAAATTAAAATGGACCTACCTTCCCAAAATGTGTTCTCCATTTCTTAGGTCCCCTTACAAAGTCATTGATCTACTATGAATATTGGGTACTTGCGTGAGAAATTAGGTATTACTAAAAGATTTTTTTATATTATCCTTTTCTAATCTACTATACTACCACATCCTAATGAACCTCAAATATATCATGAGCCCAACTGTGGAGTTTGAGATTTGATTAAAAAGAGGATTTATGTTAAGAATCACATTTTTTAGTATGATTTGACTTTTATTTTTTTTTAATTTTGCCTTTTCAATCATTTCCTTTTGTTAAATGATTTAGATTTTGAATATTTTATGGATTTTAATATTCCTCCTCCATATGGACTTGGAATGACCAATCATGAGAGATAGAGTGATATACATGAATGAGCTTTAGGATTTGGATAAAGGAAACTAATTTTCCAAAAATATGATTGACTAAAACACTTAGGATTAATGATGAATGAAAATTTTATTTGAAGTATCGACCATGTGTATGCTTAGTTTGTGAGAGGGAATAAAGTGGAATAAGAAGGGATCCAATGGGGACCATAAAAGGATATTATAATGAGATGAATATTTTACTAATTAATAATATGGAAAATGAGGGATTACTAAAGGGATAAAGGTTTGTATAACAAAGTCACAATAACAATTATCTATGTTTAATAGGGATAATATAACAAACAATCATGAAATAGAACAAGGGAACCAAAGAAAAATAAGTCAATAATAACAGGTATGTAATTATGAAAAAGAAACCATAATTAAAATAATTCCATCATAAGTAACATGTTGTGAAAAATGAAAGTCGCCATGTAAGATAAATAAGCATTTGACACAATGTAAAATGATATAAAATAGATAAATGTAAAGTTGGAGCACATGTCCAATCCAAATGAAGAAATATATGAAAGAAAATCATTATTATCTTCATAACTATGGATATATCTATCCACACACATTATCCGTAACATATAATAATTATATATAAATTTTAATGTGAAAAATAACTAATTTCTCATTGATCTTCAAGTAAAGTTGAGAAAATACTTCATGTCAAATATCCTCAATAGAAAATGTATGAAATCCTGAAGGATCATGTTGAATAGGGTTATAATTTATGGGATGGTCAAGATAAGGAATGGGAGTGGATTTTATGGGAGATAAAGGGTTCACCAATTGATAATGGGCCATAGGTGAAACATTTACTAGCGGAGAGGGATCCATGAGTGAGGGAAAGTCCACAAGTGAGGGATTCACAAGTGGAGAAATAATAGGTGGAGAAGGAACCATAAGTGGTGGACCCATGGGGGAAGAAGGGGAGCCTTCTTATGAGAGAGACCTATAGGAAGAAGGGTAGTCAGAATTATAATGGTGATGAGGTTATCTTTGAGATGCTTCTAAAGGATGTAGCATCAATCAATGTGATGTGTACCACATTGGTGTTAGAGATAATATACTACTCCATATTTGGGAGTATATTCAGGTAACACTTTTATGGGAGGTATAGCTTTGTTTATGGGATTAGGAGTGGCGGGATGCAAGGTGTCAATATGCTACCACAACTTACGATAGTGTGTGGATGAGTGATTTTTTGTGCCATGTAATTAATATATATGTTTATGAGTAGACTTGGTAAGTGTAATCATAGAAGTGGAAATGGAAGCTAAGGAAGATTTGTATCATAGTTAATCTTGAGTCTAATGAGTGAAAACTTTATGAATATCACAATAAGGTTGATTTCCCATTTGGTGGGCAAAGGAGCATGTTGTGGTAATGGGAGAAAAGCATCACCAAGAAAAGGTGGGACTGGTGGAGAGACTAGGCAAGGCTCAACAAAAGGAGTAATATGATACAAAATAGGAAGATATTTATCTATAAAGGGAGCGGAATGGGATTCAAACTAGGCTCTATTGAGGGAGGGATGATATACATAGAAGGCTAAAGGATGGTCATTAGAATCTCAAGGATAAGTCATCTAGAGGGGCCTTGGAATATAACAAAGCAATAGGGACCAGTCATAACATGATCCATAAGAATACTCCTATGAGGTTCCTTAGAAACTAGATGTGTACGCACAATCTCTACCCTATAATCAAGAGTAAAAATTCAAAAGTTAGGAATGATATAAGATGGAATACCAGAAGATATACTAAAATATCAAAACAAAGAGGAATGATAATGAATAATTTTAGTATCTTAGGCTTCAACTAGACCTCTTAATAATGGATCATCTAAGGTATAGCCATCTTCATAATTAGGTGCATGAAGATCAATGGCATAGGTATTGATGACCTTATCATATAATGTGGTTTGATGAATGAAATATTGAGTCTTAATTAAGACAATGGATATTTCATAACAAGATGGTTGATGGGAATAAGGTTATAAATAAGGAAGAAGCTAAGAGATGAGATAAGGTGAGAGATCCAAAGTTTTAATCTTGAGATTAATATCATTACACTCATCATCATTTAAATCTTAGAGTTTAAGGGGTATATTATTCATGAGTTTTGGGTGACCATTGTAACGTTAGGTAGAATTATCACTAAATTTAAACCATTAAGATTCATGAAATTAAACACTTGGCAAGGTTTCAAGGGTAGAAATTTTTAATACACCATGGTTTTATAATTTTTCAAAATTACAAGGATTAGTGTTACCCTAAATCTTATAGATGGATCCATTTTGAGAAAATTAAAAACATTGGCAAGTGGAAGAGGCAGTTGTTCTCATGTAATGAGTCTATATCCTGTAAAGCAAAATGTTATAAGATAGATGAAAATTGAATATCAAAACCTTCACATGAATAATGATAGGTGGAATGGTAATGGGGAACCACACAAAACATAAAGGAGGAATTTTCCTTCAATCATAGCCTTGATATGTGTTGTGTATGGATTTAAGATTACATTCAGAATATCCAAGGGTTTTGATAAAATGAAGTGAAGTAACACACGTTCTAGAAACCTCATCAATCATTGTATGATTGACTTGGATATCACCAATTTAGACACTGATGAGAAGAGGAGGATCATTGACATGAAGAAAAATATCATCAAGGATCATAGAAGTAATGGGGAATTTGAGGGGAAGACAAGTGTATATTCTTTCATCAACATGTATGAACATCTATTATTGTAAGATGTTTTCTTCTTATCTATATAAGGTGGCTTTGCATCCTACTAAGGGGAGGATGAGGGATGTTCATTTGAAAAAAAAGGTATATAAGATGACTATGACGATGCAAATAGGTTTGTATAAGTTCAAGAAAAAGGATTTGAGATAGGATATTAGTAAGCTCCATGATAGGATCCTATTCAACAAATTGCATAAGAGGATTGTTGGAAAAAGTTGCATATTGTTGAAGGAGGTCCTCAAAAGGAGGATCCAAATTTCATGTTAATTTATGTTGATAAGATGCATGAGGTTTAATTAAAGGATAAGTTTGTTTAATCATGTTGATAAGATGGGTTAGTTGATATAGGTTTGGTTTGTGAAAAAGTGTTGATATAAATTCAAGTATCATTAATGATAGGTAAAGAGGTTAGAGGAATGGTATAAATGGTATGATAATTTTTATCCAAGGGGAGGTGTTAGATTCAGTTCATCAAAGGATATGAGGTCTTCTTTCACCATTTTTATTGAGTTAGAAAAGATTCTTAGATAACATGAAATGTGTGAGGTAATTGAGGTGTGTGGATAGTATGAGGATCGATGAAATTAACCATCCATGACATATTAGTCATATTGACCACATTATATTTAGGATTTGGGTCAATAATACTATAAAAATTACTGGTAGAAAGGTTAGGCTTGTCTTGGTTACCTTCATGATTTGGAAGTTGATCTATATAGATGACCAAATGAGGATTAGCCTAGTTCAAAGCTTAAGATTTATTTTGTGTTTCAAGGGTTTTGAAGGCAATGTCATATGTTTTTTTATGTTTCTAAATGATATAATCAAGGTCAAAATTGGGACCAAGGATAAAATAAATAGCCAAATTACAATTTTGCCTATAAGTCTCATGAGAATCACCCCAATTAGTGTGAAACCAAAAAGATTTATTGCGATCGTACCAAGATTTTGTAGCGTGGGTGGGATCAAGTTCTCATAGAAGAGTCCTTTATAGATGATTTTTCAATTCCACTAAGGATAAATTTTTATTAACATTGATGTTATTTGTTGAAGATAAATGAGGATTAGTGATGTGGTTAGGATGGGAAGCTTATTTTAGAGTCTATTTGAGAACAACAACTTGAATAGTATGAATGGTATCATAAGAGTTAGTGACACCATAATTTTTAGCATGATGATTATTATTATTTATTAACATGTGAGTACCTATAGAAGTTTGGGATGGATTAAATTGATGTATAAATAAATATTCACACTTGGTTTGGTCAATAACGTCTTCCAAAGTGTGTGAAAAGAGAGTTTAGACCCCATATTATAACTTGGGAAAAAGAGCATTGGTAAATAGATGGAAGAGGTTACCATTTGTCATATTATGTTCACATTTTTTACACAATGTTTTCCATCATTTGATAAAATCTTGTGTGATTTTGGTCTCAAGTTGCTTACAATTGATAAAGTGGGACAAGGTATTCTCTAGGAGGTCACTAGTTTGGAATTCTTAGATTAGAGCATTGACTAACTATTTTAAACTACTGATGGAAAGAGATTTAAATTGGATGTACCAATATAAAGCATCACCCATGATATTCTTTTCTAATAGCTTAGTAGTGGTAAAGGTATTTAACTTGACCTAGTCTTTATATAAATTTATAAAAAAAATTAAGTGGAGAGTATGATCGATTAACCCATTATAAATAATGGTAGGGGTGATACCTCCTATATCAATGTTAGAAATTTGAGATGTAAGATGCTCATTTTCAAGATGCTTGATTGTTTTGTTAACAAGAGGAGGTTAAGGGATAATATTACCATGGGAATCCTGAAGAGGAGGTGGGGAAACATTTTTTTTATGCGTGCCCTATGGCATCTATTGAGGTTGATTTTGAAGATGGATAAGTTGATTTTGTATTTACATCATTTGATTTACATTGTTAACTTGGAAAGCGTTCTCTTGATTAATATTTTATAATAGGATTTGAAGGGTTTGATTTATATTATTGGAATTATGTGAAGCATTAGAATTGATAGGAGTGGCTTGGGTGCCACTATGGGTGTTAGTAGTAGCTTGAAAATAATTGTTGGTGAGTGAGGCAGTAGTGGTATAATCTTCTTGTGTGAAAAAATATGTACTAGTAGATGGATAAAAAGAAGAAGCACTAGAGACATGATTAACATGAGTATAAAATGATGTGTTAGTGGAAGAATAGAGAAGTGTAGGTCTTGGAAGAGGCTCATAGATGTAGAACCTACCATGTTAGTAGAGATACTAGGTATGGAGGTGGATGAAATCAAAGAGGAAGATGGCATGATATGATTAGGGATCAAAATAGAGGGAAGAGGTTGAGAAACAAAGAAGCTAGTATCTCCAAATCCATGTGAGAATGTGGGAAAAGGTAAATGGGGATCCTCAAATTGACCACTTGTCATGAGATGGTAACTAGTAAAAGGATATTTTCCTATATGTTGAGGAAACTCATTTATGAAAAGGAGAATTTTTAGGGTATAATATAATTTAAGTTGATATTGAAATGAGAAGAGATTATTATGAAGAAAACAATAATAAGGAGGGGTGCCATAGTTTGTAGTGCAAATGTTTACATACACATTAATCTCATCTAGGGTAGGAGTCATAAGCTACGTATGGGAGAACTTATTAGGGTTAGTAGGACTCATCATATCTATTGAATTTAACTCAGTGTTTTCATCAAATAGTAAGTTCATGATGAAAGATAGAGATTAGGGAAGGCAAAGATAATGGCATTAAAAAAGAGAGGTAGGATATAGATAAGTGTACAATGTTGACCAGGTTGACTAAGTATTGTAAAAAGGAGACAAAAGAGTATAATGTTGACCAAGTTGACTGAGTACTAAAAATATAAAAATAGATATTCTAATAAGGATACATATTTGACCAAGTCAAATTATCACTGTAACATGATAGGAAGAAAGGAGTACTAGGTTGACCAGGTTGATTCAATATTGTAATGAAGGAAAAAAATAGTTTGTAAAAGAGTATGTTGAATAGAATGAAAATGTACTAAAAATAGGAAATTTTTTTTGCAATGTGATTGAAATAAGAAGTGAAATAAAACAAACAAACAATTAGATCAATGAGAATTATCCAATTAGTACTCAACATAAAACCTTGCACCAATGTTGGCCAATGCAAGTTGTTGCAATACAACATACAATAAATAGAGATCAAGCAATCAACTAAAAATTAAATGTTAAATATGTGGTCATCTTGGATGTTGTTAGATTATTATAAAGTATTATTTTAAGTGTCATAGGGAAGTTGTCTGATAATAAGAAACTAGAAAGCAATCTATGAATATTTTCAAGATGTTTAGGCTAAAAGGGATTTATTGGCAATGGTACTGGATTAGTATTAGGGCCTACCCCTCAGTTCACAATACTATAGTGATAATGGTGTTAGGTGGTTCACTAATATATACCATTAACGAAATTTTTATACTTGGTTATAAAACCAAGATGGCTTCCCACTTGGTGATGAAATCCAAGTAGGTAGACCTTGGGTAGACATGTTTAAATGCATTTTGAAATTATGTGAATTGGTAGTGTGTGAAAAAAACAAAACTAATGAAACTAAATGGGATATTGAAAAACCACCTAGTTAGAGTATGTGAGCTTCTCTAAGCATGAAAATAGCTCAAAATAAAAGTGTTAATTATTTACTAATTTATAGTTGTTAATTTCTAAATTAGAAATGGTATAGAGTCAGCTCAAATGATACTGTATGCAAACATTATAGAATATATTTTACGAGGTCTCTATTATACTATATAATCAAGAGTCCTTAATAATTAAGTTGGCCACATCAACTTAGTTTTTAGATAGAAGATAGACTATAGAACTAGGTCTACCAAGTCAACCTAGCTTGTTATAAGATTGTAGTTTTGAAGACTACAAACTTATGCAAAATAGAACTATCATAAATAACTGAATTGAAAGAGAGAGAAATAAAGGAACCTTTATGGATTGGAAGATGTTGATGATAATGAAATTTTTATTAAAGTACCTTGAATACTGCTTACATGTTTTACCAACTGTATCGATTGGGTTGACCTAGTTCTTTGAAAACCCTATTTGTTAAAGCATGTAAAGATGATTGAATTCACTTTGTTGACATGGTTTGTTATTTGGATGCTAAATAAAATATTAAGCCAACTTACATGACTTAATTTTTGGTTCTAGAATTGAATAAGAGACTAAGTTGACCTATTTGACATAGTCTACTATCTATAACTAAATAAAAAATATTGTGTCAACCTACTCGATCTAGTAATCTGTATCTGATGAAGATCTACATAGAAAGAACAAATTAATTTTGATATGAATATGTGTTAAACCTATGCACAAAATTTATAACTGTACTATCTTGGTCAACCTAGTATCAGAAATATAGAAAAATAATAAAATGATATAAGTGAAAAGTGTGAAATAAAACCTGCAAGGGTTAGATTCATGTCGAATTCAAAAATAATTATGTGATGATAAATGCATCAAATATATAAATTAAACCCAACTCAAAGAAGATAGATCCTAATTATACTTCTAGTTGGGGATACATTAGATAATCAGGGTCATGACCAATATGGTTTGACTAGACCAAATTAGGGGATCTCTTAACATAATAATATTATTAGGGAGGGTTACAACACTTCCAGTCAATTAAAACTATGTAATAAACCTAACTAAGTCATATGTTCTCATATTCACTATATTAATAACAAGCAAAGAAAAAGCTAATCTAGTGCTCACCAAAGCTTGTGGCACAAAGTGTGGGTTAGTAAATAATAAAAGTAAATATGTATAGAAGACATATACTTGCATCAATGTATATAGAATATTAATACATAGAAGATAAGTGAAAATTCATATTTATATACTCTTACAAACGAGGAAAAATTTAGGAATACTTACCTTTGAAGATGAAACCATTGAGCCTTAATCTCTCCCTTGGCCAAGGTGCTTTAGAAGAGGTTATTTTGGTATGTAATGATGACAAGGATAAATCAAATCTAGGCTACACAACCTATCAATGCATCCAAAATACTTTTCCATGAGATAAGATCTGTATCTCAAAATAAAGTATGAAATCCTAATCTTTTTCTTAAGTATAATGGTGGATAAGTAGATGCAAAATATATATTAATTCTTCTTCTCTTTATGATAAATGATGGAAATTATTGTGTTTATATAGGCAAATATAACCCTAAACCCTTCTAAAAATTTTCACTGACAAGGTTGACCTCATCTACCTACTATCATTATTGACAAAAACTCACTAAGTCATGGACTAGGTCATCTAGGGGTGACCAAGACCCTAAATAAGTTTTATCAATAAAATTACAAGGTTGACATAGCTGACATAGTCATTTAAACTATCAAAATAGGGTTTAGGTTATCAAAAGGGCTAATAAAAGCGGTAAAATACTAGAGGAGTATGCAAAAGAGAAAGCCAAGCTTAGGGGAATGGTTTTTAGGAGATAAGTTTTAGATAACAAGTGGTAAAATGGATAAGAATCATGAAATGTACCAATGGTCTACCCACCCCTTTCCCGATGCACCCCTTAAGGCATGAACTCAGAGAGATTGAGACTCGATGGGTTCCTTCAAGATAGAGAGCATTAGTAATTGATAAAATTTTGAAAATATTGTGTATACAAATTGGAGAAGAAGATATAGATTCATTTTTCATGTCCATTATGATTTTTAAATATGTTATACCCTTCAAATGTTCTAATATTGTCATCCAAGTTATCTAGTTGCAAATAAACCTAATAAGGACTATTTTAGATAATTTGGATTTATCTATAGTCCATCTAAAAAACAAATATTAATAATACATTTACATTATTCAAAATTTTATAAGTTTAAATTCTCTAATATAATAAATGGGGAATCGATCCAAATTATTACAATACTCTTCATGTGAAACCTCAACATAACTCAAAACTATTCATTTTTTAAGATTATATCCTATCTAATTTAGGGACATAAGTCTAGATTATCTGAAATGGTCCTTTAATTGTGAAAATAGTGGAAAACCAAGGCACATATGAAAAGATGGATTTGAAGGTCTGAACATATTATATTGATGAAAATAAGTGCATGAAGATTTTATTTATGAATTGTAAGTCATGTTCATGTTTGAATGAAGTTTTGGAGGTCAGTGAATATGGTGAAAAAGTTACTCACAAAATGACCTATTTATTTTAGATAAGATTATATGATATAAGGTCAAGAAAATGGTATACAAGACCAATATTTACCATTATACCATAATATATTTAGATATGAGAATGGTATGTAGATCTCATAAAACCATTTACATTCATCATGATTCATGACAAGTATTTGCATAGGTGTTATAAGTCTAAGTCACCATGACTAGTTTTTGAAGTAAATTGGTAGTTCTAAGTGTGTGAATTACAAATATGTGTTGGAGAGTTTTTTAGTGATGTCATGGAGGTCTCTAGGTAAGTGGATGAAGTGTATTTATAGTCTAAGTATCAATGACAAAGTGTGTAGTGTGCTTATCCTAGTATGTTTAAAGTAGGCTTGGATGAAATTCAATTTTGGCATGATTAGGGATGGGTCTAAATTATTGAGCATGTGTGAGGGGTATATCAAAGGTCAAGGATGATTGGATAAATTATGGAATTATATGGTATTCATTTGGTTCTTCATTATGTTCATCTGGTCATAGTTAGTTCTATGATAGAAAATCTAATTAGGCAATTTGTTGTTATCCCCATTGCCATGTATGGATGAGTCAGGGGGAGTTGGTCATATGGGTGTGATAAATTTATTCTCAAGTTGCTATGGTAAAAAATTTATGACATGAGATTGAGTGTAAAAAATTTATTGAGGGTAAAATTTGGCATCTCAAATAGAATTTACTATTTTCCCATACATAGCCAAACCGTCACTGCATGTCATGTAGATATAGATGAACCAAAAAGTTTGAATTTTTTATTGGTAATTATAAATTCAACTAAGGTCAAATGAGTTAATGGAGATATTTTATATAGTTATAATAAGGTCCCCTGAAAACTTGGAATCTTGAAGTGTTTTCTAGCTCAAGTTATAAAGCTTCAAATTTGCTCTTATAAATTGTGTCAGGTCATAAACCATCAAGTTTAAATACACTAAAGTCTAAGGTCACTAGTTAGTATAAATAATGGTATGCATTAAATCATATATATTTATCCAATGGTGAATGTAAAAATAAATATGTCAATTAATGAACATGTTAGTGACAAGTGTCACATTCGTGGAGCTTGGGAAGATCAATGGTTCGTGGTTGATCATACAGTCAAAAGATCGATGGTACAAGTCAAGTCAAAGAATAAATGTGTGTAGAAGGCATTAAAATATGCCAAGTGACACAATCATGGGAGATATTCTCTAGATCTAATGGTGATCATTGATTTATAAAGACTGAGGTACTTAGAGGAGATCAATGGAGTGAATTTGTTTCAAATTATTAGGAAGCAATGAGATGATGACAGTTACTCGATGTTTAGCAAGTAAACAAAGGTAAAAAATAAACTACATCTAAGGGAGATTGATGACGTTTATTCATTAAAGATATGAGATGGTAGGAGATGTTGACAAAGTGTTCAAAGTTTAACATTTTCTCTATGACCATTGGAATTCAAATACTTAAATTTTTGAGGGAAGACTAGTCTACAAGTTTTATGCTATACCTTTTGATATATGGTGAATTTTATCATGGTGTAAAATAAAACTTTGCAAAGGACTTCATGGTACTTATATAAAACCTAGTTATAAGGTCTATTTTTTTGTACAATAAAAGATATGAAGCCCCAAAGTTGAATATGTATGTGTTCATGCTCTACCAATAACCCTAGATGGGTAATTGAGTTGTTCTTGATGGAATTTTGATGTTTTAAGATGAAATAAGTATAGATCATGTTGTATAACTCATAAGGAACATTTGTGTGGATTATATAGGTTTGACCAATCTAGATTATATATGATCAAAGGCTTAGAAGTTGATTATGTGTTCATTCTTAATGATCATATGTACAAAATAAATTTTGGGCTAATTGTGTTGTAGCAAAAGGGTGTTATGATGGTTGTTTCCATTTAAAGAGGAACTATAAGTTATGTGGCATGATTATATGTATCTGAAAGTTTTATTTTATTATTAATTTTCATGAAGAAGTGTCAAAGATATGGATGGGTCTCCATGAGACCTATAAGGGCTAATGAGGCCTAATTAAAAGGCATTGTTTCTTAATTGTGACCCATGTATGCTATGACCAACCTATGAGGATGTTATTGAGATATGCTAGATGTATTAGAAGTTAAGATAAGAATTATGGTCAAATAGAAGATAAAAATCATAATGGATCTATAAAAGGTTAAATCAAAGGTGGTGATTTATAGACTTAGAAGAATATATGTGTGTAAGAGTCAAAGAGTGAAGGAAAGAAGAAATGTGCCCATATAAGTTTAAATATTACAGACGAGTGAAGAGGTATAGAGTGATAAAAAAGGATATTTTGGATGCCTTGAGTGTGATTGAATGATATATGATGTCTATGTGAACTTGGTGGTTTATTTGAGAGGTAGATTAGAGTCTGGTATATGTGTATGACCATTTGGTCATGTTGTTAAGGTTGTCAAAAAGTTATTTTTGAGAAGTGTAGAGTGATCCAAAAAGTGATTATGGATGTTTTTGGTTGTGAAAATAAGTGAAGGGGTTGATATAAATTGTATATCCATCATATTCGTAGGCAATTAGTGTTTAGGAGATGTTCATATCATAGGTGATAGGAGGGTGCTCAACATATAATTCAAAAGGACTTGGCCAACCTAGGGGCATGCGTTATTTATGGAATAAGTGATTCAATAAAGTATTTTTAAAAGGACTTGAACATCCTAGGGGTAGGTGCTCCGTGTGAAATAGGTGTTTCAAAAAATTGAGGTTAGAAGGACTTGACCAATTTAGGGGCTGGTGGTCCATGTGGAACAAATGTTTCACTAAAGTTTCATGTTTGCATACTTCTTATAGGACAATTAGTCCATGTATTTATAGGCTTGAGAGTGGGTTTGATTCCCTAAGATGGTTTCTAACATAGATATTGTATCGTGTGTGTGATCTTATATTATATATTATTCATTGATTAAAACATCTTGAATGATTCATGAATGGTTATATTGAATTCTTAAGTATTTAAAGGGTTTAGAAATTGAATTATATTATTTTCCACCACAATCACTTCCCTCCCTCTCTTTGGTTTGTACCTTTAACAATTGGTATCAGAGAAATTCATTTTTTAAAGGTTTGATGGATTGAAGGAGATCCAAGGTACAATATAGGTAGACATCAAATGTAAGGAGGTTTTTACACTAAGAAATCATCGATGTTTAATGGATCTAATTATGATTTTTGGAGTACAAGTATGAGGACCTACAACATATCCCTAGGGTTTGACACTTGGAAATATATTATGGATGGTTATTCTACACCTACTATTCTTCCATCTAATGCTATAGATAAGACGGTGTTTGAGAACAATTATAAGTCAATGAATGTTATCACTTATGGTTTTTTAGAGATTGAATACACCAAGATAATCCATTACATATCTGATAAGGAAATGTGTGATAAATTGATGATTATTTATGACAAATATTGAAAGGTTAATTTGGCAAAGTTATAGACTCAATGAAAATAATTTGAGAGTCTTAAGATGAAGGAAGAAAATTATATGACATCCTTTCTATAGAGAGTTGATGAGAGTATGAACATTATCAGAGGTCTTGGAGAGAATCTTGAAGAATATACTATAGTTAGAAAGGTATTAATGTCTCTCTCTCAAGTTTTATTCTAAATTATATTTTGTAGAAGAAAGTCATGATGTCACTCAATTGAAGATGGATGAATTGCATGGCCTCCTTACTGCTTATGAGTTGAGAATAAATGATGATATACCACAAAGAATGAAGTAACATTCAAGATACAAATAAATCCAAAGAAGAAGTTCCAATGTAAGAAAATCAAGGAGAATGACATATATGATATTGATGAAGATGAACTAATTGCTTTGTTTACAAGGAAATTGAAAATAGGTTTAGGAAAGTATAAGGGTAAAATACCCTTAAAAATGTTTCAATTATAGAGAGGTAGGAGATTTTTTTCATAACTGCCCTCATAATCATATAAGTATAATGATGATGAAGAGCATGTTCAAGGTCATGATGATGGTAGGAGATCATTTAGGTTTGATAAAATCAAGAAGGAAATCAGAAGGTTTGATAACAAGAAATACTTCAAGGACAAGAAGAATCTCTACACCAAATAAGATTGTAGATCATCAAATTAGAGTGAAGATAGTGACTCAGAGTATGATCATGAAGATTATGGTACTATTGAAGATAAATCCCTCTTCATGGATGAGGAAGGAAGTTGATCATATCAAAAGGAGTCTAATTGTAGTGATTCAAATGATGATCAAAATGAGATGGACTATGAGACTGAATTGATGAATGCTCTTGAAGAAATGAATAATGAGAAGAAGACTAACAAGTAGATGAAGTAACAAATCAAGGAATATGATGAGTAATTCAATGTGTATGAATCAAAAATGAATGAAGACACAAAATAACATGAAGATATAATCAAGCATCTTAGTTACCAATTGGAAATCATGTCTATAATCCTAAAAGCAAAAGAGGTTGTATGTTTAAGGTATGTATTTAAAAATGAGTCATTAAAAGCTAAGTTAGAGAAAAAATCTAGTAAGATGAAGTCATTTTTGATATTTGAAAATATCTCAAGTGATCTACATAATATTTTGAGTGTTTAAAACCATGCAAGTGATAGAACTAGTCTTAGATAAAAAGAAGAATCAAAAAATGCAACTCAAGACAAGATGAAGACTAATGTAAATCAGACCTTAAAGGTCAATAATTAGTTAAGGAATGAAGATGATAGAAGAATGAAGAAAAATCAGATCAGAAAACCAAATTCCATGAGGTATGAGAAAGTTTCAATGGTTATTGTTACACATGTAATTAGTTTGGGCATAGAGATAGAGACTACAAGAGACTTGATAGAAATGAGTTTGTATAGAACTATGATGGGGATCATCAATCAAAAGGTTAGTCTTATTTAAAAGGAGTAGTTTGTTTTAATTGTCAAAATAATGGGCATATTTCAAGATTTTGTTCTAATAAAAAAAGTCAGGATAAGATTCTTGAAAAGGTATAGTGTGCTTCAACTATCAACAAAGAGGTCACATTGCTATATTTTGCAAGCAAAGGCCTACAAGACATAATAGTTTTAATCAGGCTCCTAGAGTGCAAGAAAGATAGCAAGTTACCTCATAAAAACCAAAGTTGTAAGTACGAGTCATAATGATTTTATAATTCTAAGTAATTTTTTAACTATGGTGGAGAATGCTATAAAAGTTTAAGAGTGCCAAGGGATCTCATTGTTTGCTCATGTTGTGAATGAAGATTCCAAGCTCAAGGAGAAGACCACTAGTTGAGAATAGTTATAAGATGTGTATTGATAAAATAAACATCTTTATATTGTTAAAAATGTTTTTTTACAAAGAACATTAGTTGTCAATGTCCAATGATGAGCCTCTTTCTTCAATTGAGAAGGTATGTAATGAATGCTTGTTATCTCCATGTATTATCAAAGCAAGCTTTGAAGAGAAAGAGAATATTGTAGTGGATGATCATGATGATTTGATTAATCCTAAGATAAAATAAATAAATATAAGCATAAGATGACCAAGGAAGAGAATAAATATGAAGAGTTGTGGGAAACTCCTAGTTTCACATTGTTAGAGGACACTATGCATTAGGGTGTATCTATCTAAGCTTCAAAGAGACACTTGAAAAGAAAGAATAAGCATCTTGGATGACAGTTGAGCTTTGGTTGATATTTCAAGACAATAATATCATTTGAAGAAATTCTTGGATAAGGGGGATAAATGAGTCTTATAAATTTGTTACAATATGCTATGATGGAATGATGTTGTGTGTGTAAGGTTTGTAGGTTAGGTATGGAGATATCTAGGTGTCATTAAAAAATTTCAAGGTGTATTAATGGAATAAAAAGGTGTGATGAATTATTTTATAAGTTTTCTGGGTAAGTTCAATCTTTCAAAAAAAAATCTGTGCAATTGGAGAATTTTCATGTGCTCTCAGGTTTCCCAGTTTATGCTTAAGAGTATGTAGGAAAAAGACAATGGTATATGAAGTTTGGGATCCCAAAGGAGCATGGGATCAAATATTGGTCTATAAGTGTGTGATGGTTATCTCTAGGTGTGAAATATGTTTTCGATGTGGGCATTGAGCAGAAGGAGGCTTGTTGACCTTTTTCTAGAGATTCTAGAGTTTTAGGCTATGCTAGAAGAGTGGTTTTCCTTATGATTTGAGGTCCAAGGATTATTAATAGGTTGAATGGGACAAATGGGTTATCAAATAAAACTTAAAAAATATTTTAAGGTTTTTGGTTTTCAAATTATTCATGATTTTGTCAAGATGGAGGCCTAATTGGCTATTAGGTTTGTGAAAGAAGTATGTTTTAGAGGAAAATCTAGGTGATTTAATTTGGTATGCCTAAAGGGGCATATGATATATATATATATATATATATATATATATATATATATATATATATATATATATATATATATATATATATATATATATATATGATGTTTTAGGTCTTGAATGTGTTTATACTAAATGTTTTGGTCTCTGTAAGTTTTAGGTAGGGCTACAAGGAGTCTAGACATGCCTAGTGTGAAAAAGAGTGTTTTATGATCAATTTTTCCAAAAGAGAAAGGTGTGAGTGTTTATAAATAAAATATCTAATTGGTTTAGATCATGTTTCCTATTTCATTAGTGGCATGATGTTTTTTTGGTAGTCCTTGAGGTGGATTGAGAGAGAAGGGTAGTAAACCTGTATGGTGGTTCTTCATCGTATGTGAAGATCTGAATATTTTCAAGAGGTGAAATGGATTAGAGATCTTAGGGTGAGTCCCTCTCATAGGTTTATTGGTTATTTCCATCAAATTTTAGTTCTTTTTTGTGTTATTTATTCATTGGTTATAGTGCTTGGTTGAAGAGAGTGTTGACATGTAGCAAGAGGAAGAAGTTGTCAAGGAAAAAAAGAGGAAGGCTGAAGGTAAGGGGAGTTTGTATCATCGTTATAAGGAGGTCATATCCTATTGGTGGTCTTTTTAAGTCCTCAAAAATAATTTTTTTGCACTTTGTCATTGTGTTAAAGGGGGAGAAGTTTCCTATTATGAGAGTGCTTGGAGAGAGAGAGAAGGAAGGTGAGTTTTATGATGGGTGTTGACATCAATGACAAAGGGGGTGATTATTGGATATATTTTTATTGATTTTATGTTGGTGTCCATATTAGTTGATGAAGTGTCTTGATATTATAAGTGTCAATGATAAAGTGTGTAATGTGCTTGTCCTATTATGATTGAAGTAATCTTGGTTGATCTTTAGTTTTGGTATGATTAGGGATGGGTATAAAGTATTGATAATGTATGGGGAGTTCTATCAGAGGTCAAAGATGATTGGAGAGATTATGGAAGTGAATTGTATTCATCCAATTATTCATTATGTCCTTCATGGCATAGTTGGTTCTATGACAAAAAAATTGATTAGGCAATTTGTTGACATCACCATTGCCACCTATGGATGAGTTAGGAGGAGTTGGTCATATAGGTGTGATCACATTAGTCCCAAGTTTATATGGTATAAATTATATGATATGTGATTGAGCACAAAAAAATTTATTAAGGGAAAAATTTAACTTCTCAGATAGAATTTACTATGTTCCCATACTTAGCTAGACCATTAATACATGTCATGCAGATATGGATGAACCAAAAAGTTTGAGAAATAATTTCTAGTACTTAAAAATTCAATCAAGGTAAAAGGATTTCATGGAGATATTTTATATATTGACAAGAAGGTCCCCTAAAATTTTGGACTCTTGAAGTGTTTTATAGCTCAAGTTATAAAACTTCAAATGTGTTCTTGTAAACTATGTCAAGCTAGCAACTGCCATGTTTAAATACACTGAAGTTTGAGGTCACTAGTTAGTAAATATAATGGTGTAAATTAAATCATATATATTGATCCAATTGTGTGCATAAAATTAAATATTTAAAATAATTAATGCACTAGTGACAAGTGTCACATTCACAGAGCTTAGATAGAAGACCAACAGGTCGTGGTTGACCATACAGTCAAAAGATTGATGGTATTGGTTGAGTCAAAGAGCCAATGCATGTAGAAGGCACACAAATATTCTAAGTGGCACAATCATGGGATATATGATATATATCTAATGGTGATGTTTGTTTTATAAATACCAAACTACTCAAAGGAGATCGATGGAGCACATTTTTATAAATTATCAAGAAACAACAAGATGATGGTAATTACTCAATGTTTAACAAGTAAGCAAAGGTAAACAATGAGATAATTTTGAGGGAGGTAAATGATGAATATTCATTCAATATATGAGATGGCATGATATGTTGATGAATTTTTTGATGTTTGACTATTGCTCAGTGATCATTGGAATTCAAATATTCAAATTTGTGAGGGAAGACCAATCTACATTTTTTGTGCTATAAATTTTGATATATGCATAATTTGATCATTATGTAAAATGAAAATTTGTAGAGGAAATCATGGTGCATCTATATAATATGGTTATAAGGTTTTATTTTTTGTATAGTCAAAGATGTGGATCTCCAAATTTTATTTTGTATGTGTTCATGATATGTAAATACCCTGAGAAGGGTAATTGAGTTGTTCTCAATGATATTTCGATGTTTTTAGATGAAATAAGTGTCGGAGAATGTTCTAGACTTCATGAGCACCATCTATGTGGATTATGGAGGTTTGACAAATCCATATTTTATATGATCAAAGGGTTATAAGTTGATTGTGTGTTTGTTCTTGGTGATCGTATATACAGAATGATGTTTGGGCTAATTGTGCTATAACAGAAGGGTATTGTAACTTAAGGAGGACTTATAAGTTATGTGGAATGGGTATATGTATGTGAAAGTGTTATTTTTTTCTTAATTTTCTTATAAAAGTGTTAAAGAGATAGATGGGTCTCCATGAGACCTATAAGGGCTAATGAGGTCTTTTAAGAGGCATGTATGCTTAATTGTGACCCATGGATGCTATGGTTAATCTATGAAGATGTTATTGAGCTATGTTATATGTCTTAAAGGTTAATATAAGTATCTAGTCTGACCAAAAAGATAATAATAATGATAAATCTATAAAAGGTGAAATCAAATGTGGTTATTTCTAGACTTGGAATAAGATGTGTGTAAGAGTTGAAGAGTGAAGGAAAGAAGAAAGGTTTTATTGTAGGTTTGAAGATTGAGGATGAGTGAAGAGGTCTAGAGTGATCCAAAATGATGTTTTAGATTCCTTAAGTGTGAGTGAAGGATAGATGATGTCTATGTGATCTTGGCGGTTGATTTCAGAGGTAAATCAAAGTGTGGTTAGTATGTATGACCATTTAGTCATGTTGTTGAGGTTGTGATAGAGTTACTCTTGAGAAGTGTAGAGTGATCCAAAAGGTGGTTTTGTATGTTTGTGGTTGTTTGAATAAGCTAAGAGGGATGATATAAATTGTGCCTCTATTATATTGGTAGGCAATCATTTTTTAGGATATGTTCATATCATAGGTGTTGGGAGGGTGCTCAACATCTAGGTTAGAAGGACTTGACCAACATATGGGTATGTGCTCCTTGTGAAACAAGTGTTTTACTAAATTCTGGTTACAAAGACATGACCATCCTAGGGGAAGGTAGTCCTTATGAAATTAGTGTTTCATTAAATTGAGGTTAGAAGGATAAAACCAGCCTAGAGGTAGGTATTCCTTATGCAACATGTGTTTCACTAAAGTCGCATATTTACATACTTATTATAGGATAAGCAGTCCATGTGTTTGTAGGTTTAAGAGTGGGTTTTATTCCCCAAGAGGGTTTTCCACATAGATCTTGTGTTGTCTGTGTGATCTTGTATTATATATTGTTCATTATTATAAACATATTGAATGATTTATGAATGGTTATATTGAATACTTAAGTAATTGAAGGGTTTGAAAATTGAATTAGATTATTTACCACCACTGATTCACTCTCCCCCTCTCAATGGTTTGTACCTCTAACAAGATGTTCTTGAGCCTCTATCTCCTGAGTGAAAGTGATCCAAGAATTTGGTGATGACCTTAAGGCTATGGAGAATCTATCTAAATGTTTCATTTGTTAGATTTCATTACCTTAAGGTTGTTTAATCTTCATTTTTACAAGATAGAGTTTTGAGGTACACATGCCTAATATGATAGTATGTCCTAAAAGAGCTTTCATAGTATGAGCAAAGGGTATAGGTCTAACCAAGCATGAAGAAGGTAAGGAGAGGCCATTAAATAAGTGATTGAATGGGTTTTAATTATTTAATAAGGCCATTTGGGCCTAATAAGATCAAAATTTGATGCTAAGAAGATAGTCCTAATGTAATTAGGTCTCCATGAGACCTAAAAGAGAAATGAGGCCTAATTGAGTTGTTATAAACCAAAAGGGGTTTAAAGTACATTTGAATCATGTTCAAAAGATGTTAGAACATCATTGGTAATCCAAATTCTAGGTTGGTATAGTTTTTAAGAGTATTTTAGAATATTTTTATACTATTTATAAGTCTTAGGTGGTGATACAATTTGAATTCTTATTCATATGATATTTTCCTACCATTTTTATAAATTTGAATTTTTGAATTCTGGTCAAGGTTTTGGGTCATCATTCATGTTTGGAGGAGTTTTAAAGAATGTATTCTTATTGCTTAGGTTCTATAAGGGGTATAATTTACCTCATTACATGCTTAAATAATATAGTTAGTCATCTTAACAAGTGTGTTAAGAGTTATGTTAGTTAAGCCTTGTCAACATTCTTGTGAAGGAATACAAGAATCCATTAAGATAGTTATAGAATATATAACTTGTAAATGTCTATGTTTTGAAGGAGTATTCTAATAGAGAATAGGTAGATGGTTTTAGGATTAATTCAGTGTAACTATATCATAGGTATGGAAAGGAAATGAAGTATGAAGATAGGCTAAGATCCTATATATTGTCCTAGAAGGAACAAAAAGTGATAGAAATGAAGTTGTATATAGTTTGCATAAAACAATAAAGACTATTGTGTTTATGATATATACCTATATTGCATTGTGTTTTTGTATATTATTAATATTATACTATTTCATGTAGTCTTTAAGTCATTTTTGAGTAACATCATATTAGTGTTGTAAAGTTAAAAAGGGAGGAATACCAAATTTTGTGTGTTCCCTTAAAGACATTAGATGGAAGAATCAAACAATAAGCCATAGTAAATGATAAATGGATTTATAGATTGAAATGATCAAGGTATGGTATCTTATATTCATATAGGTCATTAGTGGAGACTAATAAGAGAAATGATTTTGCGTTGCAGTCATGGAAAGAAACTATGTCTATGTGATAGTCATGCGTTAAAGTAACTTGTTCAAATAAATGTTCAATATTTGTGAGAAAGATTGAAAAAGAAGATTAGTGGAAACATATAAATGATTAGTAAGTAATTTATTCAATATTATTGAAGGATATTATATGTATTTGAATTACTTGGTATGTATTTCATAAGGCAAGGTGCTAAGACCTTGTGTAGACTATGTCTACACACACAATCGATTCTAAAACTCATATTAATTGCTTAGTAAAAGTGTCAATAGGAGGTATAAGCCATTTTTAAAGATGTATGGGGTTTATATATTCCTTAATGAACCTTTAAAGTAGTTTTAAGGTTAATTATAATATTAAAATGTCAAAATTACCCTTCTTATATGACATAGTTTGCCAAAAACCCTGTGTTAAGGTTTTGAAAGAAAAATTTGTTTTATGAGTGTTTCCACTAGTGAAAATTAATTAAAATTGGTGGATTGTTGGGATTATAGGTGTAGAAAGATATTATATATTTTTTAAACTAATATGGTATGCATATATATGACAAAAGATAATTGTGTTCAAATAGGGTAGAAGATGACTAATTAGGCCTAGAAATAACCTTTAAAGGGATTGTAAAAATGAAAATTAAGAATAGATAGGTCAATAAAATTTAGGAATGAATGGTATTTAGTAGAGTGTATCTAAAAATAAATTTATTTTCCTATGATGAGATTTTACTTATCCATGCCAAAGGAAAATGGCTAAAAAAGGCTACTAGTAGATGAAAGCAAATAGAAATAGGTAATCACAGATGGAAGGGTTGTCTTAAGATGTTTTAAAGATTGGTTAGGTGTTCTAATAGGAAAATTTTTAGCAAGTAAATGATAATCAAGACCTTCATAGAGTTAAATAATTTTAAATCATGTTTTGAGTATTTCTATTACTAATACTTTATAAAGATATGAGTGAGTAGAAGCAAAATTCAAAAAACTTAGAGGATTTAATAAAGAGTTGAGATTTTGAGTTGCTTTGGAATGAAAATAAGAAAGAAGGTAGGTTTGTAAATTTAATAAACAAATGAATACCATAGAAAATATAAGTGTACCAAGTGATCAGAGAGATTAAGGGCTTGAAGGCAAATGTTATAGACAAAGAGTTTCAAGCAAAGATCAGAGCCAGGGATATGGTAGAGGGAAGTCTATGTGTTTGCATCTATTGTAGACAAGTTTTACAAATAAATATTCATCGTTTGGTATTAGAGAAAGAAGCTATGTGGGGAAGAGGATAAATAAGGCTTGCATAAATAAAGGGACATGTTTTCTTTTATTTATTTGATAATTACATGAAAGAGTATTAAAGGTTGTTGGAAGGTTACTAAAAAAAAGTTGAAATAATGGATAGAGAGGTGGAAAGGTGAATAGTTATGTTGTGAATCCCTTAAGCCAAGATGATTAGAAAGACAAATAGAGAAAGAGAGTTAGTGAAAGCTCAATGGAGTAAGCTCAAGGAGATCCTGAGGATAGACACGAGAGACCAAGTGAGGTCAAGGAGGAAAGTGAGATTGATAAGAAGATAGGTCCAAGTGAGACCTAGAGAGAGAGTGAAGATAGAGAGAGTTTAAATATTGAAAGAGAGTTTAAAGGCTTAAATATAGAAGGTTTTCACAAGAAAATAGAGAAAAAAAAGTTGTAAAAAATGAGATTACTGAGATGAAGGCAATCTTGACAATTTGAAATCAATTTTTAGAAGATCTTAGACCAAAGTTCTCAGTTGGAATTAGAAAAATAGTGAGATGGGCTCTCAAAGAAATGGTGATGAAGAATAAAATATAATAATAAGTGTGTAAAGTGAGAATATAGTTGAGTGTGTTGACCAAGAAACCTAAGAATAAGGAGAAGGGGGAAACCAAGCCTCATGATGTTCAATCTAATGATATTTCAGTATGTAGGTATGTAAGTGTGCGAGATGAAGAAGAAGATGAACTAGAGGAGGAAATGCATAAGCTCAAGTAATAATAAGATGAAGCACTTGATCAAGAAGATAACAAGAGGAACATAGATGAATGGTATGAAGTAATGAAGGCTAATAATAAGAGACAAAATGAATAGAATGGAACACAAGTTGATAAGCAAAGGAGAAAGGAGAATGCAATAGTTGAATAGAGTTTAAAAGTATTGATTATAGGAAATAATGAGTTGGTACATCTAGTCAAGCATAATGAGGTGAGTGAGACATTGAGTGAACCTCAAGAGATAGGTGTTAAATCTAAACAAAATTCTGAATTGGTTTTTGAAACTAATGCTTTGTCAAAAGATCACTTTGAAAATTTAGTTAAAGTGTTATCAAAATAGTTGTTATTAATAAGGAATATCAAGCACTTAGAAGAGTTTTTATTGGGAATGTTATCATATTGAAAGAAATTTCCTTGGAGAATTGAATGCCTAGTAACAATTTAACAAGTTGGAAGAATAATGTGACAGTCAAGTACAAGAAGGTAAGCTACAAATGCAAGATTCCAATGTTGAGAATGTTAAAGTCAATGATATCAAGGTTGAAGAACATGTTATACATGAAAATTTAGTATAAGGTGAAGAGAGAAGCAATTTGGTGGCTGATTCAAAGATGAATAATCATCCTTACAAGGCATATGAAGATGTTTAGAATTAAGGATAACATGTAGAAAAGGAAAAGAATTGGAGTATGCCTCAAAGGCATGAAGAGAACCATGATTTTTCTAATGATTTGTTGTAAGTTTTAGGCATAGATTAGATGAATATATCCAAAAGGAATAATAAGTAAAAGTGTGGTCTACATGAGAGACTAGTTTTAGCATATGTAAACAAGATAGATTGTTCATAAATAGTAATGAAACATGAGCAAGAGCTCTTGGGAAACATTTCTAGACTGGTAGTATGATGGATAAAAATCATTGGTAGTCCTGATTTTGGGTTGATATAGGTTTTAAGAGTATTTTATAATGTGTTTACATTAGTTACATGTCTTAGGTGGACAAAAAGTTTGAATTGTTGCTCATATGGCATTTTCCTACCATTTCTAAAAATTTGAATTTTTGAATTTATTGTCAAGGTTTTGGGTCAAAAATCACATTTTTAGGAGTTTTCAAGGATGTAGTCTTGTTAGTTAGGTTCTATAAGGGGTAAAATTTACCTCATTATATGATAGGTACTTAAAGAGCCAATATAAAGACTTATTTAATGCACTATGCAACATAGCTGAACATAGATCATTTGAGAAATATTTTAGCACTCAATAATATTGGTTCATTTCATATTAAAATCATACAAGATATTAAAAATATATATGAAAAATCTCTCTTATAATTATGGAGATCATATCTCCATATATCTCTCACATCCTTATAATCACTTAGTCTAAGAATCAACTAACTAGATATGAATATATTGTTACCATAATATATTTTAATAATTAAAGAATATAATCTAATAACTAACTCAATCAATATAATATTTACCTCTTGGAAAATATCCAAACTTACAAAATATAATATTTACCTCTTAGTAAATATCTAATGTAATAAACTAATTATTAACATTCCACCTCTTAGTTTTTACATGGTGTAAAAAAATTCACACTCTCCCCTGTAGTATGCTCTCTAGGTTATGACATGCACTATTTAGCTCATGACCTTGATAAAAATAAAGGCTAAATCCTTCCATGGTTTTAAACATGTTTACCACAAACCTTGAGATGAGAAGGATCCATCAACTATCCACCTTAGATGGTTTTATGGATCTACCATAAAACTTTTTAAGATCCCTTAACTAACTTATATTGGTATTTTTTGTCATTTCACTATGTTTTCAGATAAAATAAATATGTTTGGAATTTTTTACTAATAAAATTACTTGAACAAGCATGTACTTCTATTCTTATTTACAAACATACAATGAAAACTATAAAAACATGCCACATAATATGTCACCAAATAATTTAAGCCCTATCATTGGTACTAACAAGAAGATCTAAAACCTCCAACCTATGTTTCCTCCATCCTCTATTAAGAGATGTTGCTTGCTCAGTAAAAATGTTGATGAATCCTAGATGTATTAATTTTTTGAGGGAGATCCCTCATAGTTTGGAAATATGACTTAAGATGTCATGTACAAGCGATAATGAATCCATGTAAAAATAATTGATTTTGATGATGACACATAATTAATGACTGATTATTACGTAAAAATAAGATTCTTGATAAAAAATGACTTAGATCTGACATTTTTGAATTTTTGTTATAAATGGACTTTGACAAATAATACAATAAACAACTAATTATAGTGATCAAAAAATTGATCAATCTAAATACTATGGACACTTGAAACAATATACTAGTTGGGAAACTTAAATTAAATCTAAACCAAAACTCAAAATTTACAAATTTAACTTAAAGTAATGACTAATATTTTTATACTAATGGATTAAACAACTATTCTAATAACTCATAATAAACTGACACAACTAACTATCAACTTATTAACAAACCACACCATAAATAAAACTTACTACATACATATGACAAAATATTTTCTTGTGTATGTCAAAATTATTACATGTATAAATATTGCATGGATAGAAGGTCGTACTAGTGTGCATGAATTTTTGGTTGTGATATAGGCTTATATATCATGGAATTGACACAAAAAACTCATTTGTGGAGATACATGGATCTGAACAAATATCACTTCAAGAGAAGATTACCATAGTAAAGGTATTTTTAGTTTGCATATGTATGTATTTTTCTTCAAATTTTCTTAATAAAGTATTCAAACTAGTCATTTTTCCCAAAACATAGTAGTACACTCTATTTTGTGATGCTAACATAGAATCTAATTTATGTGTGAGAGGACTGCACATATGAAAGAGGACCAAACATATATCTTTTTTTGGATGAGTGGAGAAATTAGACTATGCCAATATGATAGATCACAAATAAATGTATATACATATCTCATAAGAATCATGAGAATAAAAGTCATAGAATTTTATTTTCTTCTATTTGGCATTTTAGATAGCTAAGTTAAATTCAAAGATCACCAAATCCAAACAAAATAGTTGGGATAATAACACATATCAAGTCACTAGATGCAAGTGATAAGAATGTATATGGAACTCTTACCTTTTTCACTTGAAAGTAAGGCTACACTAAGAAAATAGATGCACTCATATATTAAATAATGTTATAAAACATATATATGTTCTTTCTTATTTTAATAAACTTTATTCATAGGGGTGAGGAAAAGTATGACAACCCTCATAAAACTATTACACATCGATCATGATCTAAATCATGCTTTGATACTAATGTTAGGTATTGAAGGATCTAATATAAATACATTCATTAATTATTAAATAGAGATGAACATAGATGATCTGATCAATATATTAGGACTCAATAATATTATTTCATTTCATGTTAAACTTGTACAAGATATTACAAATATATTGGAAAACTCTTTCTTATAAATATGGAAATTATATCTCCATATATATGTCACATCCCTATAATCACTTAGTCTATCAATAAACTAGCTATATACAAATATATTGCTACTAAAATATATTCAAATAACTAAATAATATAATATAATAACTATCTCACTCAGTACAATATTCACCTCTTGGTAAATATCCAAACTCACACAATATTATATTTACCTCTTGGTTAATATCCAATGTAAAAGCTAATGTAATAAACTAATTCCTAAAATTATTGCTTAAATCATATGTATGGTCATCTTGACAAGTGTGTTAGGAGTTAGGGTAGCTAAGCCTTTTCAACATTCTTGTGTTGGAATACAATAATCCACTGAGATAGTTATATAATATATAACTTGTATATGTTTATGTTTTTAAGGATTATTTTAAGAGAGGATAGATAAAAAGTTGTAGGAGTAGGTTAGTGTAACTTTAGTAGAGGTATGAAAATGAAAGGAAGTATGAAGATAGGCTAAGATCCTTTGTATTATCCTAGAAGGAAAAAAAAGTGATAGAAATGAAGTTGTATATAGTTTGTATAAAACATTAAAGACTATTGTGTTTGTGTTATGTACCTCTATCACATTGAATTTATGTATCTTATGAATTATATACTCTTTCATGTAGTCTTCAAGACATTATTGAGTAACATCATGGTAGTATTGTAGATTTAAAGAGGAAAAAATACAAAATTTTATTTGTTCCCTTAAAGACATTGAATGTAAGAATCAATAAATAATCCATATTAAATGCTAAATGTAATTCTAGATTTAAATGATCAAGGTATGGTTTCTTTATTCCATAGTTACATAGTTTGCCAAAAATCTTGTGTTAGGGTTTCAAAAGAAGAATTTGTTTTTTGAGTGTTTCCACTAGTGAAAATCCTTTCAAATTGGTGTATATTTAGGATTATAGGTGTATAAAGAGATATTGGGAGTTTTAAACTAATACAGTATGGATACATATGACAAAAGACTATTGTGTTCAAAATAGGGTAGAAGAGGCCTAATTACGACTAGATCGAGGCATACAAGGGATTAAAAAAGTCACTTATAAGTTGTAGGAGTAAGTTAGTGTAACTTTAGTAGAGGTATGAAAATGAAATGAAGTATGAAGATAGGCTAAGATCATTTGTATTATCCTAGAAGGACCAAAAAGTGATAGAAATGAAGTTGTATATAGTGTGTATAAAATAATAAAGACTATTGTGTTTGTGTTATGTACCTCTATTACATTGAATTTATGTATCTTATTAATTATATACTCTTCCATGTAGTCTTCAAGACATTATTGAGTAACATCATGGTAGTATTGTAGATTTAAAGAGGAAAAAATACAAAATTTTATGTGTTCCCCTAAAGAAATTGAATGTAAGAATCAATAAATAATCCATATTAAATGCTAAATGTATTTCTAGATGTAAATGATCAATGTATTGTTTCTTTATTCCGTAATTAAATAGTTTTCCAAAAATCTTGTGTTAAGGTTTCAAAAGAATAATTTGTTCTTTGAGTGTTTCCATCAGTGAAAAGCCTTTAAAATTGGTGTATATTTAAGATTATAGGTGTATAAAAAGATATTGGGAGTTTTAAACTAATACGGTATGGATACATATGACAAAAGACTATTGTGTTCAAAATAGGGTAGAAGAGGCCTAATTACACCTAGATTGAGGCATACAAGGGATTAAAAAAGTCACTTATAAGTTGTAGGAGTAAGTTAGTGTAACTTTAGTAGAGGTACGAAAATGAAAGGAAATATGAAGATAGGCTAAGATCCTTTGTATTATCCTAGAAGGACCAAAAAGTTATAGAAATGAAGTTGTATATAGTTTGTGTTACGTCCCTCTATTACATTGAATTTATGTATCTTATGAATTATAGACTCTTGCATGTAGTCTTCAAGACATTGTTGAGTAACATCATGGTAGTACTATAGATTTAAATAGGAAAAAATACAAAATTATATGTGTTCCCTTAAGGACATTGAATGTAAGAATCAATAAATAATCCATATTAAATGCTAAATGTATTTCTAGATTTAAATGATCAAGGTATGGTTTCTTTATTCCATAGTTACATAGTTTGCCAAAAATCTTGTGTTAGGGTTTCAAAAGAAGAATTTGTTTTTTGAGTGTTTCCACCAGTGAAAAGCCTTTAAAATTGGTGTATATTTATGATTATAGGTGTATAAAGAGATATTGGGAGTTTTAAACTAATACAGTATGGATACATATGACAAAAGACTATTGTGTTCAATATAGGGTAGAAGAGGCCTAATTACGCCTAGATCGAGGCATACAAGGGATTAAAAAAGTCACTTATAAGAATATATAGGTAAATAAACTTAAATAATATATGGTATTAGGTAGAGTGTATCTAAAAATAAATTTAGTTTCCCAAGATTGGATTATACCTATCCATACGAAAGGAAAAGGCTTAATAAATGTCTACTAGCAAATAAGACCAAATAGAAACAAGTAATTAGAGATGGAAGGGTTGTAATAAGATGTTGTAACGATTATTTAGGTGTTATATTAGGTCTTGTTTAATTAAAAAAACAATTATAAAAATATTTTTAGTGTTAAGGAACTCTGAATCAAGTTTTGAGAATTTGTGCTATTAATCCTTTGCCAAGATATGAGTGAGTAGAAGCAAGATTCACAGGAACATAGAGTTAATAAAGATTAGAGGTTTTGAGTTGGTTTGGAATAAAAATATGAAACAATTTAGGTTTGTAAATTCAAGAAAGGGTATGAATAACCTATAATATATAAGTGTACCATGTGATTAGAGAGATTAAGAGGTTGAAGATAGATGTTAAAGACAAAAAAGTCTCAAGCAAAGATCAAAGCTTGGCATATCGCATAGGTAATAGTATGTGTTTGTATTTATAATAGAAAACTTTTATAAAGACATTTTCATAATTTTATAAGATATTTTTTATATATGACATAATAGGTTAAAGGTGTGTGGCCAACCAAGTGGTGTGTGACCATGATACTAGTATATATATATATATATAAATATACATATATATATGTATATATATAAATATACATATATATATGTATGTATATATATATACATATATATATACATATATATATATATATATATGTATATATATATGTATGTATATATATATATATATATATATATATATATATATATATATATATATATATATATATATATATATATATATATATATATATATATATATATATATACATATATATATATGTATGTATCTATATATATATATATATATGTATATATATATATATATGTATATATATATATATATGTATATATATATATATGTATATATGTATATATGTATGTGTGTGTGTGTGTCTGTGTGTGTGTGTGTGGGTATTTATATATACATATATATATATATATGTATGTATATATGTATACATGTATATATGTATATGTGTATATGTGTGTGTGTGTGTGTGTGTGTGTGTGTGTGTGTGTGTGTGTGTGTATTAAAGGTGTGTGGCCAACCAAGTGGTGTGTGACCATGATATACGTATATATATATATATATATATATATATATATATATATATATATATATATGTATATATATTAAAGGTGTGTGGCCAACCAAGTGGTGTGTGACCATGATACTAGTATATATATATATACACTAGTATCATGGTCACACACCACTTGGTTGGCCACACACCTTTAATAAATAAATAAATAAATATATATATATATATATATATATATATATATATATATATATATATATATATATATATATATATTAAAGGTGTGTGGCCAACCAAGTGGTGTGTGACCATGATATATATATATATAATGTAGTTTAGGCCTATTTGGATATAAGTAATATAAATGAATAAAAATATTCCTTGCTAGAGCAGAAGGAGGTATTGAAATGAGACCATAATAGAAGAGTAGAGGTGTGGTGATCTAAATTTCATGAGGTGTTAGATTTGCTGATTCCTTTGAAGTAGGTGCTTGCTAAAGCTTAGTCAACTGGGTGCTTGACTTCATTGGGATTCATACTCCACGTTGAGTTGTTGCTCAATAGAATTTGATCTTTTGTTTTATAAGACTTTAATAAATTTATAAGTATCATAGTGGGTTTTATTCCCTTTGAGTTTTTACCACTCATATGTGTGTTTTCTTGTGTTATGCTCTTATAAATGGTATTTATGCATTACTAGATCTCATTTTTTGCTTTCATAGTTCATGAATGATTGGATATAATTGAAAGAATTTTTTTGGTACACTAATTCACCTAGCCACTTAGTGATTATGATTTAAATAATGAAAAGATATCCTTGTAGGATAAAAATTACTTCACATGGGGATTCCTCCTCTAATATGTCTAACTTGTGATCAAAATGAGTCCCTTAAGCAAATTTTTTGGTTTTGGGTTATAACATGATGCTTGGAATTGGATTCATTCATTTTTCTAACCATTTAGCTCCAGATCTTTCACTTGAAACATCATCATTGTAGAGGGTTTTATCCTTATCCATAGTAATTATAATAAAATATAGCATATCCTCTACATTGAAATTATTTTTATTCTATGGAAAGACATGAGTGAATATACTTTTAATAAAGAAAGCTTAGACAAAGATTTTTCTATTTTTAACATATTCCTTATCTTGTCAAATTCCATGATTTATATTCAAGTGGAAGTAGATAAATTGTTTATGTAATTTGTACATCTCCATACTATTCTTGACTAATGAGTTATTTACCCATGCAAAGTTTGTAGTGTGCCATAGGAATATCCCTAGTATGACTTTTAATATAAAGAGAAAGATAGGTGGGGTCATGGCCATGGCCATGCCTAGGATAGATCTCAAATAATTTAAATATTTTATATTCCTCTAGCTCCTCCATAGTGTATATTTTATCCTTCCATAGGAGTTTGAGGATGACCATCATCCAACATTGATTCTAGTACACAACCCTTAAATGATACATCTAAAACCAGCTACAATGT
Source organism: Torreya grandis (assembly GCA_037957365.1). NCBI lineage: Eukaryota > Viridiplantae > Streptophyta > Pinopsida > Cupressales > Taxaceae > Torreya > Torreya grandis. The sequence goes on along the minus strand of JARHVA010008255.1, from coordinate 267,394 downwards.
TTTCCTTAAAAACATAACTGGCACTTGTCGAAATGCAATTGAATATAAATCTTGGAATTTGATCATGGAATTTGACAAGATAAGGAATATGTTAAAAATAGAAAAATCTTTGTCTAAGCTTTCTTTATTAAAAGTATATTCACTCATGTCTTTCCATAGAATAAAAATAATTTCAATGTAGAGGATATGCTATATTTTATTATAATTACTAGTATCATGGTCACACACCACTTGGTTGGCCACACACCTTTAACATATATATATATATATATATATATATATATATATATATATATATATATATATATATATATATATATATATATATATATATATATAATGTAGTTTAGGCCTATTTGGATATAAGTAATATAAATGAATAAAAATATTCCTTGCTAGAGCAGAAGGAGGTATTGAAATGAGACCATAATAGAAGAGCAGAGGTGTGGTGATCTAAATTTCATGAGGTGTTAGATTTGCTGATTCCTTTGAAGTAGGTGCTTGCTAAAGCTTAGTCAACTGGGTGCTTGACTTCATTGGGATTCATACTCCACGTTGAGTTGTTGCTCAATAGAATTTGATCTTTTGTTTTTATAAGACTTTAATAAATTTATAAGTATCATAGTGGGTTTTATTCCCTTTGAGTTTTTACCACTCATATGTGTGTTTTCTTGTGTTATGCTCTTATAAATGGTATTTATGCATTACTAGATCTCATTTTTTGCTTTCATAGTTCATGAATGATTGGATATAATTGAAAGAATTTTTTTGGTACAGTAATTCACCTAGCCACTTAGTGATTATGATTTAAATAATGAAAAGATATCCTTGTAGGATAAAAATTACTTCACATGGGGATTCCTCCTCTAATATGTCTAACTTGTGATCAAAATGAGTCCCTTAAGCACATTTTTTGGTTTTGGGTTATAACATGATGCTTGGAATTGGATTCATTCATTTTTCTAACCATTTATCTCCAGATCTTTCACTTGAAACATCATCATTGTAGAGGGTTTTATCCTTATCCATAATAATTATAATAAAATATAGCATATCCTCTACATTGAAATTATTTTTATTCTATGGAAAGACATGAGTGAATATACTTTTAATAAAGAAAGCTTAGACAAAGAGTTTTCTATTTTTAACATATTCCTTATCTTGTCAAATTCCATGATTTATATTCAAGTGGAAGTAGACAAATTGTTTATGTAATTTGTACATCTCCATACTATTCTTGACTAATGAGTTATTTACCCATGCAAAGTTTGTAGTGTGCCATAGGAATATCCCTAGTATGACTTTTAATATAAAGAGAAAGATAGGTGGGGTCATGGCCATGGCCATGCCTAGGATAGATCTCAAATAATTTAAATATTTTATATTCCTCTAGCTCCTCCATAGTGTATATTTTATCCTTCCATAGGAGTTTGAGGATGACCATCATCCAACATTGATTCTAGTACACAACCCTTAAATGATACATCTAAAACCAGCTACAATGTTTTCCTTAAAAACATAACTTGCATTTGTCGAAATGCAATGAACCCATTTCTCAAAAATTACCTTCATAAATATTTCTCATTTACTTTAAATACAATTTTTGGTTTAACATCCATAATTAATCCTTTGATATTAATAAGGAAGGATACTAAAATAGTTTATGTATATCCAAGCCAGGTTACAATCCTGGAACCTATGTGTTATGGGTCCACATAAGATAACCTTAAAATTTTGGTAGAATTTTGTATTACCATAAGTTTTTTATCTTTATTCAGTGTAATGCATTCAAATTTAGTCATGCATAGTCATTAAAGGTTGACAACTATGTCTAGACATCTTCATTAAGAATGTATTTTCATTGTTGTCCTCATAGTGGAGTAATCATTGATTTACTTATAACCCAATAGTTACATGGTTGGATTCAATACTTAATCCCTTTGTCTAATGTATGGATCAAAAATTACGTTTCCATAAATTTCATATAATTAAAATAATCATGCATATAATTTAAATCAATAATAAAATATGCATTTGTATCTTCTTTCATCCTCTCACTTTAATGGTTTGATACAAAAATGGTCGTCAATCTTAATCTATACACCCTTAGGATTTTGTGGCTAAAAATTTGTAAATATTTCCATCTAGAAGACACCATATCTACCATTTTCTAAGGTTAGATACCACAAGAAATCCTCTCACTTTCTCATGACTAGCCTTGAGAAATTGATTATGAGCCTTACCTTATATTTTAAAACATGTGTCAGGGTGACACTTGTCACATTATCATTAGTTTGATGGGGAAAATACATAAGGTTAGGCCATGATATGATCTAATATTTTATGTTACAAAGGGGTGATACATGTCTTAGGGTGTGTGCCTTATCCATTTGGAATGAGCTCAAGTGGAGTGTCAACCTACATGAAAACTCATGATTTCTTAGCAAGTCATATGAAATGAATTAATATCAAGATAGATAAATTTTGTGAGTTATGTGACATTAAAAAATACACCAATTGATGACATGATATTTTCTCATAGGGCCAAAAGCTTCCTTTCCATTAAAATGTAGGATAAATACCGCAAGTTTATGACATTATGTAATATGACACTAGTGAAAATGTTACACGCCTTAAACTAAGTTTTGTCCAAAGGTCCACCAACATGGAATAATTTCAGTTACTCCCATAGAGGTATCAAATTAAAATTATATGCCTAAATTTATAAGTCTTTTACTAAAGATATGTTTAACAAGTTTCAAGATTAGATTACTTAAGAATACCATAATCCTCAAACTCTACACTGACTATTTTGATACAAACAAGTGTGTGAGTGTGTGAAATAAAAAATGAAACATGGGGAAGAAAATTCAAATCCATGCCTTATAAGTCTTGAAATTTTTTCTATCATGATATGATGATGAAAGAGCCTTGTAAAATGTTATAGTGTGATGTATCAATGACATATATAATGTTTGAATAGATACATAAAATAGTGGAATATTAAAACATGGAAATAAATTCAAAATTAAGTGATCAATTATAAATTTTCCATGTCAAAAAAATGAGAAAATTTATTAGGGTTAGATTATGACATAAAGAAGCTAAGCCCAAAGGACAAAAAACTGAATGAATAATTTTTCCCAAGGAATGAATGAAAGTGATGGCAAGATGAAAAATATTTTTTAGACACTAACAAATAATTTTAATGGTCTATTACTAAGATAATATATAGTTAAAATTTAAGGCCATGTATTGATGCAGAGGAAACACTTAACAACTCACAGTCTTGTCTCTTATCTTCTTATAACTTGTTCTTTCTTTCATATCCACTCATGACTAACTTGGTTCATATAAGATTCAGGGTTTCATTTTTTTTTATAGGTTTATTATGATCCTCTTAACACTAATTTAAGTTTCCTTTAATCCCTTACCTCATCCACTTGGTTTCTTAGTACAATTCTAACATTATTGACTATTAATTACCAAAGGTTCTCAAGAAACTTACTTAATATATGTTTCTATGTTTCCTATCATAATCAAGGTGATTATGATATTAATAATGATCATAATATTCTTATTATACCCATCATAAAACTCACAAAACTTTTCAATATATCTATCACAACCTATGCAACTTATTCCACTTTAGCAGACAACTATGTAATTTTTTTTAGGTTATTCGCAATGGTACGGTCCAATACAGATTAATTTTGAAAAACTAAAGATAATTTATATCAACCTATATTTTTTTTCATATCAACAAGTTTTTTATACATTAAAAAATTTAAAACTATAAAATTTGAGGAATTTTCACTAGAGATAAATTAAAATAAATGAATTCCTGTCTCAAAACTGTAATATAAGGTTTACACATTCTATAAGGGCTTGAGAGAAAATATCTTGTGGTTTTGTCTTCTAAAAAAGTGTTTAAATAAATATTAAGGTTTTTAAGGTTCTATTACAACTCCAAAAACCTTTTCCAATCATTTTATGTTTCCATTGACATTTTTGCTACACCTTTTAACAGTGATCTATGTTTGACTATGGGTTCTTTCACTACTGCTATAGGTCTGTATAGATCCTCTGACAAAGACATATGGAAAAAAATGAATTGAAACACATAAGAACACTTAATTAACATGTAATTTACTTACCAAATACATGATAATATTCAAATATTTTCTTTATTTAATCCTTGTACCAATATTTTGTGTTACAGAGTCATTTTAACGCTTATACATAGAGAAACAAGGTCTACCATTAGTTTGGCCTTCAAATGAGGAATATTTGATAAATTTATTAGATTATAAAATATTTCCATACTTTAATGAATCCCCATACTTATCTCAAAATAAAAACTTACAGTCTTTATATAGCCTATAACAACTCTAACGGCCTTTTGACCTTCCAACAATCACAAAAGGCTACATAGATCATTGAAAGTTTACACTAAGTCTATTTTTCCATACATATATGATATAAGGTCAATGGTATATACCCATTGTGTCTTAAATAATTTTCCATTAACAACATCAATTACTGAATCCTCCTTCAATACACATAAAACTCCTAAACTATGCTTGATAAATTCAAAAATTTAAATTAATGAATTTGGTAGGAAAATGCCAATTTTGAAATATAACCTACCTAAGCACCCATAAACGATTTTAAAATATTCTAAAGTGTGTACCACAACTCCTAACACCCTTAAAAAAATCTAAACATGATGGTTGACCCCAAAACAACTAATCAAATCAAAATGGTTTAATCAAACACAAGATGAGTCATCCTTAGAAGGATGTTCCTACATCATACTACTGAGGTGAAAAAGAAACTTTCCATGAAAGTTTAGTTATCTTGTATTAAATTTATCCTCAACATCTCTATCTCTTGTTCACTCCCACTATGTAATGTCACATCCTCTTAGATCCTAAGGCCTACGAGTGACACATATACCTCTTTATTCATTGACTAAGACTGCATTGGCTCTTCCTTTGAGGTTGATTTTTTGAATATGATCTCCAACCTTATCATCTTCAATTTCTTGTTATTCTCCTACAACAAACCTACACATGAAACACACAAGTTAAACATAACCACCTTCTTCTTTTATTTTATGAATCCACACTCTTTCACTCTCATGGTTGTCCGTACTATCATTTATTTTGTTGCCTATTAGACTATTTCTTGTTATTACATCTCCTTTCCTACAATACTTTCAACCTCTTCAGCTTCATTATTCCTCTCTTGCTTCTATTCATTATTTTTGTAACCACTCACTTCACTTCCCATAACCAACACTTTCAACAAACCAACCTTATTAACAAAGTTGTCTAAATATTCCATGATTGTTATTAAGGAAAATTGATGGGATAAGTCTACAAACAACCCTTCCAAGTTTTCTTTTTATAATAATTGATCATGTTGGGATAAATGTAAAAACTCTTTATTGTCTACAATTAATACCTTATAATGATTTTAAACTACTACATCCTTTTCTCTCACTTCTATGGTAATTTTTACTACACCATATTCATCTTGGCAGTTGTTTTCAGTTATCACACTCTTTTCCTCAAAACTACATCTAGTTCCTTGTGGTAGATACTCTTTTTCACCAAACATCATCATACTACTTTATACCTCCTTTTATGCTTAATGTCATCCTTCTCAATGGTGTATGTGTTGGATATACCATCATTTATAGCTCTTGTATCATACTTACATGGTCTACTAGGTATGATATGGCATATGTCAATAGGAATCACATCACATAAAATTCCATCTCTATGCTTAGCAATCTATAAATCTACATAGCATTATTCATTCACTAGGACTTGATGATTATTTTAAATCCAAGAGACTTTGTAAGGACTTAGATTCTCTTTTATTTCTAATCCGAGCCTAGATACCATCATGGAAGACATAATATTATCTATAGTACCATTATCAACTAAGAATTTACAATATTTACCTTTAATCTTTCACATGGTCTTGAAAAACATCATTTTTTGTGGTGGCTCTTTCTCCTCATGGCTTGTCTTCAAAAGTACTCTCATCATTAGCAAAATATTTCCCATTTGAGGTTATTATACATAGTTTATAAATGAATCCATACTTTCCACTTCTTGTTGAACCACTTGAGTTTTGTTTTCTCTCCAACAGCTGCCACTTTGAATGTCTTCTATGCACTCATATGATCTATATCCTTTAAATTTATTGCATTTGAACACTTTCCAACAAATCCATTGTATTCTCTTCCTCTACTATAATATATTACAATTATATATCCATAACCACCTCTACTATATTGAATTTAACTTTCAAAATTATTACCAACTTATTTATTCAAACTTTGTCACTGATTTGTATTACCTGGCTATCCTCTTCCTTCTTGCTAACCTCTACCTCTATAGTTTCTACCACCTCTCCTTCTATTTTATTGACTTTTCCTTTTATAGAACATTTCCTCTAATTTAAATTTATCATGATAGGCCTCCTCTAATATTCTTATTGAAAAAATACTAATCTCATTTTGAATGATAAACTTCAAGCCATTGATGTACCTAGTAACCTTATCTACATCCTCATCTATGTGTCCTACTATAATAGTTAGTTTGTATAATTCCAATGTGTACTATTTTATCCTGATGTAATTTTTTATCATATTTTTATCCTCCTAATAAATTTGGTTTTGTATTCCTTAGGTATTAAATTTCCTTTCTTCTTCGCCACTATTCTTTCCCGTGACCTTATCTTCTCTTTTCCCCTTCTTTTTTCTTCCGGTATTCCAACCCACAATAGGGATGCATGACTCTTCAAATTTATCATAAAAAAATCATCTTCTTTGACTAATTTAAATATTCATAATCAAAATACTTATCTATAATTGTGATCTAATCAAAAATCTCTTCAATTTTGAGACTACCCTCATACATTGGCACCTCCAACTTGGGTTTTGATGTCACTCCAAGAACTCATATAACAAACCTCTCTTCCACTCTACCTTCCTATCCTTATTATGATTATTATTATTGAGTAAAATCATCCTCTCCTTTTCATGCTAATTATTCTTGAGGAACCTCATCCTTTCCTTCACTTCCATCTCCCCTATGCATCTCTCTTCTCTGAGCTAACTCCATGGCTTTCAACCATACCTGAAAATTCCTCACTTCCACAAATGGTGAATAAACTAATTGTAACCTTATTTGGGCTGATAATAATCTTCATCCTATGGATTCCATGTGTCCTTAATTTTCTGTCAAGAGATCCTAAGATCCGATACCAAATGATGTAGAGGAAACACTTAACAACTCATAGTCTTATCTCTTGTCTTCTTATAACTTATTATTGATTTGATATCCACTCATGACAAACATATTTTATATAATATTAAATTTTTAATTGGTTTTATATATTTATTATGATGATATTAACATTCATTCAAGTCTCCTTGAATCCCCTATCTCATCTACTCAATTTCTTGGTACAACTCTATCATTATTGACTAATTCTTGCTAAATATTCTCAAACAACTTAAACAATATATGTTTTTGTGTTTATTTTATTAATAAAAGTGATTATTATATTATTATTTTACTCCTCATACAAATCATAAAACCTCTCAATAAATTTATCACAACTTACACAACTTCTTCCACTCTAGTAGACAACCTTGAAGAATTTTTTTAGGCCTTTTACAATGGTGTGGTCTAATACAGATTAGTTTTGAGAAACTAAATAAAATTCATATCACCTTCTATATTTTTTTCATCTCCACATGTTTTTATTATAATAATCTTTTAAGACATCATTTTTTCAACTTATTTTAGGGCTTTGACTAGGCCTAATTAGGCCTCTCTTACCTTGTCTATACATAATCCTTTAAAACCATATGTCTCCATACTAATTTTATTCAAAACATTAAAAATAATTTAATATAAATTACACACTATAAAATTACAAAATTTGATTAATTTTCACCAATGGGAACCTCAAATAAATGGATTTTTGTCTTAAAACCCTAATATAAGGTTTACATAGTTTGCATGGGCATGAGAACAAAGATCTTGTGGTTTTGTACTCAAAAAAAGGGTTTGAAGCACTATTAAGGTTTATTAGGATTTTTAAAATTCCATAAAACTTTTCTAATCATTTTATGTTTCTCTTGAAACATGTAATTAACCTTTTAACAATGATATATGTTTCACTGTGGGTTCTTCTACTACTGTTACAAGTTTATATAGACCCTCTCATAAAGAAATATGGAAACAATTAATTAAATAACATAGGAAAACTTAATTAACATGTAATTTTCTTACCAAATACATGATAATACTCAAAAAATTATATTTATTAATTCCTTTTTACTAGTGTTCTATGTTACACAGTCACCTTAATGCTTATACATAGAGAAACAGGGTCTCCAATTCATTTGGCCTTAAAATGAGGAATATTTGATCAGTTTATTAGAGTTTGAACTCTCACCATCCTTGAAATAATCCCCATAATTATATAAAAATAAAAAATTACAATATTTATACAACCTATAACAAATCTAACTACCTTTTGACCTTCCAACAGTCACGAAAGGCTACTTAGATAATTGAATGTTTACACCAAGTCTATTTCACCATACATATATGCTATAAGGTCCATGTTATAGACCCATGGTGTCTTAAACAATGTTCCCTTAAGAACATCAAGACTGATTACTCCTTCAATGCAAATTAAACTCCTAAAATATGCTTAACAAATTCAAAAAAAATAATTATTAAATCTTGTATGAAATTGGTAGTTTTTGAAATCTAACCTACCTAAGCACCCATAGAAACTTGGAGAAGATTCAAAAGTGTGCAATAGGAATCATAACCCCCTTAAAACACAATAAACACATTAATTTACCATAAAATAAATGATAAAATCAAAATTATTCAAACAAAGATAAGATGAGTCATCTTTATAAGGATGCTCTTGCATCATGCAACTAAGCATGACAAACATACTAAGTCCTTAAGTTTGCATGACAAGGGATGTTTTGATTACAAAGCTAATCTATTCATTTTTAAGTGAATAAGGCAAAGCATGATGGTTAATTTATCACCATTAGTATAATGTAAAGGTGTTATAAAATTAACCTTAGGTTAGATACTTACATAGGTTTCTAGGATTATATTAAGTCTTATTTATGTGTACATTTATTGTATATATAAATGCACTCTATTCTACCTTTTTGAGGTGTCACTCACCTCTCTATGAAATTTGTATGCATTGGAGTTAATTTCATGTAACTCTTTTCCACCACATGTAAAACACATCCTCCACACCTGTAAAAGGATTATGGACACATGACACACATGCTGACTCTTACAATTATAACTTTATTTTTTCTTTCTTATCTCTTTATAAATATCTCTCCTCTCCCCTTCTTCAACACTTGATTCAAAAAATGCAATCTTTTTGGTCTAGCCTTGCTCTTTCATCATTGGTGATCTCTTGGCCTGATTCCATTCTTATCATAGTCTATTCATGCTATTGTAATTGGAGAATCTTGTTCCAGGTTTTCAATACTAGTAAGGGGGTTTTCACCATACGATGGTTTCTCCACCTGTCACTTTTATCTTAACTTTGTGGCTTCTTTATATCAAGGTGATGCTTTTCTTATAAATTATTCATTCTTATTTATTTAAACATTATTTCATGACCTAGGTAATAAATTTAATATGGTATCAGAGCCATTGTCTACTTAACATTGAATGTTGAGTTCTTTATGCTAGACTTTCTTGGAGGAATTTTGGATTTTTTTCCATCTCCTTTTTTCCTTCTAAACTTTTTATTTTGTAGTATATAAAATAAGGTTTTAAATTATAGTTTTCTACTCCATATTACTTACTT